>OX104071.1:11542002-11759077 GCA_944474145.2 Dicrocoelium dendriticum | reverse complement strand
CACAAAATATAATAATCGTCACATGGCCTGATTAATTTGATCTATTAATTACCAAAATAACGCTATTGTTGTTAAGCTGATGTGAATGTGCATTACGTAAGTAGCAAACAATTTCTTCTTTAATATTACTAACAGTACCTGTGACTTTGAAGCTAGCAGCGTTAGCAAGAAGTTTTATTCTTACTCGCTTAAGGATGCTAACTATTTAATTGATAGCATCTATATATTTAACGATGTAACAAGCTTGGCAAATTCTAACCATAACTGATATTGTGTGGACACCATTAAACGTACTTAAAAGGTTCTGTATATTAATAAATGATCTCCTAAAATGTGGACCGTTTGTTGATATCATACTTCGCTAAGTATTCCAAGCATAATAACCTAACCACTTCACATATTGTTCTTCATTATACAATCTTTAAATTAAGAGAAATAGTTTTCCAAACAAATAGGCTGCATTGAACTAAGGTGAACTTCATTTAAGAATATAGCAATCCTATTAGTTTGTACTACTTTATTTAGAAGAAATATGTGATAACATAGGCAAATCCTTATCCATGATACGTGCTTGGTAAAGTGCATGCGCGTAGTTACGCTATAAACCAATAGAATTTTGAATACTTATTCTGAATGCATAGATAAGTTTGTATAAATCTGCTACATAACGCTACATCGATAGCAAGTAGCCGAGCCCATGACCGATGGAGTAGCTGCGGTGGTACTCTAAAAAGGATCTCAAATGACTTGCACTGATCCATCGGATAACCGGTGCAGATCAGGTGGTTAATTATTACACTCAACTTAGTTTTTGTGTTGGCTGATGAGCGACGTTAGTAAAAGTTTACACTTTTGCTTTACCAAGTGACTGGTCGTGCGGGTTCTGTACCTAGTACCACAGGAGCAGGTGAACCGGTAGATTACCATTGAAATGCGTTGATCAGGCAAATTGTCTTTGAATGTTGGAACAATGAGCGAACTACTCATAAAAGCGACACATATTTGAGCTACCATAAAGATCTTTCAGCAAGCCCGTATCAGTCGTCGTGTGCATATCTCAGCCGGTATGTCACCCTTAGAGGAAAGCTGGAGAAATAGCTGTTTCTTCTCTATCGTTTGTACTGCTGTTCGTCGAATACTAGGCTTTATATTAACGTAAATAAACCGTCTTGGATAACAGTTTTTGTGAGGCGTTTGCCTGATTCGCTTCATATCCTCTTCCATTGTGTCCTCACTTCCGTGCATGATTTGCCATAACATGTATTTGTGTTCTTAACGGGTGATTGGGATAAAACAGTAAGTGTGTGTATTTGCCTGTCCAATACGGCTTTCTATATAGTCCTATCGAAATTGATCCATCTCTTCGCTTTAAGATTTTATTCAAGAAATGCATTTGGTTGACAATTTCTCCTTTAGTTGTGGAAGTGCCAATGGAATGTGCCTGGTTTAACCATGACGACATTCTGTAAGATGTTCTTCTGCTCAGTTATACGTGTTATGTCGTCGACATAACATCCGTAGTAATATAGGACAGATATGTCGTTCTAATGGATCAACCTACAAAATTCACCTACATTTTTGCCAGTAGTGGTCCGTGAGGTGATAACATCGTTACCCCATGTACTGGTCAGCACAATTCATTGTTGAACTGCGAATGGATGTTGTAACTGCATCTGAGTAATAGCTACATTAAGTAGGCAGTTGGTACCTCGATATTTATCACATGCTGCCTAAGGTATGTACAAATAAATTTAAATGTTATTAGCAGCGGGACATTTGTTTTCACAATACTGCTCCACTGATTATCATGCTCATTGCTGTGTTGCATACGTCGAATACAGGATTCGTCCATTAGGCTATGATTTCCCTATAAACTTGGAAATCTGAGTCCAATGCATGCAATAATAGAGGGCGTAAGATATCCTAAAGGACCTACAAACAAATTTGTTAAAGTGATTCCTTACGTCGCGTTCTCACCCATACATTTCTTTTGTAGTCGAACCAAAGATATTTAAGGCAATGTAGATGAAAAGTGGATACTTTCATAAGTATACATTATTCGGTTAATAAGAGCCTGTATTTGCTGATTTTAAGGGTTGTTGTCAGCACTTATTATTTTTCATGAATGTGTAATGCTTTATATTAAGGTAGTAAGTTGAACCATTCCACACTCTGACCTCAGTGTGAGAGTTCATGAGATTTGCTCTACTATACAATTTTAGCAGCATTTCAATTTATTTTGACAACTGCATGTATCAGTGGTTACTTTGTTAGCTAGATAAACATAAATGAGCAATTTCTTCTTAGGCTGCATTTGTTCGGAATTTGAACTGAGGAAATCCTAAAACTATCATATAAAACTGGTCAAGACGAACGTCATCAAGGCACGGGTTGTTAACTTACCAAAAAGCAGAGGTTGCAGTAAAATTATTAAGCAGAAACAAATTTTCTTAATTTGCATAGTATTTAAAACATTGAATTGCTTTAAAATTGGTTTAATACGCATGAACTAAAACCTAATTATTTAGAAAAACATTGTTCCACAAAACGCCTAAGTATGGTAAGTTAAAACTGTACCAAATAAATACCATACGTGTGCTAATGAATTAGCAGACGTTTTGCCTCTAGTCAGATAACCATGTAGTATTTTTCGCATCCGCTTACCTTGCGTTTATTGCAACACAATAGCAGTGAAAGAAAATTCATCTTAATACACATTACGACAAATTTAACCACCCGGACTGTATCTAAGGCAGCCAGATAATAGACTAGTGTTAGCATTGATAAGAAAATCCTAGTTGATATTACATTTTGTTCAAAGCTTTTCTGGATAAATTGTGTGATTCGCACGCACACTGGTCTCAAAAAATTAATGAAACTATTGTCCAAATATATTATTGTAATAGATTTGCGCTAGTAGAAATATTTGCAGAATATAGAAACCACATGTTTTTTAATCTTCAGCAGAGCTGCTGGTTTAAATTATAACTAATATACAATCCTGGTACCGAGAAAAGTTATCCGTCTTTTTATGTTCGATGTACGTTCCACTAAAACTGACAAAACTGCATTCAAAATTAAAATGTACATATATTTCTGGAAGCAATGTTTCTTCTTTCAGTAACAAAACGTATGAAGTGTAAGCTCGAAAAGTCTACATTAACATCAGAGTAATGCATAGATTGCGCGCCCGTAGAAATCCATTTAATATATCGGCTGACAATTAAATGAAGTTAAGTTAGCATAAACGATTTTTGAAATTTTGTGTATACTACCAACTGACTGCATGTAACTAATTAATAAAGCAGCTGGAAGATTTGAGAGAACCTATATGAAAACAGGTTGATACTTTTGCCAGTTGTATTTGCGCGACTTGTGTAAAAAAATCTAATTTTTTCAAGTTTTTCATCACGTAGGTTTCGCATACAAAATTTACTGTAATTCATAATTTACTAAAAATCAACTTTAATGCTGCAACGTAGCCTAATATCATGTTTTAACGTCATTCACCACAATATATTTATTTGACATTTTTAAATATTACTTATGTTAATCTTTCACAATCATCACCAAAAAGGATAAATATATTCAAACTAATGGCAAATACAATTAATTACACGAAATATTGTGTTCGAAATGCAGCGCCACTTGCATGTAATTTACGTGAATTAACACTATAATTAGTTTAATAGTAAGTTTAAAACATCAATTTATTCCACCTCTTTATTTCAAATTATATTTTTTTTAGAAAAACACAATGAACATATAAATAAGTATCAACTTAGCGCAATTATCCAACGAATTAAATCGAATTAAAGCTCTGAAATGGTAGTGCGCTTAAACCTGTTCCACAGCATTCGCATACGGTTACAGGTTACCAATACAAATAACCTTGTTTCTCCCGAACGCTTGCACAACGTGTTCCTGCAAAAAGCATGTTTAAATCCGTTATTTGTTTAAGGATTAATCAACAACACCTGTACCCATGGGAACACTAACACAAATCGTATGGATAGGTGTTATTTTTCCTGTTTAACCGTATCCTGCTTTTCTGAGCTTTATCAACACAGGACAGGATAGTGCAATGCGCTTTGTGACTTGCACTCGTATACATTATAAACTACGCGCGTCAATTTGTGCTACTATTTCTGATTACTACATCTCGCCAGATAGACACGATATCCGAAGTATGCATGTGTTTTAATTAATTTGATGTTCAGTTTGAATCCTGGGTTGTTGGTATAGCTTTGATGGCGGCTAATATCAATTGCTCTATAACAGTAAATGTAGATTGTATAAATCAATGCAGATATATTGCCCAAACGAATTCATATATGGTATAAAAATGGCGACAATATTCCCTACATTACCGTAAACATCTATATATTTGCTTTAAAAGTACCCATATCCGGTTTTATCTTGATAAATTTGAGCCTAATTTTAGCAAACAAAACCCACTAATTTTCGGTTTTAACTATATTTTATACAAAAAAATATTAGGCATATTCCTAATAAGTTGACAATCTGCGTACAGAACTGGCGCAGATCTTGTGGATGTACAGGTAATAGAATGTTATTGTACTAGTGAAAGGAGCTTTTCTGCCTATAATTATATGTATCTATTAAATTTCGTGCACTATATTATTGTGCTTTTCGCGTAGGTAGAATTCACTGGTGCACCCTGAGGATATTTTGAGAATCTGGTGCCGCGCAACGTGTACATATTTTTCAAACTGTTTACTTTGGTAAAAATGCAAAAAATAATAATGCATCGATCCACCAAAAATACTTAATGGTTAGGTGGCAAAGTAGTCCAGACTAGGTAACGATTATTATTAGTATACTTTTATTATTATTATTATACTAATAAGTTTCATCTGTTACACATGAATATACGGACTTTACTGAGAAACACAAAGGACTTTCATAAAACAACAAATCAGTAAAATAACACTTTACATATCATGTAATTTAACAACCAGAAATAATTAGATATGCAAATCAGGAATATATCGATATTTCAAAGACGTAATGCAAACATCCGTAGGGAGCTGGATGTTGTATTAATAAGTGAAGCAGCGTGTCTTTCTCCTGTATGGTTATTGTAGGGTCGAACAATTTTAACCCCAATGTGGGAAGACATTTATTGGAATTAGACGGATTCATATTAGTTACGTCGTAGCGACTGTAAAAGGCCACAGAGGCAACCGTCAAAATACAGAAAGCAAGTTAGATTAAATAAGCCTAATCAACCACTTAACTTCCTGCTGTGGCAGCGCAGTAAGAAAACTTTGAAAGTCGCGCAGATTTACTGTTATAGAAACTGACTAATTGTCTAAGGTAATAAGTTAGTAAAAAGCGACAAATATTAAACGTACGAATTGGTACGTTAAAAAATAAAAATGTCGTAGGTACCCGAGCAGCTGATACCGAGAACGCTTGCAGGTATTTCACACATAGGTGTTCATTGGTTATTATGATATATCTGTGGCATGCAGTACAGTAAATTTGCGAAGAACCTCCTCAAACACTTGTTTCACCATATCGCAAAGAAATAAAGGTCATGTTGAATAACTACCATTTCGTTCGGTAGGGCATCACATTCGAACGTGTGGACAATTTGTGCGGCATCAGTAAATACGTAAGGCATCCAAATTTAACAAATAATCTGATTTAATAAATGCACAGCAGGTAGATTAATAGGTCTAGCACATATCCTCCCATTAGCTTACTGGCGATTGGGGCAGGGAATTCCGATGGACGATTATGGTAGCCTTTAGTGCAAAGATTCAGGTATGATGATAGTCAATTTAGTATTGATCGCTAGAAATAAAAGGAAAATATTTTATCTGTATCCTTTTGTGACGCACTTCAACAAATACATTTTTTGTATCCAACGATAAACTTAACAGTACCTATACTGGATTGAATGAATCTGGTATGCATTTTACAATAGGCTGGTAGCATGTAGTGAAAAATCGTTTGTGTAGGAAACCATGTTGTTACTTATCTACAAGTTGTAATTTGTTGACAAAATTCAGCAAACTATTGTAGACCACATTTTTGAGTAATGCAGAGATTTTAGAAGTGTTTTGGACCAACGAATTTTAAATGAATATTTATATGGGTTTATCATGTATCTCGATCATATTTATAATGGTATCCATACTCACATATCTGGAATTCTAGGACCACGTTAGAGTATGGCGGACTAAATGGATTGAATTTTTGGATGCATAATACAAGGAGCAATATTTATTATAGAATGAACCATAGCCGTTGATATAGTGATGCGTACATTTATGGAAACAATCTTCAATTATTGGACGAGAACAGGAACAAGCCAAATTCTTTACTTATGGCGACGACCTTGAAATCTTTGGTCTTCCGCGTCCAACAAATCAAGGATAACCGAATAGCGGTTGTTGGTTCGATAAAGTAGAAATGTACAAAGATATTTGCTGTACCTTCGCTTGTACAGCCATTTGCTCTTTATGTGTTCACCGGATCAGTTGGTAGTGCTTGACTTCAGAAACGGATAGTTGCAACTGCAAGACCAGTGTAACGTTTTCTGTTATTTAAACACCCCTTTAGTTTTCTAGATGTATAACTGATTGGACGTTCACCAATATGTTTGAAGAACACTGACCTGCATGTCTTCTAAATCGAGGAGGAATATGAATTGATAAATCTGATAGTTTAAAAACGCCTTGGCAGCGCAAGCATTGTTTATGGTCCTTGAGTCAATTAAATCCGAATAATGGATGTATTGACTTAAGTATTCCTAATTTATCCATTGGATTGCGCGGTGTGAAATATATAAGTTGGTGTCGATTCTAACGAAAAATGTATGACCTATCATTATGCGGCTTTAGCCATGCAATTGTTTTAATTCATATAAATCTGTTTTGAAGACACCAAGTGTTAAAATCAATTCTAAAAATTTTGGATGAAATATTTTCAACCAAACATCCAATGTGATATAAGAAGGAACGTTGTATTTACATAGGAGGATGGCTAGGGATACCAGTGTATCCTTCCTAAATTGGTCGACTTAATTACCTTTTGTCGCCCTAAAATCCTAAATTAACATATGCAGTCTCCTGTGTTATTGACAAAACACTTATATACATTAAATTAAAATGTATACTGAAGCATCTGAGACGAATAAACAAAAATATTCTGGGTTTGCTAGCCGTGCATTTTATGCATCTTAGCTGCAATTGTGCGTTATAGATTTAACATACTTCCACCGATTTCTCTTCTACAGTGATCGTTAAGATAAACTAATCATAGGAGTATGATATGCCTGCGGCACCATATTTCCTTAACGAAATATGCCTGCAGCTAGTTCAATTGTGAAAGCATGGGCAGCAAATGCAATTTGTTGATAACGGGTCTGGCATTTTTCAAAGGTGCTGAAATTATATTATCATTGTTGGAGTCAGCCTTTATCAGGTCATTGTTGTTTGAGTAATGGTAATCGTGCATTATTTTTTGGTGTATGCATGCATGTGATGGAGAGGTGGAATCGGGTAGATTATAAGCATTCCTGTGGGTAGGAGTGTTACGCCTTCTGTCAACGCGGTAATATTTTCAGCGAAAGGAAATGGCTTTGGTTTCTAGTCCACATTTCGAATGAATTAGCATTGGTCTACTTTGAGCAGCTGAATTAATGGTGCAAAGGACATAGCATTTCGTTGCTTCTGTCGGACTAATGGGGACTAAACGCGATTCCCTTCGCACCATCATTCAAAGAAGATCACGGAGAGACTACGTGGGTAGATGCACTTGTAAGGGTGGAAAAAGAAGTGGCGGTACTCGGTTGACAAAGTCCCGTTTCCGTTGCCTTGACGATGAATATGGCCTATTTGTTTATTATGGCTGGGGGTAACCAATTACTTATGAAGTTTTTCCTAATTGTCTCAACGTAGCGCTTCGTATTTTGTTTGTAGGAAGCTGACTTATACTTCTCATGATTTCCCGCCGTGCTTTTCAGTGTCCTAAGGCTTCTATTGACGATGGCTCTTAGAGTGTTCATCTGTCAGTAGAGAATATTAAATTGTATACAAGACTGGATTGTCATCCTATTTAGGTCCCTGATTATGTAAACCTCATGTAAATCAGTTGTGGGTTCATGATACTGACCTTCCAAAAGCTTAGGGAATATCGCTGCTCATAATGTTAATGCTTTGTAATTAATTGCTTCATCGACTTAAGAGTTGCCGCAATAGCGACAGTAATGGTTTGAGAAAAAATCAAGTTTAAGATTTCGGTTAGATAGCGTCAACTATTTCTTTTTATTATAACGTTCCTAGTTATTTAATTATGTCAACTATTTGGATATTTTCTGAAAGTTCTGCATAATTCTGGCCTTTGACTAGACTTGCATGGTTAAAGATCCCAGATGGACCTATGTAGGAGCGGCCTATCAGAAAAAAATTAGTAGTTCGTTAAACCCGTTAGGTTGGACTGGATTAAAGCAACTATTCAAGAATCTTTCCGAGGATGATTCACTTATGAATCTGAAAGTGAACATGTAGCAATTCATTGATGCATTCACTTTAACTGCTGGTATTCGCATCAGCCTTTATTCATGGCACAGGTTATTGACATCACATTTTCTTCTTTAACTAATCTAATTGTATTTGGAAAGTTAAACGAATCGCACTTCATTTCTACAACTCTGTTGCGACAAACGCTGTCAATTGTCCTAAATTTTCCTCCCGTAATTTGTTGTGGTGTTCCTGTTTGATTTCCAAAGTTTGCTGATGATGCAAGTGATCCGTAAGTTGTTCCATTATAGCCATTTTTATTTTTATTTAGTGAGTTATGACTCTGGGAAACCGAAATAATCAGTGAATTTAGAAATGTTACCAGTATTTAAGGTAGGGCAGGCTTGTGGAACATTTTGGCTCAGTTTTTTAGTTACGTTTCTTGAATGATTTAACGAATGCTATCTATTGCTTGTTGATTAAATTTATCTTTCCATTGGGACAAGAAAAATGGAGAGAGCAAGTGATATGGGAGCTGGATATGAAAGGTGCAGTAGCTGACAGGGAGAAAATACATCTATGTCAGATGTATATCACATAAAATGTGGGATAAATGCCAGGGAATAAGTGAGCAATTATATCGGAGGCAAATAATACTGGCTTCCGCGATGTTACTTGGGCAGCAGCGTACTCCAATTCCAAGGTCTGTAGGTGAGGCTTGTTGGGTGCGCAATTTTGCATTAATGGATGGGAGAGATACAAACAAACCGATATTTCTGTAACCGCATGTCAAGGTAGCGAAGTTAAATTTGAAGGATTTTTGATCTTGTTTAAGGTGGTGATAGGTTACAGGCGGATGAAGACTGTTTTGTAAGTGGTTTAGACGCGAAGTTCATTTTAAACGGCAGTACCTGTAGCGTAAACATGATAGTCACTAATTGTGGTCTTGCAAAACTGTGAGCAAGGTTTTTTATGGTACAGCTGAAATCCGCTCGGACATTTTTATAAAACCATTAAGCAACATATCTGTCAAAATTCAATGCATGTAGGTTTGGCTCCTAAATTACTGCACGGAAATCTATTGGTCCGATTTGGTAGCTGTTAATAATCCATTATCTAGAGATTGTAGGATAAAAACAAGCTGGGGGAACAGAAGGAGTCCAAACACTTGCGTGTGTACTAAAATTCCGTGTTATAAATTTAAGTTAGAGAATGAAGTAAAACATCGCAACCGCACGGTGTGTGCGTGTTTACCAGTCGTTATGGATTGGGATATGTAATTTAATCGCCCAGTTGGAACGTTAGTATTTACTCCCCGGCCACATAGTCGTCAACTTCAATTGATCAGAAAGTCTTGCATTGTTCCCAACTGATCGTCAGCTTGCCAAACATGATGAACTTGAAAACGTGTATCTGGACTGCGCTTGCAAACGGTCCTTCATTTTACGTAAGTTGCTTTATGTGCAGTCAATTGCAAACTCAGTAAATCTACAGAAAAACATGGATTTGCTAGAAAAAATTATTATCAATACTCAATCACTATAATCAAAAGGCACAACCTATTTGCTCTACGGTTACTCCCATTTTCCGATTGCTCAGTTGGCGGAGAAATTTTAGTATAATAAACATAGATTTTATACTTAATTTCGTTTATCCTGGCTCAGTGATGAACCATACATGTTTGTCAAAACAAACGCAATGATACTTCAAGGAATTATACATGGCCTTCATATTTTCGCCAATTTCAGTCTCCAGCATTTCTTTTTCCCATGTCAGCGGGACACAACTCCACTCATATCCACAGGCTAAAGAAAGCTAGTTTCATTTAGGTTGTACTATTATTATAATGGCATTACAACTCCATGCGTAGTTGCCTAATCAGGGCTTTGTCATATAAAATGCATAACGATAGACGATTTTATTTCTGAGATGCATTTATTCCCACCTGGCCAATATAGCGCTTTACACAGGCGTAGATAATCCAACCACTAAGTCCACTTTGAATGTTCTCTTAAACGAGCATTGTTAATTAACTATCAAGAATAACGTCACTCGCTATTTTTACTTAAACATCACATGCCGTCCTTAGTGCTAAAAGTAGAAAACATGAGGGCATACGGATTTAAGATCGCGGATCCGCAAAAGTCACTGCTGTTAGTTTGCTTCTACACGGGTAGTAAGTAAGAATAATATGGTCTACTTTTGGCTATCGTTGGCTTATATATGAGCCGGAATAGCTGCATTAATCAATGTACCGAAACCTAAATAAACCTTGCTCAAGATGCTTACATAAGCGGGCATAAATAATGTAAAAATAGTGATCTGAAACCTACGTTGGTGCAATAATAATTAAATTAAGCACATATATTTTCTTTATATGGAATTGTAAAACGAAGGAAAAATACGACACAACTTATATACGTAGGCTTGGAAATATTTCAGGATAATTATTCTGCAAATGACACAATAAATCTAAATTGTAACTGCAAACAACACTAGGTTATTAACCTTTAATATTTTTACACTATATATATTTAGATTGCAATAAAGTGGACAGCATTTGTTGCTTTTCTCGAAATCTGAAATGCAGGTCTGTTGTCAATCGTTCTCAAGACAATTAGTATTAATTTTGTTAATAATAAAATTATTTGTACTAATTTTGATAGCTTTTGTGTAAGACTTTGCGGTATTTTAGAGATGTAATGCAATTGTTTCTCTGTTTCTGGAAGCAACGTTTTTAATACGCATAGAAACACATTTAAATTTGCATTTCTCTTAATGCTGGTTAAGTTGCTGTTACCAATAAGGACCTTCACTCCATGTAGTTTTATCACATTAAACTAAAGACATTGCCTATTTGAGTACTACGTAACTATCCATTGATTTCTTTGAATGGAACGTAAGATGAATGTAAATCTTCTGTCGGACGCAAAAGGTATTACCCACGAAGTTAATCGCCTCTGTCGCATCCGAGGTAAATTTTGAATGTGGATCAGATAGATGTGAACGTGTGTACTTATCTGGACGTCGAAACTGGAATGAAGTAGTGATTATGGCAATTTGCATTTACATTGCTTGTGATGCAGAAACTTATCTCTTCGGATTAGCAAGGCAAATACTAACAACAAAACACGACGCTTATTCCACACATAACTGGTTAACAAAACATGTGGGAAACTGATTATACACGATTAAGATCTTCAAAATAAACCTTGGTGATTCTGTAGCATTGACGCGGTGGTAAGATGGAATTAACACTGAAAGCAACCGAGACGAAATGCAAAGAGTCTTTGGTGATCACTGCCAAAGCGTAGGGTATTAAAACGCATTTACTAATTTCTTGCCATGAAAAAGATGGAAGTATACAGTTGTAACTAGATAATTCAAAAGCATAAGCCAAAGTCAGGCTAAGCTCATTAACTCCCACAGTGACTAGTACGATACTCACAATATAGGAATAGAAACATTTTATGAGGGGAGCAGTTAATCAAAAGGTTGCGTAGGCAGTACCAATGCGACGCATACGACAGGGAGTATATGTTTGAATTGAGATATAAACATTGAGTATATAAATGTGATGGCAGATTTTTGTGCAGATTTACAGTCCATTTTGCATAGCGTACGCTACATTGATGTAAAAGTCATGTTCTCGCATTGCCATTTTTATATATCAAAATAAGTATTTTCCCTGTATGATGGCAAAAATAGCAAAGCATTTCCATAACTGAAGTGTTACATGTGTCCACCAGGAGTAACACTTGTATATTGTAGTTTGTTCCTTAAATTCATAATGCTTTGCTGATTTATTATATTTGCACAATTTTTGATTTTATGAATTTCGGCGTAAGATGCTTGAGTTTTACCATTTAAAATAATAAACGTTTCTATCGCAGAAATTAACATCAACTTACATTGAATTTCAAACTACATGGATCCATATAATTTATGTAAGGAAACTTTGTAAATTTGCGTGGGTTGGTTACGGCGCAGAAACTGAGTATACGCAATATACTTCACTCCGCCAACTTAGCGAAATCTTTTAAGTAATTATGTTTTGTTCGATTTAAGTCTCACCCAATCAACGCTAAATTATTTTGCTTTTTGCTATTTGAATGATTAGTATCCATAGAGTATGATATAATACTGATGTTTAATTATTTAGGAATGATGATATAAAAAATCATTTTTTAACGGTAGTTTAGTTTTATTAGTTAGATTGTCAGTCACAAAAATATTGCTTTCACTTTCAGGATTACGATGAAGATAAATGTGATGGCGTACCACATGCAATTTTGTAAGGTCGGTGCTGTCAGCGCACGACGATTTGGAAGCACTTGCACATAAACCCATTAAGTAAAGCATGCCGAGTGACAGTAGCTGGGCACATAAGATGATTTATATTCAGTAGTTTGAAACACTAACCTTTGAGGCTGACGCCACGCATTTGCAACGCATGCAAATCACAAATTTTGGCCGACAGCAATACGCGCTATGCTACTTTGAAATGTCTATTGAAACCCATTGCATTGTCCTCGTGCATTTGTCGAACTATAAAATTGTGCGCTGTATAGTAAGCTAAAGGACACAAACCCACTTGCGTAAACTGCAGGTCTAATTCATAATAGGGCTGGTGGAGCCTTCTTTAACACGAGTAAAGTGCTATATACACTACAAGGGAATTGGACCTTCATAGTTTCAAATAGACACACCATGACTACTTTAAATCATCCTTATGCAAACAGTTACGTAAAAGCCTGTACTTAAAAGTACTTTAGTAACTTTCACCAAAGCCACAAGCATCAGTGGAAACATCGCGTTAGAAATTAATAATTTTAGCGAACAAAAGACGGAATCATGGTAGTTGTAAACGATGTTAAACAACAGTTTGATTTGCAGGTTGTTGCTATTAACTTGAATAGTGTTGCTAATTGCATTTGAGACGATTTTCACTTATTTAACTTATCTTAATTGGGTGTCATATTTTTCCGTCTTAGGATTTGTTAGCAGCTCGTACATGATTTAAGCACGCTACCGTTTACTTAATAGAAATGCTGGTTAAAACTTTTAAACGTACAATTTTTCTACTTAAAAAGAAAGAGAAACCAGAGACGGCTGTTAAACACGTGGATGTTACTGCCAACGGTTATCTCAGTAAAAATCAGTGCCTCAAGCAAAGCCGTAACCACCAACAAGCAACCTAGAACTAAAAATCAAACAACCTCATTTTTATCTATTTTACTTTTTAGACCCCTTATTTGCACCATTGGAAAAGTCCAAGCCATTTGTGTCGAATTGGATGAGCTAAACCCTGCCAACCACTAATGGTCTCCGCTGGGTCCATAATAAAAGCGAGCTATTGGTTACTCTTTTTTAAAACACCAATCAATGGCTGTGGAAGATCTTGTTGATAATATAGGCACTGAAGTTTTCACTATGATATGGTATTTAAAAATTGATGTATTATTCAATATACCGGACGAAAATTTCAACACTACGTTAGGGAATATTTTGCTCAGAGCCAGTTTATAGCAGATGAACGTGCATTTGCACAACGCTAAGAAACAAGGACCAACAATACAACTGCCACATCCTATTTCAGTTTATGGATGCTTTTATTGTTACAGAGTTTATCGGAAACTGGCGACAAATATCTGACAAAACAGCATTTAAGTCCCTAAAAATTTATGCAGATGGAACGCCTTCGCATAAAAACCTTGCCAATGACCGGAAGTAAAGCAATCCTCACAGGAAATCTGTCAACAACACAATTTCTATGTATTAGCTTTTGTCGATAACCAGCCAGAAAGCAATAAAGGACTCAAATCAATTTTAAAGCTGTCAGTGCGAATTACAGCACACTTTCCGTCGAAATCACCCACCCACTTTTATCTAATATAATTATATAATAATAGGGATCCACCATTATTTGCACATATAGCTGATAATCTGATCGTTAATGTTTCCGTGGATAACACCCGTTCAAGTGGTTTTCCACCTGCACCCACCAAGACCGACCATAACGAAGTTCCTTATCCCCTGATGTAGTGAGCTAACAACAGCGCACATCCCTTGCTTCAGACGGAGGACTTTAATTTTTATATTACCAAATGTTTTTCTATAGTCAACTTTAATAACTATATTTTTAAAAATCGTCTCCGTAATTTTTATCTGGACTTCGTGGACTCCAGGGACTAGCGCAACCTACGGCCATCGTATTCAAGGATGTTTAACGCACCCATATGCGGAACTGCGGTCGACTTGTTTCGTTGTGGTCATGAGGCAACCAATTCATGCTGCGGTTTAGTACATTGCGACAAACAACACCTACGGGGAGTTCGCCGCGTCATAGGTGGATTAAACTACATAGCTGCTGACATAAGCCATCACCGCTTCTGTAGATGCGCACGGGTAACGCACATAGGGAAAACCATGTGTATAGCAGTATGTCAACGCAAACTGTTGAGAGTCTATCCTAGCGGAAGAAAGCATACACCATGATAAATATTTCTTTGACAGTTGACTTTGAATGTACTCATGTTTCAGCTGAGCTTACTATGACTGGTTGCCCGAATTCAACGAAGTGGCTAACATCGTCACATTTTTTCAGTTGACTAAAATCATTGTTAAAGGCCACGGTAGTAGCCATCGGGCTGCGAGAGGCCTAAGCAAATTTTTCACTCGGAGAGGAACCGGCATAACTATTCGAATATTTACAATGCAGATATTGGTTTCCCTGTCATCAGTGCGCCGCCTTAGTTTACTCACGGCAGACTTCAGCTTTTCAAGTCTGCGTGCACATGGTAATTTAAACCCTTTAGTCTACTGAGGCGCTATAATATCAACCTCGAACCACCTACAACACCAAAAGTGACCCTCATGCGTCAGCTGGTTTTCTCAGCTTTCTTTCCCAGACGTGTAATTTGTGTTACTGAAAGCCAGTGCTAAGCGACGTCGAGCAGTCTTTCAATCAGACTTTGCAGAAACTAGACGTTGTGTTCATAACGAACTTGAGGGTTTGAATCCGAATATTCAGGTTCATGAAAGACCATCAAAATGCAACGCACAAGGTATCCAGAAAATTTCGGGTAGAAATACGAAAACATCGATGTTTCCAACACAACTGGCAGGTATCTAACACAATTTACCTGCTTATATTTTGATCCGAAGAAACGAAATAAATGAAAACTCGCTGACGTCCAGAAGTGATAAAACCAACAAGGATTAATTAGTTCGCGCTTAGATGTTCAACCGTTTTCCCGCTTACAGATGTACTTATAAATTTCTGTCCATTAGTCGGATGGCATTTAATTCATGCATTCACATGTGTGATACTAAATAACAAAAGGGATCGGCTCTTCACGGCACTATACAGTTAGCAAACTCTGTTATGTTCGACTGTTTTTCTATCTGTCTGATCTATTTCAGGAATTAAAAAAGGTAAACCGTAAAATTGCATCAGGTCACAACTTAACTGCTCTTATATAATATATTTGTTTGATGGCATCCCGTTTCGGATTTGCCTGTCAATGTGGAGAGCCACAGCACGCCTGCGCCTACAGAGGGACCATGGGTGGCTTGCGCTGCAGCAAATACATCACTTACCTCACACCCCATATCCAGTATAAATCAGAAGGAATAAGAACGGGAGGCATGTGGATGGTAGCCAAGTTGCATCAACGGAGCCGGCCCAAACTTATTCATAAGCAAACACAAGCACGCTGTATTTAGGGATCAATCTCACACAAAGCGCTGGCTGGACGGCAGTCCGCTCCATAATGAGGGCGTGGAACAACCCTCTGATGCTAGCACGGTCACGAGGACCGTGCACCACGTCCACTCCGGAAACGTGCAACTACCTCCTGGAGCGTGGACGAGGTAGTGGGTAATAGGCAACTAAGCACGTTACGAACATGCACATCAAGTGCAGCCTCACCATGGATATCAAGCAACAGCTAAACAAGTAAAACGGAACTCAAAAATAAAATAAATGTAATAATACACACAGATGCGGTCGTAACACTTTAATAAATGAGAATCAGATATAAATTAGTTTACGAACAAATCCGCAAAAACTTCAAGCCTTCTGAAAATAGATTTCAAGATAAAGCCACAGACGCAAAAATGTTATCGAAGTTAACTAGATTAGTTTAATTAACGTGGGCAGGTTTATAGTTAGTTTAGGTAGATAATAATAAGGGGACAAACAAGCATTAACACCTTGTAACAAACCCATCACCTGAAATACAGAGACTCTGCATGCAAGCAGGTGTTTGGTAAATCCGATGCAGCGTGCCACCAAACACTGAGCCGGCACTGCCCACTGTCTTTGTAGGATTCGTAGCCGTCCCAGTGTTGCCCTCGGGTGGCCTCGCCCATGGCTCCATAGGCTTGCCTGACTCAGGCATTTGCAGCTGCGCGTTTTACAGCACCATACGCTCAAAATCGATGTGTACAAACCATTGGTGCCTGTTACCTCCGCAATTACCGCTCCTTCTGTACATCCACTTGGGGTAGCTCTTGCACTCCAGCAACTGCCTAGATAATCAGATTGCGCTACGCACGCCGATAAATTCTTACGATTCCCATGACCTGCAAGCCAGGTTAGTACGTGGAAAAAATCAAATTGATCATGTCGTTAAAACGAAGCTTCGGATTCCCCACATCCCGTTACTCCAAACTCATTTGACCATCTAATAGCGTTTTCAGTGTCCGCGTTGAACGCATACGCCAAAAGTGACAGAGCCATTAAAGAAGTCAAAGAAAAAGTATACAATCCGCTGCACATATTCGACTACGGCGACACAATTCTGTGTCCACAACTCTGCCGCATTAAGCATTGCACAGAACCTGTCCCAGACACTTCTGATGGTACCGCTTGAGATATCGTACAGAAACGCGGTACCTCGCATAAATTTATCTGTCGTCTAGAATTGCTCTCAGCATCTCGGATTCTAAACCATTAGCTCCATCTTAATGTTAAGATGATTGTTTCATAATCGGTACACTTGCTTCCCAATTGCTACTGCTGCCTACGAGACGAGGATACGAAGCTCAGTGTGAAGCTGCTGGTGAGTCGACGCAAGCACTCCCAAGGTAGAAGAAGCGGGACATGGGTTCCAATGCGTTAACGATATTGTTGAATTTCGGCAACAATGGAGATTGCACCTGTGGTAAAATATGTAAAAGATATAAGGTTTTCCTTGTATAGAGAGTGTGCAATAATATGGCGGCTCTAAAGTCCAGTGCATTAGAGCATTCAAAGCAAAAATGAACAACATATCAAAAGGATTCAATCAATGTGACAAATGTTAAACAGATTCCAAATATATACAGACTAAATCCGAAATGTTGTAAAAACTGCACGGTTCGCTAGCCGCTTAAAACCAAGGTTCGTTGCGTTAGACTGGGAAGGAGAGCAGGCTGCCGGTTTAATGGTTGAGATTGCCAATAAATAGTGCTGGCATACACTTCAGCGGAAAAAGGATCGTAAGCGCAACCATAATATCCGAAAGATTGGAACAAGATTTGACTGAGAGCAATAAAGAACTGGAACATAAAAGCACGACCGAAACCATGTCTACGATATTAACGTCGACCGCATGTTTCCTCGCGTTTGATAGAATATCTCATCAGACCTTGGTGACCGAGTTTTGAGTGCCTTCGTTAACGATGATGACTAGTAGCTGGTGACAACTGTGAACAACGTCAAATATCAAACAGCATCATCCTGGATTCGTTGTTCGCTTGATCAGGAATCGAGTACTACGCAGGTGCCTGGTCGTAAACGGACCCTGTAGGAAGAAGTCGTAGATGACCTAATGGATTGGATGGCAACAAACTTAACTCTTTCCATACGTGAAATGCGAGTACGAGTAGGAGCAGATGTGGACAAAGACATTTTGTAGTCAACAACTGCAAGGCAAATATATGGTCGAGGATAACTATTATGAATAACTCTCATGTTCCCTTGGGAATGAAAAAGGAGAGAACCAAAGAGATACGCAGAGAATTTGTTCAGAAATTTCTCCACGTTGATAGAGATGGCGATCTTCATTTGGATTGTCGAAGCGAACTTCAGACATTAAGGCAAACGAACGCGTGCTCGGGCCTCCAGAACAGTGAGGGGCTGTTGCAAAGTTGCCAACAGTAGATGCCTCAATTTGCATTTGATCGGTGCACTCACATTGGAAGACAAAGTGTCCATGACCACATGGAGAGGCTCACTTACAAGTTCCCTATATCTGGCCCTGAAGCTATTTAGACTAACAGAAACAAAAATGGAGCTCCGACAGGTTGACATGATAAGTGATAATTCATTATGTCATACAGGAATGGAGGAACTGTCGAGAGTACCTAGATACGAAAGAGTAGCCATACTGAGATTGGGCTCATACTCTGCTTTCCTCAATCCGATCGAGAATGTTTGGCAGGTGGTGAAGGCCGGAGTGAAGATTGAGATGAGAGTGCACTACGAGGAATTTCTGACCGTGGATGGCCACAATCTTATCACCTAGATGGAATGGAGGCTGCAGTAATTTGAGCGCATCGCCAGAGAAGCCTCCAAGGTGATCAGCGTTGTGGGATAACGTAAAGCTAATCGGCAAATACTTGCAAGTTTTCCTAATTGTCTAATAAATGACATGTTTTATCACGTTCTGGCCTATTTGTACTTATCTTGCTGTATAGCAAGTCACTGACCTCGTGTAGATTCGTGTGAGTATTCACAGTGTTTTTAAAAATATATTTACACACACGTAAGTTTGTGTGTTGCTACGGGGGTGAAAGCGATATCTAAGATCTAACGCAACGGGAGTGTCAAGGGACCGGATTCCAGTGACTCATGTCCGAATTATATCTCCAAGTGATGGTACTTTTCGTGCTGGTACTAGCTGCGCCATGCGCTTTTATGATAAGTCTGAGACAATGTAGATACAGTTCCTCCGTACGGAAAACCAGGATGTTTGGAAAGTTTATTGAAGGACCAAATGAGCTTTCCTGGTGGAGCAACCATCAGATATACCACAGTATGAGATATGAGCGTGGATAATTAATAGTAGTGAATATGAAATTACTGCGCACGTCATATCAGACTTTTACAGTAGTGAGATGAACTGATAGATGAGCAGATGTGAGCTCGCAAACGTGTCCATTGCCAGACAAGATACCGTCCTTGAAGCTGAACGAACGAATCGCGCGACTACTGGAAACCGTCTCTGTGAGATGTTTGTCCGATGTATATGATTGCACTGGCGCGTTAATTTGTTACCCGTACGGAATATGGTCTGTCAAGTTCGAGACGCACATTACCCTGTTCAGAATCCGTACTTTCGTTTTAAAAACACCCATTCCTACAACATGTCAAATTAGTTTGCAAGTCAGAAAGGCCCGAATAGCTGTCCAGTACGACTTGAATACCGTCTTGCTCCTAAGGACGATCATTCTTTTGTTCCAATTTCGTGCATAAACAAATGTCTGTGTAGTTGGCATATTTACAGTTGTTTAACTACAACTTTTGCTGTCATTTGCAGATGTACCGCTAATAGAATAGGCCATGATCCACAGCTGACGTCTCCAACAACGCAAAATAGTTTGTGTAAAACGTATGGATTTTTGTACTTAGCCCATCACAACTTAGCGTTTTGTCATATGGAGCTGCCTTTCACATTTCCTTTAAAATCTTGGATCAGGGTACATTAAAGGTGTAAATCGAGAGCTCAACATCCCAGTCAAAAACCTGATTTTGGGAAAATAAAGTCTAATTTGATTAACACATGCCATGTTTACATTAGAGTCAGAACAAACAGCGATGTTAGTCATAACATCATATAATGTACTCAATTAGTAACTTTTTGATAAGCAATGATGTTCTGATCTCTAAGTCAAAAGAAGTTATTGAACCACATACAATATGTCGAGAGAATGACGTCAACAAAATGCGACACAACATTCTGACGGCATTGTACAGTTACGTTTCCATTATCAACCGTTACGTTAATGGCAAAATATAATTATTAAAAATCTAGTCCAAGCTGCGCAATGTCAGGCGCAAGTCGCTAGGGAGGCATTAGCGTCATCATTATGCGAATAAAGAACTTATCTGGGTGCATAATATGAATGTATCAATTCTAGCAGTTATGAAATAAAAACAAAATATTTATTCTTTACACTAGCATACTGGAAGGACTACGTCTGAAATAAGACCAGTTTTAAGTTAACATAAAGCAGGTAATCAGTGTTAGGGAATTTTTTCAGTTTGGTTCTATTTATATATTCATGTTTTGCATCAGTACCTTTGAATATTGGATACAAGAATATCGTACATATTGCGGCCATGTAAGCTTTGGATTAGACCCGAAAATGGATTAAATTAACACATAGCTATCTTTATTTTCCTTGGGAAACTTGTTTGCCTTTGTCAATAAAATGTACGATCCATCTGTAAGAAACATGGTATTAATTAAGCCAAAATGCTTAGCTTTGTAAGTTTTTAGTAAATCGAAACAATAAGTATTTTCATATATTGTTTTATTTTGTAATTTGTTGCAATTTTGTGCAATTTAATTTTTACTCCTCAGCCTTTAGTAACATAGATTCCAGTAACTTTTTAGTCCATTTTACAATCAAGTTACCCTTCCGCAAATTTTACAGTTCACTTATCTTTTTTTACTCTAGTGCACCGTGTTTTATTTATACATATACGCAACTAAAATAACAACTTGATAAATCATACAAGCAACATACATCCTATGATTACTGCAGGAAATACCTCAATTAAAAAATACATAGCGCACCGAGAACTACAACTTGCATTATATTTGGTTGCCTTATTTCAAGTTACATTCATCTTGAAAAATCACATTATTCTTCCATTGCATTTAAGTTCTAGGCCTTTTATTTATTTTGCAATTTTTCTAATTAGTATATATATGTTTATGTGGTAAAGTTGTTTGAGCATATACTAGTTTTACCGTGTAAAATATCGTTACGGAATTTGCGTACTCACTACCTATTTACTCAGTATAAAATTTGAGGCGTTTATCTTGATAACCCTAATAAACTCATGTAAACCTTGCAGTGTCTAGATTTGCTTCCATGTATCAATGTTACTGCGCCCAGTTTTCACAGTGAATTAACAATTATTAGTTGAATATGTTTACAGCTAAAGTGCTTTCAATTTTGTAACCGGTCCTGAGGGATAGCAACTCATCCGTCAGTTCGGCTTCTCACGTCGTTTACCAGTTTAACTACGGTTGCGGTGACAGTAACAGGGGCAGGACTGACCGTCAGTCATTTCAGAGAGTAGCTGAACATGTCCTGCGGTGGTTGCAGCAACCGATGACGCAATAATCGGAGTGGATCCGAGGATGAACCGGAGTCCCGCATCATCTATCACCATGCATCCCTTGGCAACCCGATATCAGGTGAACCCGGAGACTGCGTTCAAGGTGTTATTACGCAACAACAATCCGATAATCTTGGCAATCAGTGATACTTTGCTAATTAGGGCTTAGCAACCTGTGTTGTGTGCACAGAAACTATTAAGACAATCAATTAGGTTTCCGTGGTCTTGATTTTGACATTTTGTTTGGTGTGTCAAATGTTCCCCCTGTTTACAGACTGTCTATGAATCCCGCTTGTATTGTGTTTGCGAGTGAGGAGAACAATAGAAATGTTAACATGTCGCAACATATTTCTTCTCACTGCTCTGACAAAATGGCTGAAGGTGTACCCACTGTTTTACCTTTCTGAGGGATTACACGTTTGAACCTTGATATACACAGAACCATTAAAAAATAGTTTAGGAACGTAGAGATTAGTGATGATGTATTAAGCTTATAAGAACTCAGATAAATAGAGAAATTTGGTAGACATCATCTACTGTATGATCCGACTAGAAAAGCGTCAACATGCTGAGCGAAAATAAATGTAAATTTGTCTACAATTTTTAAGGTTCTAATCCTGTCCTAAACATATATAATGTTATTTTGCGTGAAACGAAAAACCATGTATTTGCAACGGTTAAAAAAGTGATCATCTGAAAAGTCAATGGTACGAGGTAATAAATATTTCTTCTATGAATAAAACTACGCATATTTGTAAACAACTTGTTTCTCATGAGCATGCGATGATCGCGTTGCACTATGATAAGTTAGCCTAATTATAATACAGGGTTTCATCAAACAACAAGGAAACAGCAGTGTTAAAACTGATAATTTTTTAAAAGGTAGTAATATTTATAATTTATAATAACAAATAATAATTTTTATCAAAATATAACGGGCGAGGTTGGATTTTATGCAATTACCCTGTGTACAAACTCAATGTTTATTTCACATTTTGCCCCATTGTGACGGGGTAAACGATTGGACGCTGATGTAATGCACGCAGAACGTCGCATTTATGATGAGCACAATTAGAAAGGCATTCCAATTTCATGTCAACCTGTTATACTGAGTTATTTAACTTTGATATTTATTCTGGCTAAGAGATCGCATCGTTAGACTCTACGAGAACCTGAGGTCCTTAAAAAACGCGCACCTAGGACGATGTGGTTGTGCAACAAAGACACACAAAGCCCTCGGTTCACGTTGGTAAGTCAAATGCAGCTAGTGTACTCACTAGAATTTGTGTCATAACGGCGGCGAGTTCATGGTTAATCTATCATTTTATAGTTAGTTAAACAATAAACACATACTACGAGAATTTGTGAAGGATTTTTAGACAGATGCAGCAAAACGCACAGCGTTAGTTCATGGTGTTATATGTCGTTCTGCACAGAATTATCGGTTTGTACTACATAACCTGAAGGAAGTTTTTTACTACACCGGCAATTCGCGGCCACATGTATTCTCATACATAATATTCATATTAGTGTAAGGTTGGCAACATAAAACGAGGCATGTTTTATGCTTACTTTTTACAAGCTTAGTCAAATATGTTACACGAATCCGTTGTCGATTTTTTATTGAATTTCCCCTCATTGTTAATTTCATCCATTTGCAGTGAAATGTTTAATGATAGCAATACACGGTTACTTTTACAAACTGTAAAATGAACCATACGATTTGCGCCAACACTTTCAACAATCAAAAGTTTTCAAGCTTTCGTCAGGTGGGGCGATAAACATATGTTTTACCCGCTGTTAATACACCGAAATATGTGTCGCGCAGTAAATCGTTTTTAGCCAAATAAATTTGCAATGACCAAGGTAAATAATTTTTTTGAGATGTATGGGCTCAGCGTTGAATACGTTTATGTTCCTTTTAGCTGACACATGTAAACTAAGATGTTATGGTTTATGAGAATGTACGTCTTAAGCCATGTTGTTACTGCAGGGTGTTACTGCCTCTTTACAAATCCTTTTTATTTCCTAGATAATGCTTGTTTTATTTATATGTGAAGAATGCGAACAGAGGTTTCTAAAATAGAGGTTTGCTAGAGCGACCCATTTACTTCTATTGTTTTTGCTGACAACCATTACAAGTTTTTACATATTTCGGCTGCGGCTTAACCGAAGGTGTGGGAAGTTTC
Organism: Dicrocoelium dendriticum; assembly: GCA_944474145.2. Taxonomy (NCBI): domain Eukaryota; kingdom Metazoa; phylum Platyhelminthes; class Trematoda; order Plagiorchiida; family Dicrocoeliidae; genus Dicrocoelium; species Dicrocoelium dendriticum. Next base: position 11,735,051 of record OX104071.1, on the reverse strand, counting down.
GTCCATGTGTATACCAGTACGGGTTTCGCCGCGGGATTCACATGTACAACCGCGGATTTAGCACCCCATTGAAGTATTTGGCCTACATAATTTCCTTTAAACGGTAGCTCCAGTGTAACTTTAAGCTCTTGCACTTTGGGATTTATTTCTTCATCTTCTTACCGAATTGTGTAATAAAAGAATTTGGACACCCGTTTTCTTTTAGGGTGTTATTGAGGAATCACACATTTGCATCTAGCGTGTGTTGCGTGCAGAGCGTTATTGCTTTGCCAAACAAGGTATGCATCAAACTCTGTAGGGTTTGGATACAAAACCATAAAAGTTCAGATACTGACCCAACCACGTCCGCTTACGTTATATCGATCTATGTACAGATCCATCAGTTCTGCTTTCCATCATTACGTCAAGAAACGTCATGCTATCATTCTGCTACCGCACTGTTGCCACCCTGATGTTTTGATGCAGACCATATTCTACTGTGTTCAGGTGCGTTAGTTGTTCTTCTTGATCAAAATGGCCGATATATAGTCCACGTATTGGCGAAATAGCAAGGATTTGTTGGTTTTGTACAAGTTTTGATTTGCAGGCTGAGCAATGAAAATATCCGCTAAGGGCGGTCCGAGTGGACTACCCAATGCAACATCTGCCACTTGCATAAACCCCTGCTTTAATAGAAATATATATATCAAAAGAAAAAGGTAATCAAAAATAACCGTTACGGAAAATATATGTATGCTAGTAGCTACATTCCACTATTTTGCAAATTATCAAGTGTGCGTACCCTGGCTATGTTTATTTGCACGTGGTCTCTCGGGGTAACATATGTTACCTTCACTTCCATTCAGCTATTTCAACACGGCAGCGTCGGTCTGGATCATTGAGTTCCATACGCACCTTTATTATTTAATTGCAGATAAACCGTACTTTTTGAGCTAGACTATGTAAACGTAGCTAATGTGGTTAAAATATTTGGTAATTTGCCCCGGTGTTAACGATTAATGCATGTTAATTGACAAGTCAACTCGTCACCTTAATCAATTCTGGGATGCGGTTTTTTGCGCCCTTGTATTGTGTTATGTATGTTATTGTCAAGTAAAATTATTTAAGTTGCAGAATTACACAAAACTTTGAGTAGCGTATTGGAATACAACCGCACGAGTAAACCCTACCGGTCATTACTTATATTATTGTGCACTAGCCAAAGTGAAAACTCTCTAGAAAAGGAAGGACAGACGAACTATTAGCATGCATGTAGACATAAATTTACCTGCTCTTTCGTCTGCTCGACAAGCACACACACATCAGATGATTGCACGTAGAATATAGCAGCTGACACGAAATTCTGGAAGCATGTATATCATAGAATTGACGTAAGTATATAAATGGATTTTAAACAATTGACAGTGGGGTGCCAATTTAGCAAGACCAGTAATTCGGTGACTTATTAGCGAATTGAATTTCCTGCCTACTGGGCGGGGATAACTTGCAAGCGAGCAGTATGTCCATTAAGGTATGAAATAAGCAGTGATGTAATTTAGAACCAAATTGGACGGTAAAAGTGGATGACAATATATTGAAGTAAAGGGAAGAAAGCTTGAGGTTGGTGAACATTTGATTTACGTTGAGTGATCACAGTTAATTGTGCCTCACTGTAACACCAAGAAACTTTAAAAAAGGTTTAGAAGCGTGCACAGTCAATTTTATTGGATCTTCGGAACATGTAGTCAATTTTTCCGGTAAAAAGTGCTTTATGAATTCCAAGCATAATGGATTAACATCAATAAATTGAATTTTGCCGATTGCACTAAGAGCCCAACAGCTTAAAAGCTTAGTTAAGGAGTCTGAAGTTAAATGACTTCCGCAGATAACAAACTTGACTGCACATTTTAAGAGATAATCTTCGTCTAGGACATACGTTGCGCTGGCTTCAGTAGTAAACAAAAAGTGTGAACATTTAGTTCATTGAAAGTGATCACAAGTTTTGGCTGGTGGCTAATACCTCATGCCAACAAACCTGGTTACGTGAGTCCATCTAATGAAACAATCCTTTAGCAAACATTATAGATATCTGGTTCTAGAAGCTATTACTTCACGAAATAATATATAATGTTTGACACCACTGAACGTTTTGTCCTAGTCGATCAAGGATATATGGATTTTCATTTCTATCAATTACGGAAAACATTGAATGCACAAGTCAACTCACTACCTAGTACGTGTACCTTAAACCTCATGTGTTAAATGATATGGCTTATCCAATTCAAATTAAAATAAAGTAAACCAATAAACACTTGGAAAATGTTCTTCTAACTCACCGCGATACATTAATTGAGCCAACATGTAATGTGGATTTCTTCGGTACCGGCGTCCAGCTTTTTATACTATAGACATCCGCTTTTTCCTTTGGTTTTACTAAAAATGTGTGCAACTCAGCCAGCAGATAAAACAGGTAACCTGCACACTGCTTGATGACGAACATTCACAACTTTTCAGATCTACTATCTTGCTTGAGATTAAATGGAAGTGATTCAAAAATTACAAGGAGCTCTGAATTCAGAGATTACCGAAACTAAGCAAACAAAGAATCGGATAGTAATTACTGCTTTCGTAGCTGAATTATAGAGTAATAATTTTAAGTTATTTCAGCATACACACCATACCGAGCGCCTCCGCTGCGTTGTTTCAACTTTCACCAAATCAAACGACAGTTGTTCATTCTAGCATTGTCTATACATAAACATAATTTTTGCAATGTACTTTTTCCCTTAAATGATCATAACGCTACTTCAATAGAGCGCGATCTATGGTTTAGGAACCACTTTCTTTGTGCCTACGCGGATGCTTGATATGCGGTGTAGAGTAGTAAATATCATAAACGCACATGGTTTCAATGCTAGATAAGTGGGCATTTTTGTGTACCTAATAATGGAAAGAAGCACCAAAGGTTAAGATTTTAATGACATCACCACAGTCTCGGTATGTGTTAGTGATAAGCACAAAGCAAATTTGGCCATAATTTGCCAAAATCTTTTCTTCAACGTATTTATGAAGTTATATCTTTTGCAGCGAAATGATTACAAGTGGAAAATATTCATTACAACTACCAATATTGTGCTCGTATTCTTAGTTTTTCCAGAATATTTTGGGCATTAATGACCATGAAAATGGATATGCTAAAACGTCATGAATTTCTCCTTACTTTCAACCATTCACCTGACACAATGGATTTTATAGAATTTGTTCGCTTCTGTAGAATCTTACCAACCTTTTGTTGATATATCGAATATCTTCGTTAGCTTGGGCTAACACAGTGATTACTAAGTTCCCGGTATGTTAAATCTTCCGATACTGATTAAAAGTATGAATAAGTGAAATAATAGGTAATTAATTATATCGCCAAGTGCGCTTGTTTGGAAAGTCTTAAATGTGGATTACATAAAGGACGGCCATAATTATTGGCCTTGACAAATAATCGAGGTCGTTGAAATGATTGATATCATTAGTGATCGCAATGCGTGAATAAAGTGCTTTGTTTGTTAGTAGCCTAACAATATGGGACTTACACGTACTGATTTTATAAGGACCAGTGACTGAATGTTTCAAATTGGACCAGTATTACCCCTACTGTCACATCAATTGAATATGAATTGTAATGCGCCGTATGCGCGGTGGCGAAATATGCATGAGCTGAACACCTGTATGCTATACGGCCATTTCGCATCTACGTTAACATTACCGGTCAGGCACGTGCTATTTTGAATGATAGGAAGACTTAATGCTGTCTGACTTTATGAACTTTGAGTCAGAATGCAAACACCTCCTTTTTTCTTTCGATGAGTAAATGGGCATCGAAATCATATATTTTTCGCCAATGATTCACTTCGTTTTATGGCATGGGATGTGTATTACGGCAAAATATATCATAGCAAAATTTTCGATTAACTTTTGTTACTCATCAAATTAAGATTAATTTTACTACGTTTCTTGCGCAGAATAATTCTCGTTTTATTACTTATTCTCTTTTCGGTATTTCGAACATTGTTTCGGAGCTCACTTAGCTATTAAGAGAAATGTAAATAGAAAGAGGTTCCGCAAATCGATGGAGTTCTCATTGTCATGGTATCGTAAACGTGGGTAGCTTACCCCGTCACTCTGACGCAGCAAGTAGACCTTCACACTGGAACACGGTCTCCGTGAGAAACAAGACGCGCCGACTACATCGGTGCAGGCACGCAGCACAAATATCACAGATCTACAAATGTCACCTAACACGTCGCAACGTGCAACGGTAAAAAATGACCTGAACGAAACTTGCGCAAATGGGCCGCTGTACGCACTAAGTACCAAGTCGTTAGATCGAACTGTGACTGAAGATTTTTCATGTATTGATGCCGTGTACCAACAAAAGCTTTTGGATGGTTCGGACAATTGCGCTTGCAAATTGACCCCCTTGTGCAACTGTTCACCATTTGTTCCGGAACAAATGAAGAATGTCGTCGGTCCTAAGGCGCTACCGACCTGTGTTGCGTTACGTCTCAAACAACGATTCGAAAAACGGATGCAGCATAAAAACGCACATCTTCAAGAAGTTGACATAAAAAGAAGCGGTAATAGTTCAAGGTCATTTGAAAAAGCCGGTAAGTATCAACTGGTGGCCGCATTTCTAGTCAATGAGGGTCACGTTGAAGCTTGTACATATATTCTTCTCTCTCAGTTGAGATAAACTATGCAGCTGATGAAACACCTTGTACCAGAACTTTGGAATTAACACAACGACGGCTTCGGCTTTTGCAACGTTAATATTCCGGTGCTCGCCAGTATATTGTATTATATGTGAACAGCAACTCTGCAGAACATTACCTTCCCATGGGTCTTGCATCAAATCAAAGCCATACAAACAACAGTCAACCTCCAAAAGGATGCTCGCATATGGATCTCTTCCACGGTAGGAATAGCATCATTACTCGAATATTGTCATATGTTAACCTAAGTACACGACTACCAAAAGCTGAGTGCAAAATCAGGAAAGTAGAAACCCAGAATTCGAATCAACGAGGCTCGCTGGCTTCAAGTCCGTTGTCCAATGAACGATCACAATTCCCAGAGGGTTGGCGGAATCGACTTCCACGGGATTATTCTATACCAAACGAAGGCATGGCGGAATCAATGCTCCTAGCGAATAAAACTGCGGAGTATACACATATTTCCCGACCTAGATCATTAAATTCTTTCATCAGAAAGCTGTGGAGCCATGTTTCGATACGCCGAAGAATAACATCTAGCAAGTCTAGCGATTACCTATGTAGTGCAATGGATGACAGAAATACTTTACAGAATGAAAAAGATTCTTCTAGTAGTGGTATGATCGATTTCAGTTTCACAGCCGGTTCCAGCGCCAGTGACCAAACAGGCTGTCCATCAACGATAGACAAAGCGCAAGAACAACACCTAGCGGCTGAGAGTACTTTGACTCAAAGTCATGAAGAATGCAGACTGAACGATTGTACACCCTCTCCAGATACGAGTAAATTTCAGTATATTTCCGTGTGGATTCCAAAAGGCTCTGCATATCAAACTTCGTAGTAAGTTGAAATATAACACGTATTATCGTAAGCCTTATTTTGTTAAACCTTATCGCTCGAGATAGAGAGAACATAGTTATATATTCTTCTAAGTTTCACGATATATTAACTTTATTGAGATAGCATGAAATGCATGCAGATTCCTCATAAAATCACATTTACAATTGTATGCAAAATAAGGAGCATACCTTTGAACGCATACATGTTTAAATGACATGAAGCGGCAATCGTGTTACAAATTATTTACTTAAAAAATATAGAACGCACCGTAGCTTAGAAATAACCACCGTAAAAGAATTATATATCAACTGATTTATATTCTAATCTGGACAAATATTTCAGATAATCAATATGCTATTAAAAAATTGCAAAGGTAATAAAGCTTGAATGTTTGGTCTTTGAATACACGAACCATGGAATACCATATATTACCTTGGCCAAGCCGAGGAATTTTGAACAATTTTGTATGTTTGTATTGGGGTTGGCTTATACACAGGTGTCCAATTAAAAAATCAGAATCAAATTTTACTCCACAACTGCGCTCCTATCTTGCCTAAACACCACTTGCTAATGACAAAATGTACCCCAGGCGAGGGTGTGATTTACCTGTCGGAATAAACCTGGCTTTTGTGAAAACCTCTCAGTATATTGCGCAATTGACTTTTGCGAATTGTAGCAGCAAAACGACATACTGATTAGACAGAATCGATCACAATCATACAAAATAACATTACAAAATGCATGAGAGAACAGCGAGTACCGGTAGGTGTTATAGGCTCCAAACAAGTCCTGGTACTGGTAGTCTGACATTAGGGCGACAAAGTAAATATCATCATATTTAACTTCGATGTTCTTGTCATTGTCGTTCTCCACAAACTGGGCATCATCCTCATTTCCATCCATAGCATTACCGATGCGGCACATTTTGTTTGAGCGTACGAAAAGTTTCCATAGCATATCCAGCCACATTTATAAATACCACTATGCAGTTTTACAAATGTGAACGTTTATCACGTTGCCACTCTTCTGCAAAATTAACGCCAACGATGGCATCCATTCAAATCACCTGGCCTGAAGCCTAAATGTGAAGAACGTATTAAAACAGATATCTAGTTGCCTCAAGAGTGATGTAATTCCACTTCGAAATAAAGCCAATGATGGATTCACTGCAGGGTAAAAGTTCTTCATGTTATCGGTTCCGTGTGCCCTAAAATAATCACAAATCAGCATAGGATATTTTTTAGAGGGCAACACTTCGCTTTCCCAAAATGTATTCAGCCAGTCTATGATACTACACTCCTCCATCCGTAAATTGCCTAAGCCGTCACGACAACGCCGATGAGAAAGGCGCTTCTCAAGGCCGCGATTTATGCTTTACAGTAGTAAAATGTGATAAATAGGAGCTACCCGTCATACACTGTAAAACCATTGTGAACCGCGTCTTCTATTTCGTCATATTCACGATTTAAAAGTACATCGAAGCACACGGGAGTCTCGTACATAATTCCTATTTTGAACGGCTTACAATAGTAGTGCTTTCACAGCTGAATCATGAGCCTCTGAAATTTTAAAATTTACGTCTACTTCCTTCGGCATTATAAGGGCTAGTTTAGTGCGCGTCCGTTGACATATGTCGAATCGGTTCCGAAAACGGTTGAATCATCCGGTTAAAGAAAGAAAATTCACTGGTATAATAGCCGAAATTCCGACGTTTTTAACAATTTGGAGCGTCTTAATTCGAATGTTCTTTCGGGTAACAGTAAAGCCCACTGTGTCGTGACTCCATAACCCACTGCGCTAACTTTTCCACTAGTGCCAGATACATGTTTGTTATATCGCTTGCTGTTCTCTTGTTTACTGTACTTAAGAACATTGTTGATAGTGCAACAATGGAAGAGTATTGTATTACGGATAGAACCAATGTATATATATTATATATATTAGATATTTCATGTGTGGCTGCACGAAGGTGTTAGGCATGGGTAGAAAAATTCTGCGGTCAAACCGACTGAAAGCATTGTGAAGAATGCCAAGGCGTTGACTGCCGGTACTCAACACTACCCTGCTTGTTTTGCATATCCGAGTTGTTCTTGTAGGAGCAAACCCAGGCCAGGCTTCGAGAGACCTTCCTCGAGGTGTGTTCTCTAAGCATGTACAAACTATTCTGCAGGTGAATATCGTAGCAGTTAGCTTTTTAACAAGAGCAAGTTTAACGTTGTCCATTCATAAATGCAGTCTAGGTCATCTGGGAGCAGATCGTGCTCTTCCTTATTATTAACTGCTCGCCATATCTTAACGTCGTCGGTGAAAAGTAGGAAATTGGAGGAGATAAATCTTAGCAGATGGCTAATAAACCCCAGAAAAATGCGCGGTCTAAATTCCGAAACACTATGAAACACCACTTCCACTTCAATCGTGTTGGACTATGAACCTCTGTCACGCACATTAATAAAATTTCCAGATAGTATATTGGAATTTAAGCGAGGACCGCTTGCATCACATTCTCAAACAAAAGGAAGCGAGTTAATTAACGATAGTTTTCTAGTGTCTGATAACACACCACCTATAAAATTGTGATTATAATGCCATGTTTCTACATAATGGAGACATGTTGTTCATTGAAGTATCATTAGAAGCACTTTGATTGTTGTTCGGCTTGCTTAATAACAACATTTCTCAGTCCTTTTGGGCGAATTTTGTATGCTCCTGGAGAACTATGATTGCACGATTGAGTAAAATTTTAACACAGTTATTGGTTAAAAATTACAAGTGAATTACAAGTGGATTCGGTAAAATGGGTCCGGATATATAAAAAAGAAATGGTGTAGTCGGAAAATATGGACGCATTAAAGCCTCACAATATATTGGTTGATTCATAGGCGATGAAAAACCTAAAGCCTCTTCTGAAAAAATAGGATTGTCATGATTTAATTATCTGAGACTATTGAGATACTTATACAGTTGTTGGTTGTTTGCAAAAAGCGCTTTTGTTAGTCAATTATGACAAGTAACGTTACATTCATATAAAATAGCCTTGCGTTGATTGCGATAGGTAAAAAATTAGCCCAAACTCCCTTAGACTGGGTTAGCCTTGTGGGAAAGCCATGCAACTTTTAGTCATACTTCTTAAAATTAACGCGAATTTTGCAGAAAGTAGCCACTAGTTAGCTGGTTTTCATTTGACCAAGTCACCTAGCCATTCGTCGAACTCTATCCAATCGTTGTTAAGTGGACCGGATTTCGAGAATTCAAAAGCAAATGCCTTAACGAGTAGTTTAGTACGTCGTGTCTTACACTTTTATGAACTAGTTTTGAGTGTTCAGAAGGACGCTGTACCTAACCCTTCTAGTTAAACCTTCTTACTTTATGGATCCAACAAACTAATGGACTGTCCATCAAAAACGTATTAATCCTGAGCTCTTCCCTTGGAAACACAAGGAGAAACATGGAACTTTCGCTTGATGTCCTGAATCTATTGTGTGCGGTGACAAGCGAAATATACAAGTAAATACCAACATCACATCTATGCAAGTCTGTTCTGAACCGTTCATTTGTCGATGCCGATATATCCAGATCATGCACTTTGAAACCATTACCGATGAGAATGTGACCTTACTTACTGCGCGTTATACTGTTCATTGCAAGCATCCAGCTGATATTTATATATATGGTAGTTGTTAGGGAAGGTTAAACGAAGACTACGAGACACGCTTGGTTATGTGGTAGTCGGTGATGACACCACCCTGAGTCAGTAACATTAGGTTGCGTATCATCATCAATTGAACATTGCGGTTCACTTTGGTGGTAGAAAAATAACTTATATTTCAGGATGTGTGATATTACTGCTACCTCAATTTCAGCATCAGTAACTGTATGGTGTAACCACATTTCGCGAAAAATATTAAGTCCCAAACATTCATCACCTAGCGTGACTGAATTTCTTCAAGATTACTGAAGATCTATTAGGTGTTCGTGTACACACATGCGCATTTCTCAGATTCAAGCAAAATGTTGCTGATTGCGTAATTCATGCGTGCCGTTTCGCCAAATAATGAGTCGCTAGCGAATAATCGCATTGTCGGTAGGTAGTTGGCACCTTGTTCGATGTCTTATTCATTGGCTACGTAGTATGTCCCAAATATAATCTTCTAGGTAGAAACCTAAGTAATCTGGACAATCACTTCATTAATCGCTTGCATAGGTTAGCCGGATAAATAACAGGTGTCCTCTTCTACGCTAGATTCAAATAGGTATTGTTCTTTGAGTGACAGATAATATACAGTGGGAATAACACTCGTTTTCTTCACCTTGATATCTGATTGCAGCCTGCACTGAAAGCCGCACCAGGTTTTACGCAGCCTTTCTACAATATATTTTGACTGTAGGTCCACTTTCAGTACTATTGGTTCATATCCTTTTTAGTCCAGGGAGGTGCGTAGCATTGACACCGATTTTGCAAGCTAGTAAATTACGGTAATTTATTCACGAATTTAGAAGCAATTGTTGCTTATACTAAACTGTTATTTCATTCTTTTTACTCGCTTCAGTATAAGGACCACCGTGAACGAAAATTGTTCTTTTTAAAGTTTGACCTTTGATGGAATTATAACCTGCGGCTAATTCGACGTTGCTCGCCTCGGAATCCCGGAAGGACACGGATAGAGCGGTGCTAAATTTCTGAGTCTACCAGTGGATAGCAGAACTAATTCGGCTTCAGTGACGGAGTTCAGTGTAAGGCACATAGGCCTCGATCCCAGTTGCAAGTAGAATTGTTGTGTTGCGTGCTTCGCATTGCACATATATGTGGTAACACAGCTCTGAGTAGGTTACTAATTACTTCTCAATAGTTCAGATCTTCTAACTTCCTGCCTATAGTGGACGTCGAATTTGATTCTGGGACATTAGTGCACAGTACACTTGGACCAAGTTGCTGTTGCTTCGCAGAGTTGGTCACGTCACTGGTAGTGATTACATTATTCAGGAATGATACACAGGAAACCACTAGATCTTGCAGCAGGAGAGCTTCACTTCGATCCTGACTTAAACGAGCACTGGGGGTGCGGTATAATTTAATTAGTTTGAAAGCGTTTATGGTGCTCCATCTAATGGGAGGAACCATTTTCTCGAAAGGTTGGAGTTGCGCAAATTTTAGAGCTTTAGTTCAGGTGAAACTTTACCTAAAATTTACAAATTAGGTAAATGTAGAACACTCCGTATTTTCCCTAAATTTAGGCGCAATAAGCCGCACCGGATTATAAGACGTAGAAAGAGGAACCAAATAGTCGGATAGGTCAGGCTTAATTTATTCTAATAACCATATCTGTAAATAGTGTCCACTGGTATCACACATAAAACACAGAATGATACACTATTTTGCAAACATTTCTCTTCTACATATCCGTCACATTCTTAATATTTTTGTCAGATTTCAAGTGTTGGGCAATAGTGGCATCAAAGAAGCTTAGATTCCTCTCATTATCATCAGAATCAGTCTCGTTGCCGTTGCTTGACTTTTATTGCTGATATCGACCTTCGGGAAAGCTGGGACTACAATTAAGACCGATAATTTGGCCCAATTATCGATGATCCGTTGGCATATAATGAAGTAATTAGCCAGGCGTTGCCTCCATGTTTTGGTAAACGTGTGCTTACCTTGTGTCATTCAATGCTCCCACGCCGATCGCAATTTAATTTGATAGCCTTGTTGACACCAATATCCAACGTTTGGAGTTATTTGGTTTATCCTCCCAGAATGATGGCATGTTCCGAATTAGTTTACTTCACTTGGTGATGACATTTTCGGTGAGACCGGCGCACATGAAGTCGCAGATCAATAAGGACGCCAATGTGTGAATAAGGCCATCCGGTCTCCAGACGTAAACTTCACTCAACCACTTGCCCATTCTCTCCTCGTCCACTAAGCCTTTTTGGTTGACCTTGACAAGGAACCCAAAAAGAAACCTTGTGTTGGGAAAGTCTTCATTTTAAAAATAGGTGGGTAGTAGCTTCTGGCCTGGCAACCAAGTACTGCAGTGCAGGGGGATTTCTCGTTTGCTATGGTGTCGATATGTACAATAGACCACCCTGCAATTTTAACGGTACCCTTCACGGAAACGTCAAATCTAAAAGGAACCTCGTCCATTTCTGTTATATGGTAGGGCTGGATCTTTTTCGGAGACTTTGTTCTATCAATAAGTGTGGAAGATGGCCAACCATTATTCGTATTCATTCGGCAGTTGCTGCGCGATAGTAATTCTTGGGCGGACAGAGAGATAACGTCTTTTCAAAAAACGTAGGCACTAATAAAGACCAGCTTGAAGGTCATTCATATTAATATCACGTGCCAACGCTATTACGTAGCAATCGCAATGCGACTGCAACTTAATCTATTGCGATGGCTTGTGTGCCTCACTGGTCCATTGAGCTACGCTGAGTGATGATTTTACACCTACAGAGCCACTCATACCAAATTTGTTAATGGTTAGATGCCAGAAAATCTCAGCCTCCTGGTCCTCCAGGTTGGGGATTAGAATGAGGGTGGCTCCTTATTCCGTAAAACGGACTCCTTGTAGCCCAACGCTAACCGCGCTGGCTTGCGATCAGGTATTAAACCAAAGGCTTTGCTTGAGAACCCTAATCGTTCTCTTGTCTAGGCCTTTGCAACCTGACAATATGCTTCCCAAGTATTACTATGAATCTTTCAGCAAATAATTTCCTGATGTTATTGCCACCGCAGAGGATAATCAACCTTGCCTTATCTGCTGCATCAAGCAGTGTGAATAGGGGACTGTATGCTATTGCTCAAGCCTTTCCGACTTTTTGTTCTCTTCTTAACTGTGTTCACCATTATCGTCCCGTTGCAGCTTCGCTTTCGTCCCCCTGTCTTCATCCCCCAATTCTAGGTAATCCCTCACCTTGCTGCAATGTTTCTTGTCTTCTAGTTTCAAGTCAGATGTGAGTGCGTAGCTTTGTTTCTGTCCTGTCAACAGGCCAATGCGTAAGCAAGCGGTCAAGCCCAGTTCATCGGCTTCCATTTGGAGTCATCGATCCTCCTTCAGATTGGCCTGCCTTAATGTACATACATTGCTACAAATCGGACAACATTAAGCAATTGCTCGAACATTAAAGACCCTCTCGATTAATAGCTGCTGCTTATGGGAGACAAGCCTGTATGACTCGAGCTCTGTGCTCATTCTGTGTTCCCCTTCAGTTGACACTAGCGGCATTTTCTCATTACGCCGATCCGGTGATGACGCAGCTTCGAGTACCGGCCAAGCAAATGTTGGTATTGCCCTGAGTCCCTGGGCTTAAGATACCCTGGTTGATTGGATCCCAATCGGTAGACGTATGGGTACGGTCCGATTGTCTGGCTCGTTCAAAGCTTCAAAGTCGCGCAGGACTAACATATGTCTATCCGTCATCGCTGACTATGCAGCCACAAACTTTAACGGTAACTCGGTAAAAGACAACCTCTAACGTCTAATGGGCGAGCTCTTTCGCCACAGAACAAGCACCGACATTGTAATGCTGGCTGCGTATCTGAACGCTCAATTTGGAAAATTATCCACTGATGATCTGCATCTGGGCAGGCAACATGATGTAGGCTCGAATAATGATAACAGTGAGCGGTTGCTTCATTTGTGTGAAGAAGATCGCCAATTTCTTGCAAGCACTAATTTCCGACACAGCACCCGTTGGTGGGTTACATGGCGCCCACATGCCTCAAAGCAGCTATAGACGCAAATCGAGCACATTGCGATAAGTTAGCGATGGAAAGACTGCATAAAGAACTGTCGCTCGATTTAGAGATCATGTGTAGACATTGATAATGCATTTGTATGCGCTGACCGGCAGATGCGTTTTGGCGGACGCCCACGACGACATTTTGAGCACATTGACACCAGCCAACTGGCGAAACCAGCGTTTCTAAATGCCTATCAAAGTACGCTGTCATGGGAGTAGAACAAGCGCTCACTGGATGCAATTGAACTCACTCGGCTCATATTCACCAGACCTTACTAGCAGCAGCGAAATCCACATGTGGTAAGTCTAATCACCAACATGATCATGAGGTCTCTTTGCAGTCTCTGGAACTTATGAATGCTCGCCGGCATATTCTGGCTGTAAGCCAACACAATGAAACTCACAATGAGCTTCGGGAAAATACTTCGTGCTTGTCTGAAGAGAGACCGCAAACCATGGTGGTTTCATCGTGCTTCAGATATGGAAGTGGACACTGCCCATCGTAACAATTTGAAATGCAATTTCATCGGTCGGAATTTTTAACATTCTTTCCGGCCACTGTTTCTTTTTGGATCCACCATCGCGTTGATAAGTAAAACGTGAGATCTGGCAGTTGAAGAAAAATAAAGCCGCAGGACCCCATGTCCTTCCTCCAGCTTTATTCAAATTCGGTGACCTGCTATTGTGGATGATTTACACGAGTTACCAGTAAAATTGTGGAAGCAGATAACTGTCCAACCGACTGGAGCCGCTCAGTCCTAGTCCCATTTTTCAAGGGAGGCTAGCGATGCGAAAGCAGCAGCTATAGAGGAACCTGTCTGATCTCCATCGCCTCTAAAAGTGCTTGCCTGTATCATCCTTCACAGGATGACTGGTGCTCGCGAAAGCTATATTCATGAAGAGCAAGCCGAGTTTCGTCTAGGTCGTGACTGCATTGACCAGATCATCACTTTTCTTCAGTTGTTGGAACACCGTCACATATATTGGCGTTCCACCGTTATCGTGTTTCTTGGTGACAAAGGTGCATTCTGTTCGGCATATAGGTATGCAGTTTGGTACATTCTACTCGGGAAAGGTGTATCTGAGAAATATTTAAAAATGAGGGTTTACGGCAAGCTGTCGTCGTCCTTAATTTATCCAGCAGTTTGTGGCAAGGATGCCAAATGTCACCCTTTCTGTTCAACTTCGCTATTGACGAAATCATGGAGAATGCATTTACAGGAAATGAATTGGGTGTGGAGCTGCTCCCAAGAGAACGACCTCTTGACTTGGAGTAGGCGGACGACATTGCCCTCAACTGTGACAGCTCCCAAACGTACCAAGCCGCGCTGAACAGATTAGCACTGACTGTCAGTCGCCTCGGGCTTTGCTTTGCACCATCGAACTGCAAAGCTTTCCTGCAAGGTTGGCAGGGATCGCCACCTGCGCTGACCCTTGTGGGGGATCGGCTAGAAGTCCTTCGGAAATTAAACTAGCTGGGAATTTGTATCAACGCCCTTGGGATCGAAGACGAGATCACGAACCGGATATCAAAAGCTCAAACTGCTTTTGCTAACCTTCGCCACCTATGGCGGCGGCACGACATTACACTTGCTCTGAAGTGTAGACTGTACAATGCAGCGATACGTTCGACCCAACTGTAGGGTTGCGCAACTTGACCCCTAAGATCTGTGGACATGAAGAGGCTAGTTACGTTCGACCATCGGTGCCTTCGTAAGTAAGCTTACATCTGGTGGAACACCAAATAAGCAACGAGCGTGTTCGACGCCTTGTTTACTGTACAATAAAAGGAAATGAACCGCTCAGCACCGTTATTTTACGCACCAGGCTCCGATGGTTCCGCCACGTGATACGCCTGCCGGTCCACCGAGTCCCGCGACCTGCGTTGTTTGCACCCTGGGGTGTGGATGAAAAAGGAGGAGGGGTGGCCATGCGATAATTGGGTCAAGAAAAATGAAGGCCCTTTACTTCGAAGCTGTCCTAGGTGGGAATCTCTCAGCTCCCTAGTTAGGGTCTGAAAGACGACGAACAAGTTTGGTCGGATACACTTGTTGAAATGTCTAGGAGCTGACCTCAAGGTCGTTCGTGCTGGGAGTTTCTTTGTCCCTCCCATCCTTCATAGCCCACCCTCCAACCACCATCTCAATATTTAGCCTTATATAATTTTGCATTATATTTTTTGCTGCATAATAGTTGGCTGGCAGCTTACCGGAACGATGCTAGCTCAGCTGCCTTGCACCAGCTGTATATATATATTTCCTTTTTTATTTTATATTTTGCGGCACAGTAGCTGGGGTGGTTTCCACCTCTGGCTAACGTGTATAATGATGACGATGATGATGCTATTACCTAGAATCAAATGGATAATCTAGAGATGCTTATATCTGATATTCTATGCTTAGTCATCCACTGCTCATTTTTCTCCTCTGACTGTGGCTATCTTGATTTATTCCCTTGGAATTCATTATTTATCGTATTTACTTGGGGCAAGTCATCTTCATGCTTCTTTAATTCCGTATCATTGATTCATTAATGTTTAATTTTTCACAGCCTCTTTATCCTCATGTTATACTGCGCGGCTAATGTCCTCCAATTAGGAAACCGCTTCGTAAGCATCTACTTTAACATGTGTCCACTTGGGGGTTCTTAATTACTGATATGTAAAAGCACAGGACGTTGGATAAAAACATCCATCATCTTGTTATAGAGAAAGTTACAATTGTACTGAAACTGAACCACAACTTATATTCGCTGTTATGGTTAAATTACAGGCAAGCCGTGATGCAAAACCGCAAAGCAATTTGCAAAAATCCAAAGTTCTGATTTCATATAAGAAATTTATTTTTTAGCTCTGATAGTTAGGATCGCGCAGACGACAAGCAACTTTTCATTAAATCAATAGATTATGATTTTAACTAAAAAGCATACGATGGCAATTGATTGGAAGCCAGTGTGTCTACATGTTGCAATTAACTAGATATGATCACATTTGGTGCGCTTTTCAATGCTATTGTTCTATGAAACCCGCAATTTCGAGACTACTGAGCCCTTTGCTAGCAAACACTGTCGGTATCTCATTGACTAAACAAAGCTGTATAAGTAAATAACGTTATTAAGTTTGCTTTTCCTTAGTGAAAAAGTTAAGTCGAGTAGGCGTAATTGACTAGCTAAAGGATTATAATGACACACTTTAGTTATGGAACAATGAATCAATGGTTTATGACGATTATAAAAGCGAATTCTCCGCATGTACCGTAGGATAGTTCGGAGTGCTAATTAGAAAAGAATGAAAATACTGTGCTAGTAAATGATCGCGTGAAATAAAGGAGTCAACAATTGCTTTGGAGTAACCTATGTGCGAGTAGAGTTCTGAACGTCCACAATTTCTTTCTTTATTAATGCTATCATCTGAAGTTAATGGGCTATGCCAAGTGATGTATATGTGTCAGAGTAACGTCAAGGCGCATGTTGAACAGAGACAATGCGGGGACATATTTATTACCTACCAGAAGGACTTTCCATGACTGTAAAACTCGGCTGTATTGCGTGACAATTTTAATACGATGACCCCTTAGACATGCTTTTGCTTGAGTTTCAAAAATAATGAGACGTATGGTCGGGGTTTCTTAGTATATGATACACCATTATGAGATCGCCCCTTAGACGCTGAAAATGTCTGCAGTAAATCTTGAGGCTTTTCGGCCTGAGTGGTCATAAAGGTGGGAGAAACCTCTGACGTCCCTTGTCTTTCTACGTTGTGCAGTATCGAGTGGTGATGCTCCAACCAGGCTTATCACGCTTAAATAGCGTATTCCGCGTGCGGCATCATGTACACGACAAGTATTTATGCAAGACTCAGGCATCAAGATTCCCGAAGGCTCTGAGGGTAAGGCCGAAGTGCTGGTTTGCAATATTTAATGCCTTTTCAGTCTGCTTCAAACAAGTGAGAGTATTCTGAACAAGAAGGCCCAGGTCGCAATAATAAGAAGTCCGCTGTAGAATTTGTGTTCCTAGGCGGTAGTTGGGAACATTATGATGCCGTATGTTAAGAACGTTGCAGTTAATGGCTTTGGATTTCTGCCGGTTCCCCATGTACCATATGTAAGCTTTTGTCCATATCATCATTTAATGCTTTGCGGTCCTCTGCGGTAGCTATAGGCGCGATAAATATACAGGTTATCGACGAATATCAGACAATTTAAATATAGAGCGGTATAAATATCGTTTATGTTGACAATTAACAAAAGATTCCGAGTTAAGTGCCCTGAAGCACGGTGCAATAAACCTTTATTATTTACGATAGGGCGCTGGGAATCCTCACTTTCATCTAACGTTGAATGATATATTCGCCAAAGCAGCACAGAATCAAGTCTATTTTTCTACATTTTTGTAGTTTGTTCTGTAGAGCACGACGATCTAGACGGTAAAAATGCTTTTAACAAATCCAGTTAGGCCGCGTCGAATAATACACCGGCGTTCATCGAATCTGTCAAGCGTACACGAGCGATCAATCGGTTCATAGAACAGGACCGATTTCCGCGAAATCCGTGCTGCTCCGGAAGGAGAATTTTGTTGTTTTATATGCACCCATTAAATGGACTACATAACATTGGAGGTCACTAGCAGTATTGTTGTCGCGCGATAATTTGCTGGTACTACATGGATACCAGTTTTGTAAATTCCAGTGAAGCTCTCGTGTTTTCACGTTGTGAAGGTGTGATTTTCTTTAAGGGATTACAACAATTGAACTGCACGTGTTTTTGCCAAACTTATGGCACCATCTTTCCGTGCCTTCGGGCGGATGCTGTAAGCACCCGGGGAGCTGAACTGGTGCAGGGACATCAGCTTTTTCATGTAGCTGTAAAGTTCCTGATGTCGACATCATCTGCCTAGGCAGGATGTAAGTACGTACGGCCAAATTATTGTCAACGAAGGTAAGCCGCCACTTGTGCCGTTTGTGCTAACAGGCATGTGTGGGCAAATAATGAAATCCTCGATTAAGCTGGCGCAGTTTTTACCCCTCTTTATAACAGCTTATAAAGAAGCAAGCTTTAAAGTTATAAAGCGTAAAGCAAACTTCTTCCGCACGGTTTCGTTAGTTCTTTGTCTAAGGCTCTTTGGGAATGCTTGCCACAGTAGTTTCTTTGTTTTGTGCTGAAATCCCCATTGTCGTTGCTCGTCTTGTCAATGTAAGTTACCAATACCAAGTCCCGCGATGTCACGCAGTAACGTGTCATGCTGCTTAAGAAATACTTCACTCCTTTTAGCACGGTGGATTTTGTTTACAGATGTGCTTGTCGGGAGCTTATTAAATCTGTTGACGCACTACCCCATGGGAATTCTGGGGACCATTCATCGACCAGATATTAAATAAAAAAATAAATAAACGTTATATTTTCCAATAGACGATACACGGCCCCCATAAGTGGGAGCCATCATTTGTATAGTGAATAGGTTTCATGGTTTATGCGGTGTGAATCATAATAGTAAAGAAACTTTTATTCATATAATTTCGAATCATGATTTTGCTTTAGGCCCTAGACCTGTGCACATAATATGTAGAATTTCGAGTATGTGGGGTTCAGGGGTATATAATAAATGCGAGTGGATAGTAGGCTGCACATGCACAAGATTTGGTATTGTAGGTAATGACATGTAGTGGGTAAGCACGTTGTAAGCGAATATCTGCCCATATGTATATTATACCAGATTCTGTCAATGTTTCTGGAGTTTGTTGTGAATCAAATATCTTCAACGCATTTGACATAGTGAGAAAGGTCCGAAAGGAGTTTCGGAACTTGACACAGCTTGTACTCATACGTATCTGTAGGGGTCGTTTGTACCACAGATCAGTCCATCTCAATAATATGAAATTGGATCTAGTTTTCTGACTTGAGAGGTTTGTGCGTCTCACGTAGCCGCCGGTACGTCTGTGGTAGATTGCAGTCCTCCGTAGTTCAAGTGCGAGGCTTTCTTCATAAATTCGTTGGTTTATAATGTTTTAGAAGAGAATCATTTTGTTATTTAAGCGTCTCAGCCAAAGAGAATCCAGTTGGAGTTTTCGACAGCAAACAAAAAAGCTCATGTTTGAGCAGCGCTCATGACCAGCTTGGTAAATTATTTTTAGGCATTTTCAAGAGCCGTTCTGTCTGTCTTTCTATTTTGGCTGTGAACGATAGTACGGTATTTCAGAGTCGGTCGTACTATTTTCTTGAATTACTCAAGTCGTAGGCAGGGAGAAAGTTACGGTGATACTTCCGCATAACTGCCTTGCTTTCGCAACCTGATAAAGCAAATCTTAAAAGAAAATGAAAGAGTGAAGTACCTAATTCATAAGTCCCGAACTGGATCAGACGTTAGAGGCACGTTTTTAGCAAGTATGACATAGCCATCTGGGATGCAGCATCTGGACCAAATTACTGGGGATTTTACAGCGGAGAACATCAGTAATAAACTTTCGTTAGCTATATTTAGTAGGATAGGTCTTTACACACGCTTCCCAGGCACAATTGTAGTTTGTCTGGATGAAATGAGTAGACCAGTTTGACTTCATCTGAGAACAGAAATGGGTGTCCATGTTTGATCGGGTCACATATGTTGTTTACCTGGATTAGGAAAAATTAGTGTTCCGTGCACACTTCCCTGAATGACGCCGCTGGTTATTTGTTTCTGGTAGAATATTACTGACCGAGTTTTATTACCTGAATTCGACCGTTTATATATGAATCGAACCCGTTTAGAAGAGGATTTCCAACTCCATATGACTCTAGAACGGACAGCAGTGGTTTTTGTGTAATTTGTCGAACGCCTGTTGCTCGTCCAACATAAGTATAATAACTGCCATTCTTCTGTCAATCAAGTCATGATGTGTTCGAGTAATTGTAGCTGGCGAGTAACGCAGGAACGTTCTGAGCGAAAGCCATGCTCTGAGGGGTCGATCAGATCTGGTCTTGTAATGTATTGAACAATAGTATTCTTGAATATTCGCTCTAGGGCTTTGGAAGTAGTAAAGGTGTGAATTATTGGGCGGTAGCTTGACAATTGATTTTTCGGGCCACCATTGTGCTTATGCATTATAAGCGATTGCTTCCATTGTGTAGGAAAGCATCCTGTATTGTGTGGAATTGTGAAGATGTTTAATAACGATAGAGCGAGGTATTTCCTTCGAGTTTTATAACAGTTGGGTAGATGTCATCTGGGCCTGGACGAGTTGATGGTTTTATGGTTGCGATGGCAATTTGCACCTTACTTAACTTTACAGGGATATTGCAGTATAGTTGGGTCATTCTTTTTGGAAGTGGAGGATGAAATGACTGAGTGCTGGGACAAAACGTGAGGCAAAACTAGAGTTGATCTCCTCACATGTACTGGAGACGTCGCGCGATATTTAATTATCGTCAAGTGCCAACGTTTCATTTTCGTGGTGAGGTTTAGAGTTCTTTCTTTTTAGTAGTTGTATCAATGTACCTACTTTCTTAAGATTTCTGCGTAAAATACTTTCTTCTTTAATTTGGACCGTTTGCGATAGACGTAGTAAATGTTGTAAATTCTCGTGTATTTTAGCAACGTTGCGAAACGCTCGCTTCTGCGATATAGCGATTTGAGTTTCTTTAGTTGGATTTAGACTGTGTACAGAAGCTTGAGTTTATCACTATGTTCATGGGTATTTCTCTATACATTAGGTGCCAGTAGATCCACGCCAAGAAAATCTCGTTAATAAACTCATTTGTGACCAAATTAGGATTATGAGTTATTAAGGACATATTCAAATTCATAATACTGATAAGTTCATTTAACGAGTTCCAGTCCATTTAATGGAAGTTGCGAACGAAATTTAGCATTTTACCTGGTTGTTCATACGAATCTATTGTCATATCACAATGCATCGTGTAGTAATCAAAACTAGGAAGTGGATTATCAATGGATATATAAGCGTAAGAGATTCCCATCGTGAATCTAAGGTCTTAGGTAATGGCACTACTGGTTGGCTCTCTAACATGCTGTGTCCATCCATTAAAGTGAATACATGAGATGATTTCCGCAATCTCCGCAATGTGTCTGAGTGTAGGCAGCATCCAGTTAACATGTGGTAGCTTGAAATCTCTACACACAATTTTAGATTTGAATGTGGTGCTGGAAGCAGCATTGATCATATCGATTCGCTTTTGGGTTTCATATTGAGTAGTTCTGTGCGGCCGATAGATACAATACACTAGAATATCAGTATATGGGATCACTAGCCGTATTATTTCTTCTAAGTCATTGAACACAGGTTGACCTGCGGGAATTGCAGTCAGGTTATTTCGAAGATATATGACACAGCCACCACCACGTTTGTGTGAGCTATCGTTGGGGAAAAGTTTGAGCATAAGATGTTAAGATGCGAATAACTAATTTGTGACATGCAGCAATTTTCGGTGATAAAAGCGATAACGGTGATTTCATAGACATAATTTTTCTAAGTGGATCACATTTCAATAAAAGAGAACGAATGCTAATGAACACAAGTCATCGTAGTTGGTTACAACGTGAGAATCCTTGGTAGGCTTTATATGATATCCGCGTAGCACATGTATTGGAATACTGTTGTCGCATGATCGCTACGACCGAAGGAAGTACAGGTTGTGCTTACGTAACTAATGAGCTCACCGTTGGTGAAACGGATGTCTTAGTTGGTCGGTTTGTTTCCTGTCTTGAAACGCGTTGGGAACGTTATATACAGTCATATTCAGCAGTGAACCAGCGAGTAGGTCTGGCGGGTCCGACTTAAATTGCTCACCGAAAGTGTTTGGGATTTCTAGGTCGTAAGTGTTTTTGTCCCCAAGCAAGGGCACGCGGCTGTTAGATAGTAAACGTAGTTTTCATGATGTAGGCTAAGATCAGGCCTATTTCTAAAGTACACGTTTGAGGGCGGTATAAAAATGTTAAGTATGGTCCATAGGTCTGCCTTAAGTGCTGGCAGCACCATAATGCGTCCATGCCTTCAATCCTAGGGTTGTTTTCGAGAAAGATGAGTAGTTCTGAACGGTAGTAAAGAATTACCCTGTCAAACATTTTTAGTTCGATTGTTGCTCAAACGTGATGTAACAGGTAGTTCGATCTCAGCATCCGTAATCAAGTCGTTAGGCCTTGTATTAGTTACCTAGATGAGGACGCAACGAATTCACGTTTGAAAAGAAAGAAGCTCGACTAATTAATCGAGAAGGCCTAGTGCATTTTTATTACGACTAGTAAGAGCACTTTATATCAGAAGCGCATCTGAACACATAATCGTCCACCATAACTTTACGTCTACGCTTGTATTGCCGGAAGACAAATGTTTTTTTGATATATTCCTTTCTACTAATAAAAGACTGTTTCCATCTATTACATCAAGCACTAATTACATAATCCTTCGGAGGCAAAGTTATTTGGAGTTTCTGTAGCTTCCTAATTCCACAGGCTATTAATAACATTACACTCCAGTGCATAAATACAAACAGTGGTGCGCTGGTTTTCGGTTCCCTCAGCTAAAATTGGCATTCCTTATACCGCATTCATAAGTTTTTCTGATAATAATCTGGTTTTAGACTTGTGCCAAAAGTTTAGCACACTTGCATATTTTCGTTTGGAGTAAAGCAGGAGTTTAAGTAACGTTGGACTATTTCCAACATAGTTTGATGATATGGGCAAACTAGACGTTGAGAGATATGTCTTTGCAGATATGGCGCTGCTATTTCTAGACCTGCGACCCGTCGGATAATTAGAATTGTGAATATCATATATAAATATGCAATATTTCTTCAGTTGACATAGGTTGTTCTCCTGGTACTGGCTACCATATCCGACGCTCACTTCAAGTGACGTCAGGGAATAAAAGGACGCGGCGAGACAAATCGAGAAGATGGTGAGATGACAAGATAGCGATCTCCGCTTCGTCGCCAGATGGTGATGTCACCTGATGTACCTTTGTATCGTCACAGCAAACTGAGTTTGGGTGGCGGGCGATACAATTTAACGTAGTCTATTTGGTCCGGATTACCAATGCTAGGTATTTGGGTCCCAATGTTGCAGGTCGTGCGTTAGTTTGTCTTTGACTTATTTTGCCTTTGATTCAGGAAACCAGATGCATATTATGTTCTTTGTATTCTGCGTCTACTTAGTGTTCGTACGTTTGGACAAAAGAGTGCATCCTTTTACTGGTAATGTGGTTGGCAATATTGCCAGAGAACATTTGTATATGTGTCAATTCTAACCTTCTTTTCGGTGGTTGAAGACATGCTTGTTTAGTTCGTCTTGGGTCTATATGCAGCGACGATAGATGCCTAGGCTGTCAAACTTGCGGTATTAATGAAAGAAACCAAAAGTCAATGGAATATCATGTGATACAAAGACACAACCAGAAAATCCCGATCACTGCAACATTGGAGTCGCCGAGTTTGACAGGAGTTCGTTGCCCGCTTGTTTGCCAGTTATCCATTTTGGGGTTGCTGGAGGTATCCTCTTAACTATAACCTGCTTTCCGCTATTATGTTCGGAGTTTGAGCAGACGTTTAGGCAACTAGAGTCGAGTGAGTCGGCAGCTATTTAAGATGCGACCGCTATAGCAACCGTTGTAAACTGAACAATCTTTGTTAGCTTTTCAACTTTCTCTATCAGCAGAACAATGCACTTCACGAGTGGTTTGACCATACGTTTAACTCAAAACAAAATGGAGTCTGATATGCAATATCGTTCTCTTTTGCTTTATGCAAGTTTACGCATCAAAGATTAACTTTCATTCCTCACTTCGTACAAGATATTCCAATTCGAATGAACTTCAAAGCACGATTTCAAAGCAAAAGTTACTTTGTTTGAGGTTGAGTGGGCAGTGCACAAATCATTTTCATGTTTGCTCTGTTGCGAACCATTGCTGATGCGTCAGTCTCGTCGGTGAATTGAGAATGAAGAAGGTTTCGCACCGGCACATGATATTGGTTTTCAATGTGTTTGAACGATTTGCAATATGTTGCACATATTAGGTTCATGCACTTAACAAAACATCCATTCATAGAAAATAATTGACACCGTGCTAAGAACGTTAGACGTATAATGTAGGCGCAATTAAGTGGTTTGCTAATAGAATGGCTAAGATAAATTGAAAAAAATGATGCTGAGTGCATTATGTAAAATTTGTATAGCTTTGTCAAACATTTGTACAGTATAATAAATCAACAATTCAGCACTCATGATTTAGGTTAAACAAAAAATAAGAAAATATGTCTAAAATAGATAGTCAAGAAAGACGTAAAGAGGAGGAAAGCGCTGTAATTGCAAGTTTGTCTGCCATCAATACCATAGTTATATAAGATAAAATATCCACTGATATGGTTCAGAAACGTTTGCTCGAATTTCAGTAAAATATTCGATTTATAGACGGTTATATCAATATCGATCTTACATATAGTCACTAATTTTAAAAGAAATTCACTATTATAATACACCATCATCATAATAGCGGGACGCAAGTAATGTTTTAAACGACAGCTGAATTACCCTTTTGATTTATAAAATTGCGTTCCCCAGTTGTTTCATATATGCATTAGTAAATACAGTGTATAGATTTCTAATGATTTGTTTCCTATTCAAATTGCATGCCGGCTTACTTTGTTTCGTATATGAAAATGTGACGGCATAAATATGGCCTGTATTTAAATTAAACGTATGAGCAAAATTAAATTTTTAAAACACCTTGCGTAAATTATTTGGTGGTTGTGACCAACATACTTTAATCAAACAAGTTTCTAGTCTTCATTATACACAAATTGTTTTTCACACTAGGTGGTGCTTCGTTCTGCAAACCAGATCTCCTTAAATTAGTTGTCCATGTTTCACTGTTAAACCCGTAGACAGAGAAACATTTAATATTGATACACAAGCTAATGTTTCAGCAACAACATGGCAGATATTTAGTAGATGCATTAAACAAATAAGTGTCACCACTGCAACTGTTGACTTGCCAAACTAATGCGGGTAATTTGTGGTCTGTATAAGCTATGTTTTATATTTTGCACCGCCTATTTTACAGCCCCGTTAACTTTGTTATCATTCGCCAGTAATTCGGAAAGAGCAGTGTAATGCGTAGATCTTTATGACCATATCACTCTTCTTCTATGAATCGACATTTCCTGAAATATTTGAATAATGGAGTCTTTCTAAGACACTGGTTGTTTTGATTTCTGTAATCTGTAGTATCTAATTAATCCCGTAAGCTAATTGGTACATTGCCTTAAGGCAATCTCAATGTACATTTTATTTTCTCATTGTTTGATACATCTCACAACATCAGTTAGGAAGTTGCTAACCAGGTATTTGTTAGTCAAGGCTGATGACCCAGATACGCTACCACTAGGTCCCTCTAACTGGTTGTGCAAATTTCCTGAGGGCACAATTAATAGACATATGTCCAAATTGTAAGGAGAGGTGCTGTACTGAACCGGTAAATATCGGCCGGATTGTAAGGAAAATAAACCAGAAATATATGGTCCAATGGCGCAGCTTCTGTTTTGCCAAAATTTTTTGAAACACCGCTCATTCCTCACATTACCGAAGGCATTCATTTTAGTAATGCCTTAAATTTTGCTTAAGAGGCTACATTGTCCTGCGTTGAAATGCGCTTTCGACATTGTGCTTTTCGTTTCGATTTCTAAGATTACATTTGTGTGACAATAAGCCTCATGCGCAAGTGCTGTACCAAAGCCAAGGAAAGCTTTGACAGATCGATACTGTGAAGTTGTCAGGTATACTTATCCTCCATATGTATTAGATGTAACGAATAAATAGCCTACCATTTGTTTAGACGTTGTACAACCGTGTATTCTAAAACAACTGCGATTGTTTGCAATTTATTATTCTGTCCCAAATAATGTTTGAAATCTAGGGAAGAGCTTGCTGTAGTACTATATTTCTTTGGATGTTATCACGTTAATAATTTCGTTCTGCTGCGCGAAAATTCCATAAATAGTAATGATGTCTGATAGCTTTAAGACCTTAAGTAACTTTTTGTGTTGGTCCAAATCACTGTCAAGTATTTTGTACTTTTTAAGCACTGCGACTGAGAGTATCATTTTCTTGATTTAATGTCCACGGTAGTTATTAAATATATCTCCTTACCATGCCGTGATAAAAGCAAAACCTATTCAGCTTGAATAATAAGATTTTTTTATGTTCAATTATATCACCATCAAGAAATACTGTTAAATAAACAGTAACCGCTAAAGACTAATACGTACCTAATAATGTTCAAAATGCGAAATCTATTGCACAGGTTATAGCTTATTTAACTATGCATTGGCAATAGTTTTGATATTATTCCTGTGCTGCTTTCATCAGTATTGTTAATTTTGTATGTGGTTCTCGTTTGAGCATAATTTCTATGGACGCTATTTAAATTGGTTTTATGAAATAGGGTGTTTTGATGGTATGCTTACCAAAATGCCTTGGTATATCTGAGAGATATACCTAGGGTTCAAAATAATCCGTAAATGTTATGTCATAACACGTCTTTGAAAACCGCAGCAATGAGTTCTTAGCTACCGAGATTCAGTGTTAAAAATTATTAAACACATTTATTTTGCAAATGCACAGGGCCATAACCTCATTTTCTATATTTTATCATACAAGAGACGATGGCTATATTGTACGGCTGAACGATCTAGAGACAATGCTTTTACATGTTTTCTTATTTAATGCCACTTGCCCATTTAGGTCATATTTTGTTTTATCATAAGCGATTGTAGAAAGTGTACGAAAGCGCTTGTAAAGATCACAACGTCTCTCTCGAATTGTCCGGAAATATATAGCAAATCTGCGGGCTTTGACTGTTGAAGTAGAGAGTTTATGATGTTACTGTACATTTTAGATGTACAATGCCAAATCAAAATGTTTATTTCAAGGTACCTTGTGCGAAGTTTACATAGAGAAAATTAAACTGGTACTTGGGGATGGAACCTAAAAGATCTCACAGGGATATCAGCACAATTTTAGCGATACGCCTGCAAAAACCACCCATAATTCCATTTTGTGAAAATGTCGTGCTGGACCATGACAGATTACCTAATGATCATAACCAATGCGGTTTGCAAAGAATTGACATATGCTAAATGTTTTTGTTTCATGATTCGCTCCAACCAAACAACAATTTCTCTTGATACAACAGTGAAATAAAGTTTGGCATTTGTCTGAAGTATGTATGTAGCACGCCGGTGCTTCTATTTTTCCACATCACTTAGGACCAAATATGTGTAAGTTAAGTTTCCTAAATTAATTTAGTTGAGGAACTGGTAATAAACTTAATGTTTGGTGATTTGTTTTACTTTTGTTTGTCAGGTTTGTCAAGGATTATTTGACTGGATTTTAGTTCAGCTTGAACAACATTTCACAATTTCGATATAATTCAGCACTGGAGTGGCATGTACGCAAATACACCATAACTGGTGAGCATGTTGTTTAAGAAAACACGAACCCTGGACCCTCTATTTGCATCCAGCCTTGTAGCGCAACACTTCGTGACATCTACATCCACATATACTCAGTGTTCCTGTTTTTGGATATGGAAACCGACTGCCTACTTATGATTACTTTTTGGTACAACATATTGTTAAAACAGGCTTTACGTTTGCTTACTTGTGAAATTATTGGATAGGAACAAATAGACAACCCCTATTATTATCAGATCCAACTAAGAGTAAATTGTTTCCATTAAACTTGGCGACAGCTGATAAACGTGCCTTTGTAAGTCCTAGCTCCATTCTACTAATCAATGCATTTCAATGCGCCAACAGCAGAATTAACACCAGGCTCTTTCAAAGGTGCAAAAATTAAATACAAAACAATCCCCAACAACCGTCGCATACTTAATACATTTTGTAAAGTGTTTTCAGCAGACTGCCTCCGTGATCAAACTGCCCTCACTATGCCTGGGACCGGCACCCACATGAAGAGATCTGCAGTTTCTTCCTACCGAAATTTTTTACAACAAGATGGATGTCGTTGTTGTTTGGATTGGTTGTCACAACCAAAGAACCAAGGCGGTTGTTCCCAAACTTGCAGAACTATTGTTAACAAATGTGTCCGTCATTGCTTTTTTATCAAGACAATGACCGTCTACTATTGTGTGCCAAGTTGCAATCACAGATCAAACTATCTCTTTCCGTAGTAGAGCGAGGACAACAAAATTCTAGACCGAGCGAATATGACTTAAATGGTGTTTTGTCTAGATGTAAAGAGTAAACCATGGTTGACGTACCTTTCCGGATAAGATGGGAACACGGTATGTGCCTTAGTCCTGCATATCGGACTCCATATTGAAATTAGTCTTCTGTCAAGTTGCTTTGCGAGTACACGTTGAACTGTTGCTTCAATTCGCGTAAGTTCCACCAGATAGCCCAGTGTGACATAGTAAAGTTATTGATTAGTCTCCAATTCATCAAGTCTAGAGGCAATGTGTCACGTTCGTTTAATATATAACGCTTTAGTGCAGTCTTTGTAGGATTAGTTCAATTCCCTCCAACATATTATCAAAAGTAGTTGTTCTCCTAATATTAACAGTCAGATGGAACTATAATACCAGTTTGAAAATATACAATCCTAAGTATCGGCGCTTTCACCTTCGTCAGCATTAGTATTTTCAATTTACTTTGGTCAATATATATTATCAGTGCCTGAAACATGAAAATTAATTCAGTTATTTATTGAAGTGCGCATATATAGACGCTCACAAATTGTCTTAATTGAACTAGAAATATTGCTGTCTAGACCGCATAAAGGAAAACTAATCGTTCTTTTGGATATATCAGGACAACATTGCTAATGTTAAAGTCATTTTTAACTATCGGTTTCGCAATGGCCTCTATGTTCGGATCGCTGTTACCACACAGATTTATACGAGTGAGTTAGAGTGGGGGAGTTATAGTGAGTGAGGGAGTGAGTTAGAGAACAACTAATAAAACAACTACTAAAACGGAGTTAACAAAATCTTAAGCTACGCAGAACGCACGTGGACGACATATCTTGCAACTCAACTAGTTTTCTTTGCACGAACTATTTAACAGCTTACTCAAATGGTTAAGGGTGACTTTTAAGTTGAACGTAGCTAATTTATGTTGTCCTTAGACTTTCAGATTAGCCGAAGATATGACAGGTCCAACCATCGAACTGTTCATGGAAAGTCAACGTGGAAAATGCAATATACTCATTTTCAACGGTTCTTTCCTCCCAGCTAGAAACGGCAAATTGTTCGGTGCCTAATTAAACGTGCAGGAAGGATATTTAGCAAGCACAGGCTTCTGGACGAGCTAAACATTTAACGAAGATATTTCGATCGATACTGTTATCCGGAATGTTCGTTTGGAGAAAAATTGTGTACGAGAACCAAAAGCAACGTGATTTGAGAAAGTAAGCTACCGGTCTACTTTCCTTATCGTTCAAGGAGGACTGGAACGCTGAATATACTTCGAAAAGGATTCAGAAAATCTCGCACAAACGTACTATGCAGCAACCTTATGGTTAAACTTCAAGTTAGTGCAGAACTTAAATCACCAACTTAAGGAGACATTTTCACTCTCAAGTGTTCCCTGATATGTTTATGTTTCTAATTTTTCAGTAAATCAATAAATATACGAGGAAGTAAAAGGCTAATATCCAAGAGAGCTATGGAATACCGTCCAGCTCGGTTGTATAGCGGCGTGACTAAAACTGCTCCGTGTCTGCACACTTGGTCTATTCAGACAATCAGGTGAAACGTATGAGACATTTCAGCCCATCTAACACGTACCCATATGCCACGCAATAGCGGCTAAATGTCGTCCAATGCAGCTGCTGAGGCAATCGCCATTAGACTTTAGTACTTTATCTATGTATGCACAAGACATGTGTCCAGGCACTCACTGTACACTGGGTTCCTGTAATACGGACATGTATGGTGTACAACACCACCCATACAGAAAACACAGTCCTGATCGCCGTGGGGATAATCACTTAGATTGGTCACTCATACAACCTGGGTTTCGAACCTGGACACTTAGCTAATGTTTACGTTCATGTTGTTCATATGTGGTTTATTGGCCTGATGAGGAGCTCCTGAAAACGTGCTTGTTCGTTAACCTTTTTTTTCTGAAATCGACTCCCGGTATACCTTATCAATATAGAAGTATAACGCATATCATATAGTTTAAATTAATCAGGCACTGAGTACTTTATCAAATCTCGATCCCGCAATTAAAATGAATGCCTGAAATATTTATCATTGTTGCACACTTAAGTTAGATTTCAGCAAGACTGCTGTAGTTCACGTGCTCGTCAGCATATATGGAGGGCCGATAATTATGTGAAACGTGAGCATTACTTTAAACTTTTGCACTCTTCACATGTAAACCGATCCAGCGCACCGTTGATTTCAAAAGCAATATGGTAATAAAGTGGGCATGCAGGGAACTGCATTTCGCGATTATACCTAGATGCCAGAAGCAAATGAGTCACAAATATAGGTGCTTTTGTGTTTCTGAGGATAGCAATTCTTCATTTTATTGATTGACATAGAGGTTGTCTCCATAGTACATTATTAGCAGGCCTTTGAAACAGACATTCGCCTGAATAGCAACACTGCAGCCATATGTATTTATTAACGCCAACTAATATGTGGCCCCGAGTTGCAAGAATCAACTCAAAGTGGCCAACTGGAAAGTTAGAATCTTTTTACTATTCCATTAGGCCTGCTCATGGCCTTTAAAACATATCTTATTAAAAACGTTTATACATCTGCTTAGCGTTCACCCATTACCTGCCTGTTTCCGAAGGTTGGCTTACCATAAGTCTCGAACATTCACAAGTGGCACATGATCGGTTTCACTATCGACAAGCAATATTCTAGGGAATCACATGACCTAGTTGCTGTCCAAAATGCGACGTGACTACGACGTGCACAACACCGAGAACCAGACAACCAGCGGACAACTGCACTGATATCGACTTTGTCGTCGTGGGTAGCGTGGAAATTAATAAACCATATCTTGTTCAACTATGTAGGAATGCAATTGTCCGTTAAGCCTATTTCACTAGACCGAATCACAATTTCCTTGTCTCAACCAATCCAATTGCCCCGTGTGCTATTACACTCGATAACCCGTACGGTTTGCAAAAGAATTGACGTACGTTCGTCGCTAAAACTGGTTTTCGTGAGAAACAACCTATAACTATTCTGTCACTTCTTGTATTGCATGTCATCGTGTGAAGGCGACATGTGTAATCCTACTTAAATAAACAATCTCTAGGATTGCCTTTTGATTTACCACCTGCAGTTTAAATTGCTGAGGCTGAAGGGAAATTAACAAACGTAGATTTCTTGTCTCATTTAGCTTTTATTATTCATTGCGAACAGGATTCCTTAAAATACCGCATTGCGTGTATTTTACTCACTAACATGTACGCCAATCATTTTCTGTGTCTATAAATCGAGTCAAATGACGAAATCTTCAAGTGCTCTTGTCTCTCGTGACGCAAGCATATTTATGTATTTCGTCTGTCTATCCTTGGCAATTTCATTATTCTGTCTTATGCTACAGCTAATATGCATAGTGTAATATTGAGAGTAGTCGTCGTAGGAGCGACGCATCAAACACAGGAAATTAACAAATAGGTAATGGATGATTTCTATCTTACCTTGGAGCAAAGACCTAGTAACACCAGAGTATTAGCTAGTGAAGCGTTGTGGTAGCGCAATTATGATCCATCGCTATTACGCAATATACAATACAAAGTAATATGCACGTGTTACCTACATAATTGCAATACATCCATCAGTTCGCCCTGGTTGTAGAAATATCACGTTATTGAGTAACTACCACAGGTATTTGATTTACTTTCGTGTTAACTAGGTCAAATGACGTAGAATATTTAGTTAAAAGTAACCATTTTCGCACACTTTCAGCATAATGCTTGCGCAACTAATTTGTCACTTGCAACTTCATTAAAATTTACTTGATGAGCATATGTTTTTCAGGGCACGTATGGAATACGAATGGCCATTTTTATGGCGATTCACAGGGATCTCCATTGATATTGGCAACATTACGATTGGATTTCACATACGCAATGAAAAGCGCAGTGAATAAGCGTCATTAATTCATACAACGGCTGATATTTATATGGTATATTTATTAACGTATCTTTAGTCACTTACTGTTGTTAGCATATACTTGTTCCGTCTAATTCCCCTTTTTAAGTCTTAAACAAGATCTACCGATTTGGAGTTGCCGCTCAGATTATGTGGGCCAACCAGCAGATATGTTGCGCTGTCACAATTGCATGCGCCCCAGAATCAAACCTTTATTCGACAAGGCATTCTTCGGAGAAACGGTAATTCGTGTTTTAAAAAGCATTGCGTTGCTAACTTGCGAAGTGCTACTATCTTCACATAGTGAAAATCGTATGTGGTAATTGGTCAGTAACGAGTGCAATGCTCAACTTTGTGCTTTACAGACCTCGGATAAATTGATAAGGAAACAGCAAAATGTAACAGTTGCTTGGGACCGAAACGTTCTCAATTCTTTTCAACCTTACCGAAGCACTCCACCTCTTTAACATTTTAGTGTGCACATTTATCCTAAGTTCAAATTATATCACTTTCGATAGGCTCTTAATAAAATTTGTTTAAATAAACATTAAAATATCCATAAAATTACTACGGCATTACCATATATACATTGAGCATGGTATCTTAATCTTGTCGACACATTTTCTGGCGGGCTTATTTGGTGTGTTACGTAGCATTTTACGCTAGTTAAGTTCAAAGCACCAAAGCCCACGCATTATAATTTACTGGTACAAAACCAATATTTTCTGGCACATAAAAATATATTCTCTTCATTGTTTATATCTTAAAAATTATTAACTGAACGACAAATACAAATGCCAAAGAACATTTTAGTCACAAGTTAGGTTTTAGAAAATGTACACATTGCCAATAAGTGTACTCAACTAACAAACGGAGATTTGTGTTACGCGATACCCGAGATTAATTCGTCAATGTGAAAAGTTTACGTAGCTGCTCGACTCCGCACATTCATACTTTGCTAATTAACGTAAACCTTACATATATTAGTATATTCCTGTTTGAAATGCTTTGAAACATTACTTATATTTGATAACGTATATGCCATGCTGCTATACCTCGAATGTTAGGATTTATAAGCCGCCAAGTATCACTCATAAAGTAAATAGCAAACGAATGCCATTTTACATGGCTAATCATTCGTACATTAAAAAATTACCACAAATGTTCTCAATGGAAAATTAATGTCATAGTCAATCCCTTATCTGCAACCCGGATCTTGTTGCGTTATGCTAATTCACGCCTCTTGCGATTTACCGAGGCCGTCGCGGTAGGCCAAATTAGACCAGACTTGTGTATCCGAAGCAATTAATTGTCAACATGCGGCTACCGTGGTCCTATTCCAAACAACATTGGTCACAAGCATAAATTTGATTGGTTTGACTGTGTCATATTATACATATAACAAGATTTCCCTGTTATTGCATTGGTACTGACGAAATAATACGAAATGCAAGCATCTGCCAATATTCGTCTTCTAATTTCGTTGTTCAAACTACTGAAGGGAACTAACTGTTTCAAAATTCATACTTTCTGTTATATCAGGTTCTCATTCTCCGTATCTTTTTCTTGAAATCATGCGGTTTAGGAAAATTAGATTTAACTAATGTTTAGCAAAGTTTTACTGTGCCGTATCGTAATACTTCACTTATTAGATTTCTGTAAAAACTCACCAAAGTATGTGGAAAACACCATAAGAGAATCTTGGGATTTCGACTAAATAATAGAAACATATACAGTACAAATTAAATGGATCTAGTTGGTAGTTAATATATGTTGTTTGGGTGATATGAACTCGGATCTTACTATGACAGCCTTTAAGCAAATTAATTAGATATGAATATTAGACATAAATATCCAAGAATTATTGTTTTTCTTTTGAAGTAATGCAATGTTTTCCATATCTGTGGTATCTTCACTGTTTACAGCTTTAAGACCGAAGACTAATGCGTGGGAATATAGGCAACAATCCTCAATTCATTTGGCTGTTCTCACGATGACTCGCAACGAAATATAAGCCACCCATATGGTGACTACTGTTATAATACAAACCATAGACGAAAAGGTAAATTATATTATTTTATCGCAAATTATATTAAACTGTTATTTTTAAAAAGTTATTTTAGTAACTGAGTAGGAAAGACGCCGCTATAAAATAGGCCATGACGTTATGCACATTTTTTTCGTGATTAATTTACTCCAAGTTAACGTATTGTGCAAAAAGGTTTACTTTACTGTGCTTTGTATGAAATTCACTGAATATACCTATCTAAGGGTACAAAAAGCTTGCCAACCAGTTGCATAGCCCGATTTAATCGATCTAAAAAAGCACACTTAATAGGCGTTACGTACCTTATTACGCGAAAGATACACACGATGAACGTGTGACCACAGACATCAGGTCAATTATCCATTAGCTTACACAACGTTGGGAATATATGCCTCGGTGCACCAAGCATACACATCGCAAATCTGGGGCATTCATATGTCCGAAACTAAACGCTTACTTTATTTCTTGGGATATTAAAGACCTCATACACACTAACTTCACAGATTTCTCATAGTCCCACCTGGAATGGATCAGCCTGAAGCCAAGCCAATATTTATATGCTTTTTCCCATGAACATGTCTGACTTGGATTACATTGTGCGTTTAATCTGCAAGCTAAATGCTGACCAGTGAATAGTTGAAGTAGGGAGTAAGAAAGGAAAAATCTGTGTTGTTAGATCCTAGGGTATTGGTACGCATTCGAGGAAGCACGTCGTAAATTCCAGCGCGGTGACAGCATATTGCAGCTGCACAACATCTTACCCGATTGCTATACGCTCTCCATACCTGTAGTCTGCAAAGTAACTGTCAAAAATGATCTCAACTTCCTACATTAGCTTTGCCTCGACTAGCGTCTCCGGCAATTTGTTCCAGTACTGAACGAAAGTGCGCGCAAATCGCTCATTGTTACACGCGAATTTTTCATTGCGGTTCAGCGGCATTGTGTCGCACAACTTTGGATCCATACTTATTCGTCGTGCTTTTACAAGCTCTATGTTGTTATACCAGTTTGCCGAGTATAATCTAGTACATCCTACAATTAAACTGAATTCTAAATTCCGGGCAATGTTTCGCCGATATCCAGACGCCAATAGTTGCCTAATTCAAATTATTGTAGGTATTGCATGTTCTCACCCGATAGAACATTTCAACGGCTTTCGAACAAACTTTCACTAGTTCAAATCCAATACAGCTTGGTACAGCTACAAGTCTCAAGGCAAATGCACCCGGCGCGATCAATAGGCTCGACCATGAAAATTCTCCATCTCACCCTCGTGTATTCTGCCCCAAGTTCAAGCTGACACATTCGACTGGCACGCCAGAGAGGACAGTCTGCAAGCACACAACTGCAATGGGACCTTACCGACAACGTCAGTAACAGAACAACTTTATACAATAGAGCGGGATTCATTCAAACGGTTCATAACATTTGCTCAAAAAGCGCGACGCCCAGTGTGCCACAGTCTAATGACCTATGTGGATCATATACCAAACTTGTTAAGGGGGCATTTTGTGCCGTAACTATTGCAAGTTTTTCCTTGCGAGTTGCCTCCGAGTTAAACCTAGTCAGGTAAAGTTATTGAACAAATCTGACTGTCTACGTTTCTGTGTGGAATGCACATCGATCCTACTAATAAAAGTCGTGTTCCTATTATCTCAGAAGTATGACCAGCTACTAGGCAATTTTGTGGAAATGGTGACCATCAAAATCACTACGGTTGGGGTAAGCATAGCAGACTATGCACCCCAATCCTTTCCCTTGTTTGCTGCTCCTCTCCCGCAAAGAACTGTTACTAACACCGTAAGCAACACGACACCTAGACTCCAGAACTTCAACAGCTGTCCCAATACCATACGTGGGTCACATTTGACTAATGCGCTTCCCAGTACGATCGGAGTAACTACACGTAAAGCTATTTCCAAACTCTTGGCGGAGTGCGTAGCAAAAAGCAAGTCGGTATTAGCGAGTCGGTACTAGTTGGTTTACGGTTGCCTCCATCATTTAAAATGAACATCACCTCCAACTGTACGTAGAAGATTAGACACGGGATTAACTAAACGGACGATGAATAAGATGTTACAATCTTCACTAAGCACACATCGAAAAATCGCTTAGTCGCCGATCACACAGTGGTCGGCAAAACATCACGTATGAGTTGTACAACCTACGAAGCTTCACTTAAATCTGAGAAAATTTAATGTATGTACACAAATGCCCAAGTTTTCCACAGTAAACATACCAAACTTCGACCGGCTGGTTGCGAATGCTTGGGACATAATTTCTATTACCGAAACGTGGTGGCATCAAGAGGTGACCGACGCTGAGGTTGAGATAGCCCGAATGTCACTCATCCGGAACGATCGCCCAAACATAGTAGGTGGGGTCCTACTCAACTATGGCAGTGATGTACAATGTGCAATAGTTGAGGATCTGGAAACTCACGTTACCGAATATATCTGGTGCTGTCTCCGACTAAGACACAACGACGCATGTCGTAGCTCTCGTTTACCACCCGTCAACGTCCACTCCGGAAACAGATTCCCGTTTGATACGTGGTCTGAACAGATTAATACGCACAAGGTACGGCCACATTATCATCTCCGGGGACTTTAATATACACTATCTGTATGTTACGGCATCACCCAGTTGGCAGTTCAGAGTAGACTTGCATGAACTCCTCGCTAATATTCTCTTATTCAATAACGTCAGCACGCCCACTAGATTCAGGACAGCAAATAAACCGTACATATTGGAAGGTTTAACGAGTTAACGGTTGACAAGTTATTGATGGAAAGTCTAATAGTTCTCAGTTACCATGCAGTAATAACGTTCAGCTATATGTGTTAGGCAGAGTATCCATCTGAACAATCTGAACTTACTCATACAATCACACACTACCACGTATTCAAAGAACTCGCCGACGCAGCTGCATGGAAATTTTCATACAACAATCCCGTTGACAACGTTTGGACAGCGTTCTTAATATACGCAGAGACATCGTCAAAAGAGCATCGGTGAACAAACCCTTCATCTCGCAAAAATGCCTTCAATTTTAATGAGCAGTACACAAATATTCCTGGCGAAAATGAATGTAGCATGGCTTGCCTACATGATTAACCCAGACTCAGATAATTAGGGCAATTTCCTAACCCATCGCAACCATTGCACTGCAATTGTCCGTGAGGACAATGCAACATTTCCAACAGTGCCAAGACAAAAAATACATGGCAAACAGTTAGTGATATGCAGGCGTTAGGGATTTTTCAACTCCAACAGCTAGAGCAGACAATTTGTATAGTCATTTCGAGCACCATCGCTAAAACAGAGGTGAAAAGAATATGCTGGTAATTGTACAAACAGCGCGGGTCAAGACCTTTTAGAATAGGCTCCACTGCCATGCATTTTTCAGTCACACTGCAACGCGACCTCGGACGGCGATCTATTTAACCGGTTCGTCAAGGCAGGCAAGGTGCTGGCCGATAAGAACTTCAGAATTAGCGGGTAAAAACCATTGAGTCCGGCAGGTTTTGTGCCATCAAGACTGGCGAGTAGACTGCGGAATTTCACACCTCAATCAAGGTCCTCTATTTAGGTAAGTGCTACACACGTCGAGCTCAGCAAATGCACATGCCAACTGTTATATGCCAAAGCGAAGTGCTCCGTCATTGTGCAAGTACGTTTAGTTAGGTTGGTCAAATGCTGTTCTTCAGCGACTTTTATTACTAATATGGCACTTGCCGGCGACAAGTGCCGTTCCGCATAAGCAAAACTCTTATTGTTGCTCGTTGTTGCTGACTTTTCAAGATTTGTTTACTCTGCCGACGCTTTCACGCATTTGCCCTATTGCATTGATCACGCTATCTTTTGTAGGCCCTACTATCATCTGCCGAGATAGACTAGAAAGTGTTAAAATACGTGTCGTCAACGAACGAGTTAGTTATACTTACGGTCGAAAAACCGTAGCTTCACTGGTCCAACTTTCTGATAAATTAGGGTTACGAGACGAGCGTGAAACAATTGCGCACCCAATTTTATAACAGACCAAAAGCAAACTGTCATTATTTTGGGGGATACCAGTTGCACAATTGGTTGGCCACCAGCACCCTCCACTTCAGAATAATAAAGATATCGCAGATCTCCTGATGTTGTTTCGCCCAAACTCCACATCTTAAGCCTCCGAAGGAGGATCTCATGGTTCACTTTGTTAAATGAATTACCTAAGTAAATGTATATGACGTCAACCGACTTCCCTTGGTTTAGCGCTTTTAACAATGCATGAATTAAGAGCAGCAGTTTTGCGGTTCAAGAACGAGAGTACATGATACCGGCCTGCGCGGGTCTCCATAAGCGCTTGGATGCGAGATACAGCAGAAGACCACGATTCAGTAGCTTCTTGAGTATCAAAAATATAACAGAGTTCAGCCATTTCGGCCGTTAGTTGTTCAACTTGCACGAACGTTGTCGTTCGGTATCAGTTTCAATACTAAGCATTTCCAGTCACATGGAAATCAACCGGCAGAGGGCAACCTGATAAACGACTGAGTTGCCAAAGGAGAGGTGATGGCGGATGGCTATTTGTGGATCAGCCGATGAAACCCATCATGCCCTGCAGGCTTTGTACTGCCAAGAATGCGAGCTATTTCATCCCACCCAGAGTGCTGCTGTCCATGCTGCTTGGCTCGGTAGGAGCAATATGCGTCAACTTCTGCACTGAAGCCTGTAAAATCCGAAGCAAAGGGCGCGGAAAACTGAAACGAAAGGGTAAAATACGTATTGCGAATTGCTGAAAATAAGATGTGCTCCAATATCAATATTCTCCGTACTGCAAATGCATTTTGCATAAACGTACAGAGAGCGAACTAAATTGCTCTTGTAACGCAGAGCTACACAACTGCGAACGGAAGTGTATTGATTTACCCATGTTGTGCAAAACACTTTATTTGACTACTCTGTCTTTGTCTCTGCGAAGCAGAACGTCTAAGCAGGCCAGATTGCAATCTTGCTCGACCTCGGTGGTAAACGTCAGAGAAGGATATCCGCATTTAAAATGGTCTTGTAGACGGGTGCAATTTATGAGACTTTCAGAACGAAAGAACGGGTCATGCCTATAACAGTAGTACGAATACAATGCAGCGACGATGCTATTCAAGTGCGTTTGTTCGACCTTTGCAAGAAAATGCTTGACAAGAGTGGGTCTAGGAGAGAACCCATTACAGTCACATCGGCCAATCTGTAACGCATCCAAACTACAAAGTGATATATTATAGGCGTACAATAATATATATTCTTTCGGTTTGCGTACCGGAATTCCAACATGTATGTTTATCTGTGACAACCGCAAATGAATTTTACCACTTCCAAATGAGAAACTATAGTGAAAAGCGATTCCGCGTCAAAATACAGCATCAGTTATTTGATTAAATTAACTTATTTAATTAGTTAACGAATTTGAATGTGTCAGTCACTGTATATATCCACAGATTGCTTCTTACCCGGTGGAAATTTTAAGATATCCACCTCGCCACATAGTGATAAGGCGAAGACACTTATACCAATACTTCCATAGTAACATGGTTTTTTTACCCATCTTAGTCAATTATTACTGCTAAGGTGTGCGCCACGTGGCGTATTGTGAAACATGAATTATCCATTTGCCCTGACAACTTCCATTCCCTCAGGATGTTAATGTTTGCCTTCTTTTGTGAAGTAGTTACTTTCAGAACTGTATTCGCACGACATTCGAAGTTTCCGCTGAGAAGCTCCTTCATTTATGGAAATAATAGCAATTGTTCACCAATACGCAGCCCGATCTCTTTTCATAGCGAGAAAATAGTTCTGGGTTGGGCATCATATCTCTGATTGACCCTCGGTATACTTTGCGTATGCAGTTGCGAGTCTAATACTGTTGCTGAACCAAGATCCTTATGTTTTCATAACTTAATTTACTGACCCCCCACTTGTTCATCGTATACCAATTAACTTGCACGAGTGTTGCAAGTGATCGAGGATATACGACCAGCTGCTTGTCTAAATAGACTTGTTGGACAACAGGCACAATCCGGATGCAGTCCTTTATTCAGATTTCGTTTTTCCTGTCAAGAAAAATACGCTAACATTTTTTAATCAGATAACAGTTCGTTTTCTAATAGAATATACTTTCCTTTTTTAATTGCTCTCAAGTAGTTGTTGAAAATTTACGTCAACAATTAAAATTTAAAACAGGTTTACGGTCGTTGAATTGTAACATTTTAAATGCTCTTCTTTAACTACTTTAACAGATTCCTTGTCTCAAATGTTTACTTATTTACCATACTGCTACACAGCTTTTTGTTAAATGTTCTTCCTATACTAATTGTAAAACTCACTATGTTGCAACGAGATTTTAAACAAGATACACATCAATACACAAAAGAAAGTTTACGATTTTCATTAATAAAACGGTTTAACTGAACACATAGTTGTTAAGGATCGATGTTAGCACTGGAGTAAATTGCAACATACACACTCGACACAACCAGTAAAATAAAATATTTTAAAAACATTTAAAACTTAAGTCATTTTAATCTGTTAGTGAATTTAATACTATTTTAACGTTCGACTGCGTGTATCCACTAGTAATCATTATCTGGAAATGTAGCGCTTTCCTTTGTGAAAACAATATGAAAGCATTAACCCGTGTTAGAAAAAATAAGGAAACACGAAAAATTCAATGGTTTCAACTAAATTATCATACGACATTCAAACTTAAAATTAAGAGCACTTAGGAAAATTATATCAATCAGTCATCAAGCACAATTTTAGCAATTTTTGTTAACTCCGGGCAGATATACTTTAGTTGAAGTTCTACTGCTGTAAATCCCGGGAGTGTAACGCTCCGGAGGTGGGATTGTATGCATACAGACTGGCGAACTCGAGCCTGTTGACAACTTTTCCAAAGCACGGGACAAAACATCCAGTGAAGCGGAAAGTCTGGTAGTGGGGTCAACGACATCAGAATGGCCTTCGTCATCAGACTTGTTGTTCATTCTTGGCATGATCTTCATTAGACTAATGATGATGGATTCCTGATTCTTGTGACTTGGCAGGGTCGCCACTTTGTAACACGCAAGCACGGAAGAACGCCAAGGGCTGAGAACGAAGTTCTATTACACAACACGTAGCCTCTACAGAAGGTAATAAACATGAGGTAAATTGGAACAAGGGAAGTTACAGTTAACCAATGTCGTGTTCTTGTTCTTCTCCGGTAATGGAGCAGGAAAGGCGCTCTGAAAGGCAAACGGGAGGAGTGCCGTTTTAGCAACGATTCAATTTGAACGCGCGCCAAAACAATATCGATTCTTCTCTACAGTACATGGCTTTTGCTGATCTAGCTTTGCTGATGACCAATATTACTTTCCACAACCCTAAGACTAGATTTCCAATAAACATACAATCATATTAGCCTCAATAAATAAATGTTTATTCTAAACATGTGGCTGATATCCTCTCGCTATCGTAATCACTTGCAGACTGAACCCACTTAAAGTTGTAAAATATCAATATGCGGTATTACACGAATGCCGCTTACCTCAAGCTTTTTGGTAAAATCATTGTAAAACTTTGTTTCTGTCAGTACTATGAGCAATTAACATTATTTATTAATGACTGAAAACATCTACTACAGAATTATATTACACTAATAAAAACGACAATAGTTATAATTAAGTATCAATATTTAACAGATAATAATTATACATTATTCGGAATATTAATACTTACTTTGCGTTACGTAGCAAGTTACGCACTAATTAGACTTAGATCCTTTACACGTACCGTCATTAAAATCCATGGATGGTAAGAAGTTATGTACTTACATTCTCTGTTTCTTCACTGAACGTACATATCATATATATTTGTGTTTTGCGAACAAAGAAATTACACTTGCGCAATATGAAGGTTTTGCAAAAACTAAAGGCAATTTCCGTTGCGCGTTGTTTTGCTAATACATCCAACAAACTTAACATGACCTTCGTTATGTTGGTTGGCACATGATCCTCATCGAAAAAAATATTGCTAATTATTTCCAGATCGAAGCACCTTCACAGTAGACCAAAAACAAATGCGTTTGTTTACCAGACATGTTTGTGATTAGGGGCCGATTTCTTATATCAGCGTATCTGGTTAGAAAATTGTTAGATTACAGATATATCTTGCATCAAAACGTTAACGAGGTCCATACTAAATATGTGTTCTAATTTGTTTATGGGTAGATTGCAATAACTATTGCCATGAATCATATCGTTAAGAAGTAGCGTGCAATGCCTTGTCCATCACAAAACATCAGGATCGATATTTTGCTGCTAGCAGGGCTCATGATAGTTAAAGACATATTTTTCTTTTAGTTGTTATTTTATTAAATTTTTGTTTATGTTTTGTTTAGCTACTCTAATAGATTGCTTTATGTTTCTACACATTATACTGCAATACTACAGTATGGGTGCAGTCAGAGTTTGAAAATAATTATTCGGCCGAATGTTGGCGTGCCGTGTTCAGATGTTATTGATATCCAGTGGGATGATAAACTGACGAAGCGTAACAGGGTGTATAACTCAAATGCGATTAAAGATGCGGAATCATTATAGTCCCCTACGTTTACCGTTTCGGTGCAAAAGATATGGTATGATGATAACTAACTAAGTAGTTGTTCCTATATAGCAAATAAGTTATTGTTATTTGTATCCTTATGTGAAGCTCACCAGCAAATAACATTGCCTGACTAATACTGTAAAAAACATGTCATAGCCTGTGTTTATGTAAATTGTTATGCAGTACGAACGACACAGCTTTTATGTTTAGCGTGACTACTTCCTAGAAAACGAGGTTAGAACTTATATGCCGGCTACAATGTGCTAAGGAAATTTGTCGCATTTGTCGATTAAATATACGAGAATGATAAAGGGTAAAGGTGAATTTTGGAACAACCTTTTTACATCGGATGGTAAAACACCTTCCTGTTGGTTATTAAAATTCCAAAGTATTCAAAATTTGTCATTGTATATGATTCTGCTCCTGTTTTAGGGCGGATGTGGGAAGTCATTGTCGTCCAGAATGGATGCAGTCAAAATGGAATTAATTTTATTTGGTTTATATTTAGGAAACTTGCCCATTTTACATGAAAATGCACTCTCTGTTACCTGGCTACCGGTTCATGGAGTTAACAAAAAAGCTCAATATTTTTATGATTGCAACTGGGCCTTAAAATGGGGAGCCATTTTTATTGAACAGGTTACTGAGGAACGGGAATTGTTTTTGTTTTTTTGTACGGATTAATTTGAGAAACTGCTTCACGTATCACAAGGTTTGTGTAATCGTGTGTTCGTCAGACAAGCTTCGCGTAAACTGGTAGTGCCTAACTTAAGCGGTAAAATGGCGCACGGTACGAGCAGTCTAATGTTTTATCTTCTGAAAGCACAATATCTCTATACTGGGTTTCAGATTTGCCAGTCGTTCATCAGCAGCTTTTAGCACATAAATAATGCTTTGGTCTTCTGGAACAAGATTGCGTTTAACTTGATAAACCTAGTGAGATATATAAATAGATATATTGTTGTGCAAGCATTGTTTCGGAATCAGAAGTCAGCTTAATCTACAAAAGCGAAGTAAGTACGGAAGTGGTTCTAGTTTAACCTGTGAATTTTTTAATGATATACACAAATATTTTGTGTGGGTGCCTTCACATACATTTGAAGGAGTAGGATGCGGCGGAATCCGCCTAAAGCAGTTCATCCTGATTTGGCTGCCTTGTCAGTGGTTGTGGTGACGGTTATGGGTAAACAACCATATTTACTTCACGAAAAAGCTCAGCATATCGCTTCGTATTATAACAACCATTTTGTGCTAGAAGACTAAATTAATGACGTCTAGTGTTTCATAGCATTAAAGCAATGGTTTGCGCTGGCTCCTAGGGCGCTTGTGATGACAATACATTTTAAAGCTTGTCTACATTAATTGGTTTCCTAGAGATATAAAGTGCATTTTGTGTTGCATTTGCTCCACTTCGATATCCATCCATACGAATGATATATTTTATCATGACTCACATTTTCATTAAATACCAAATTTTGCTTACCAGTATACATATTTGCTATTAATAACTTTACCTTCATGGGAACAATGGATTTTGTAGTATCAGCCACACTATATGAAAATCGAGATTTATTTAGACGCGCCTAGTTATATCTTTGTTTATTTGTTGGATATGTATATGAGATTTCTTTATACCAATAGCCTTTTGCTCTGACGTGCGTGGTATGATATACCCGTAGGATATATGTGGAATGGTTATATCATCCATAATTAGAAACCTGTAGAACTCGCTACGTTGGGCTACGTTACGTT
Organism: Dicrocoelium dendriticum; assembly: GCA_944474145.2. Taxonomy (NCBI): domain Eukaryota; kingdom Metazoa; phylum Platyhelminthes; class Trematoda; order Plagiorchiida; family Dicrocoeliidae; genus Dicrocoelium; species Dicrocoelium dendriticum. The sequence continues at coordinate 11,690,173 of OX104071.1, read as the reverse complement.
GACTAATCAAGCATCGGTTCTCGGTTACTTTATTTTAGTAGTGAAAGTAAATATTTCACGCGGAACGCGGTAGAATATCTGGTAACAAACCTCTTTTGAATGTTCGCAACAACAAACAATATTTAAGTAATCATACTCATCAATAGCAACAACCAACATTAAAACCAGTGGAGTGTCCCCTGACATTCTCAGTAATAAATGAGAAAAACAAGTGGGTAGACCTAAGTTAGACTGCGGAGAATGCGGAGACTGCGGAAAGCTAATTACACCTTGCGTAATTAAGAGCAAGTCGGCGATTCTTAACTACCATATTTCCTAAATTTCCGCCTATTGTTACCCTTGGATTTTTTCATCAATTATTGTAGCGCAACCCAAATTAACTCTGCTCAGATTGCTAACATAAACAGGGACACCTAGTGTGCAACTGCTAATTAGTAACCTACGCAAGCGTAGTCGGATGCGTTAACCACTAGCCAGCTGAACAGGGTGACATTCCTTCCTGGCGAACTCATGAAAATATAATGCTAGGAAAGAAACTTTTGTTTCTTTAACAGTGTAAGTGAGTGTAACATATTATTTGAAAAGCGAAATTCCTAGCAGTTTTTGCATATGCGTTGCGCGCAGCAGATGCAGCGAATTAGCAGTGTGACGTAAGCGTTATGGCCGCTTTGTTTACTTATGATTATTTTACCAATGGTTATTTCCTTGTTGGTGAACACAATGCATAAGGCAGATGGTTCGACGCTAGTTCTAAATCCCCTAGGCTTGATGAAGTGATCGTAGCAGTATATCAGCAATTGCTGTTTATGATTTTTCTTTGAAGATTTCACGTAGAGACATCCTTGCCAGATAACATAATATTGCCTCATATTTACTATAATCGGCAAACGTGAGTACACATACGAAATTTGCACGATGATAGATATAAATAGAAATGATTGTTGGTCAATTTATGAGTGCACTTGTTACACAAACTAACATTATCCGACCGATAGAGAAACATAAAGAGGGGTTTGTACTTAGCACAGCTGTTTAAAATGGTTAACGTTTTGCTTGACTTTTGCTTAGTGATACTTGACTTAAACAGCAACATTGTTGTAAATCACCTGTAAAATGAACAGATTAGGTTGCGATTGAGGAAACCACTCAAGACATTAAAATGTGTGTGTAAACATCAGCATACCATGTGCGTACGAGTGACTTAGCAAAGGTTTACCAGCTACTTTTGTCACAATTTGCGATGATATCTGAGACCAAGGTAAAACAACATCAATATCAACGGAAGCGCATCACACCGCATTCCACGATCTCGTGTTTGGAACTATGATTAACAATTTGCGAGCAACATTTCTATGAAATTGTTTGATGAAGCCACTGGAAATAAGCGACCACTCGATGATCTTAACTAAACCTGAAACTGTTGCTGCTTTGATCCCGTCCACTGGAGCTGTCCTATAATTACTTGGAATGGAATTTGTAGGTCCCAATGGAGTTGCTATTGAACTGGACTGGTTACTATTGCATGATCGACGCATCATCGAAGCCCGTTGGCCTGTTATAAACGGCATGTGCATTGATTAGTAGCACATTCGGAAACCAGCAAATATTAGAAAGCTGAACTAGTGGAATCAAATTGGTTTCTAGAGATTGCATGGCAAACTTATTCATCGGAAACGCGTATTATGCAATTAAATACTACTAGGTGGTTCTGCCGACGATTATAGGGTGTATAATAGGCAGCAAATCTTTGCGAGGGCGCAAAAGCGCAAATTCGTCTGAAGTTTGAAGAGGTGTTTGCAAACTCAGTGAAAACGGCTGCAAGTAGATTTTTACTAACATGAAACGGCGCATGTGGCCTGAAAGCGACAGCATCTGACATCCATGAGTAAACAATAGTAGCATTTACGGAGCACTTCCATTCCGTATTTACAGGGGGGATGTGCCTAAACCGAGTTTTGGTTGGTGCATCCCTAACAAAACTCGTGGGCTTTGACTGCGGTGCAGATATTTGCCGTGTACACCTCAGTCTTGTAGGCGGCAAATCAGCCAAACCAGTTGGAGATCTTCTGCTAATTTTAAAGTAATTAGCGGCCAAATGTTTGCTTGCTGTGACGGAGTTATTTAAAGAAAGCTACGCAACGGTGCTTAGCAGAGGGACTGATAAATGCTCGATAATAAAACCGCTTCCAAAAGGCAGTGACTCACGTAATTTGGACAATTATCGGCCGATTTGTCTAACCTCTATTTTAGATACGGTGCTCAAAATACTGTAAAAAAGGGTCTCCTGCAGTTCATTGAGTCGAAAGCTCTAACACGTGCACAGCCAGATTTAATGAATGGCCGGGTATCCTCATAAGTTGACCTACTTGTCATTCCCACCTTGTCCTCATTATTGATGGTAGGGTGTAGTAGTATTGGGCCTGCGTACATCCTGACCTTCAAGCGTTGCATCCCACCAGTTCTAAAAAATAATTAGGCGTACTATCAAGATGTATATAAACGCTGTCGACAACACAAATTCACCATACATAATCGAACAGAGCATGCTTTGTGCATTTTGGCGCAGATTCTCTTTTAACATGAAAAATTGCCACAGGGACAGCGCGACCCGCAGACAGCTCATTTGACTTTGCAACCACCAAGCTCGCCTGACCGATGTGCGCCGCTCTCAAAGCTGTAAAAGTACAGAACGCCAACCAGCCCACCGGGTCAGGTAAAGACACTAAACTGAATGAAAGAAAGGCGAAACCGAAGAGACTCCCATCGAAATGCAATTGCGGGTTAGGAGAATGTTATTGAGTAGCAAAAATCGGTCTGGTTTGTTTGCATGGTTTGGAATGGTACCATACGAAATGTGCAAATGTGTCCCAACAATAGTTACGGGAACGAAATAGCTCCTAAAATGCATTTAGGTTCTGTACTGCGTGTTCTACTATCCCCCTCGTTAAGTGCTTGCTTATCCTCGCTGATAAATGCGACCGGTTAATCACAGAAGTAGAGCAGAGAATAAACAATAAGATTAATTCATTGGAAGCGAGTATGGACCACAGCAGCCTAGCGGCTTCTAAGCAACGGAATGTTGAACAATCCGCTTCCCCTGAACCGCAATCAGCCACGTCTCCATCTTCATTTTCTTCTACAACTTTGGTAGAAAGCCGGGCAAAAACAGACAGTACCTACGTGAGTCAAACAGTACAAACGGCAACGAAAATCAGGCACAATTCAAAACGTCTGGTTAAGCAAATTCCACTAGACCTGACATATAACATTACCAAGGATGAAGCAGCCAAACACCAACCCTTGGTACCTGTAGCGCAAATACCTCTTGTCGAAACTATGCCTCCCTGAACATCGGTTATATATGCAGATATTGCTTCAATGGTCCACCAAATGGCCGCCGTTGCGTAGTCTTTCATTGTAAATACTGTTAACGCAAATGGAGAGAAAAACAGCAAACTTGTCAACAAGTCAGGACAAATGAGTACCATAACTTGTAGATCGACGAAAAAGGTCTCCAACAAGAGTGCCCGGACTTTTATGCTCAAATGTTCCTGAATCTACTACCATCACACTGCAGGATATGTTATCAGACGACCAAGACCAAAGGAACTCATTGTGTATGCAGATGAGTATCAAAGCCAAGCCCATAAACTTGTTACGAATTACTCGTCTTCCGACCTTGCCAAACTATGGTGAACCCATACTTATTCGAGTAACTCTAGAATCCTCCACCGACGTAGAAAAGGTTTTGCTCTCCGCAAACGCGCTAAAACCCGAATCCTGTGGGGTACGTGTCTATCCTGATGTCCCTTGGAGCGCGCGACAACCAAAACGAAACACCAAAGAGGGGCACAGCAAGCAAGACCGTCTGAACACAACCTTCATACATTGCGTGCCAGAAAGTCCTTCTAACGATGTTTAAGAGACCGAAAAGCACGATTTAAAACAGTGGCCGTTCATTCGTGAAAAAATTTCCTCGGATAATGTTGTGGCACTATCGCTCACCAGAATACCTCTCTCATCGAATTATAGTGGATGTGGCCCTAGAATCCTAAAACTTGTGGTTCAGTCAGAGAACCAAGCAAAGGATGTTTTTGATCGATGGCAGAGGACTCGGAAACATCTTCCCTCCGAAATTCGGTTAAAGGTTGCAAACACTTTGCACAGCTCAAATATTAAAGCAACTGAAGCAGCAAGCCTGCAACGAATGTACAAAAGCGCAACTTGACTGCTGCTTTAATTGACTATGACGTAGGTCTAAACGAAGGTTGGGACGCACTCTGGCCGAATCAAGAATCCAAAGAGGTATCTTTGACCCATCAAACAAAACGAGTAACTGCCGACCTCCCATCGGTCGGCATTCTCCCCTTCACTTGACAGCTTCACCTTTCTGCCGGCTCCTAGAGACCGAGAAACTTGTATACAGATGCTCCGAGCCTTTCTAACAAACCGGCTTAAATGAAAGATCGCCAAGCTTCCGGCTCGTATGATGTCATTTGTATCACCGAGACATGGTTGCACAATGAATTTTCGCTACCAGGCGTGTTGCTGATCCGGAACGACAGGCTCACAAAAGGAGGAGGCCATCTGTGCTGGATATTGTGCTTACCAACGAGGAACATATGATTGATGCCTTGGTTTTCGACTGCCCGTTGGGTCGCAGTGATCACGCAGTCATCAGTTGCAACATCGTTCGCAACGCAGAATAGCTGAATAATAACGATTAGACTGTGCGAACCATCACAAGGTACGACCGACTCGCCCAGATAGTCAGCGCCACAACATGGTCTTTCCTCTAAGAAAAACCCCCGGGAAATCGTCTGGCTCAAGTTTGTCAACAAATTCATTCAGCTGATTGCACAGGCTTCAGAGATAAAAGCTTGCAGTAAGTGCAAATCAGTTTCTTTCGTTAGAAGCAGAACTTGAAAATAGATGACCGTACGCAACGCAGCATGACGAGTGTACAGAGAAGCTCCAGCACAAGAAAACTGGGACAAATACGTAGCGCAACGTAAACAATGCACTTAACTGTTAAGAGAAGACAAAGCCGCCTATCAGCAGAACATCGCAAAAACCTTCATTGCTAACCACAAACTGCTGTATAAGCACGTTAATAGCCTGCGAAAGTGAGGCAAGGATTTCCTCCAACCAAAACGGCTGATGGCCCAACAAGAACGTCTATGGAAGCTGCAAACGCGCTGCAGATGCAATACGCCCCCCCACTTTTTAAAGAGTCTTGCCACCAAGCGATCTACAAAGCTTTGTATTCTGCTCGCCAAGACTAACCCACATCAAATTTACCGCAGAAGCTTTATTTCAAAAGCTGACTTCTCTATACACACATAGCTCGCCGGCTGGCAACACCATTCGTCCAAAGGCATTATTGCAGCAGTTAACCAACTGCTAGGATCTTTAGCTCAGTATTTCCAGAACCGCTTAGACCAGAACCAAGTTCCCGCCATGTGGAAGCTTGGAATAATAGCCCCGATTCACAAAAGTGAAAACAGAACTGATCCCTCCAACTACCGCCCAGTAATCCTTCTTCCTATACTCTCCAAGGTCATGGAATCCATAGTTGCCGATGAACTGGTGTGTTATCTGGAGAACTGCAACATCATCACTCCTGCGCAGCACGGTTTCCGTCGACAGCGGTCAAGTAAAACTAATTTACTGATTTCACTCATTAGTTGTACGAAGGCATCTGACGCTGGAGAAGGTGTTGACGTGATCCACTTGGATTTTTTCAAGGATTTTGATCGTCTAGACCATCGGATACTACTATCCAAGCTGCAGCATTATGGGATTGGAGACTTTCTATTAAGCCGGATCGCTAACTTTCTACTTCAACGGCAATTAGTGGTCAGATTTCGGAGCTCTTTATCGGACTCCATACAAGTCGAGTTTGGTGTGCTGCAATGCTCATTTCTAGGCTCACAATAGTTTTTGGTGTTTATTAATGACCTTGCACAGGGAATCGCTTCAAACTTTCTAATGTTTCACGACGATATTAACATATGGCACAGGACCATGGCGAACGCCAACCAACATGTGCTTCAGAGTGATTTAGATACGGTCTATCAATGGTCGACCCCAAAAGTATTGCAGTTCAACGTCAGTAAATGCAAATTGCTTTCCATCCGACATCAGAGCAGCTACTCATACCGACTCGGAACGGATGTACTGCAACAATCAACTCTCGAACGAGACGTGGGTGTCCTGGTTCAAGATGACTTGAGTTGCTCCAGGCAATCCGAAAAGGCCTCGAAGACCTGAAATTAACACGTTGGGCTGTTGAAGCTGGCGTTTGGACAAATACACAGCTCTATATTTCGACAACTGCTCAGTGCGTGTGTTTGCCCTCATGTCGAATATGCAATTCATGCCTGGCATTCATGGCTGAAACACGATCTTAATGCACTGCAGCTGCCTCAACTTTGGGCATCTAAGAACGTAATTGGAATGTGCAATCGTTCCTATTAGGAGAGGCTGCACCGATTAGGGGTGTTCAGTGGCAGCTATCCCAGACTACGAGGGGACCTGATTATGGCATACTTGATTCTGCGAGGCCCACATCATACGTGCCGCCCTTTACTGCAAATCAGCAGCAATACAAACCGCAGAGCTTTCTTTTCCAATCGAGTCTGTCACTCGTGGAATGCTCTCCCAGACTCTGTCGTCCCTGCACCGACACTAGCAGTATTTAAAAGACGGTTGGACGATGCACTCATCCACTTACACTTTGTTACTTAACACTACGTCTCCATCCTACACCTGGAGTTTACCATGGAATTAATTGCTGTTAACTATGGGTGCTGTGAATTTAAGGGAATAGCAGGACTACAACGAAGCAGACGATAAGTATTTATTATCATATTTAAAGTATGAACCATATTACTATCCTTATTATGCTTATTGACATGTTGATATCCCCAGCAACTATTCAACGGGACTTTTAAAGCAACGCTTCCTAACCCAAATAATTCTTTGTTCATAGTTCATTGTTCAAAAGACCGGTAATTGAGTAAGGCTAATCCATATATTGTCCATTATAATGCTCGAGGTGCAGAGACTGGAAAGGGTTCAGCATTTTGCTACCAGGCTCATCCCCCGTCCACGGGGTATGTATTACGAGCACGGATGATATAGTCGAGTAGAGTTGTGTACACTGTCATATTTTCGGCTTCGCGCTGCTCTCACCGCATGTGGCACATCGACCACTTCCCTATCATCATGCCGCTGTTGCACGTTAGTTCAACAAGCAGCACACGTGGACACCGGTATAAACGATTGATAATTAATTAAAAACTCATCGCTCTCCCTACAAGTTTTAGCATAGTCCGGTGAGATACTGAAACAATTTGCCTTAGACAATAATCGGAGCGAAATTCGTGTCGGAATTCAAGTGGTTTACTGACGCTCACTTTAGCGACTACAAGTAAGGGGGCGTATCGCACCCGGTTAAGATGTAAAGCAGCCACCGTGTAGGAATCATCGACGTGCTTCCGAGTGTATGCCAGATCTACCTACGTGCAGCAACAACTATTTTTATATTCTCGTTCCCTATTCTCAGCATTGAGTATTCCGTACGCTTGCAAACATGAATGAATAAGAAATGGGATTGAACTACTGAGGGAATACTAAGTTGTATCGGCTTAAGGTAGGTTCATAATATAGTGGAAGTTAAGGGACAGCTTTAGAAAACCCTGCTTCTCCATCCAAGCATTTATTGTGGAATCCACTGATCCAAATATATCACCTAACGAATGTATCAAGCAAATCCTGCAGATGTCAATCATACAGTCATCAGCGTTTTAGCCATCAGTATTACTACTACTTTAGATTATCCGCTCCGAACGCCAGTTAATTCAGGTGAGTTAAAATATAAATTAGGTTAATCCTGTCGTATAGCTTTTACAGAGAGCTATAAAAATAATACATATGGTTTTCAATGAGATAGCTTGGTGTCTTAGGTGATATCGATTAATATCCATAATTTCAACTTCTGTCTGTCAAGTTCTTCTTTGTTTACTAAGCAATGCAACCTTGTATACAACCTTATATATGCATGAAATAACCAAAACAGTGAAGTTTCGTCACTGGACTAGTGGCACCGTTTGTAAATTAAAACCCAATGATCAAAAACTCAACGAGTTAAACTATTATTTTTATGTATGTGTATTTAATAACAGAAAATGTGCATCCGCAACCTACCCGATTGTGAGATTGCTGATGGACAAATGCCGGTATAGCATATCAAATTTTTTAGTAGACCATGCTAAAACATTCGCCGTTAATATTTTTACTTTTTCTATTTTGAAACTTTTCACTATGTATTACAAAGCAGAGCGCCCTTGAGATATAATCAGAGTATAGACAGTGCTCCATTCAGCCGTGTACTTGCTAGAGATCACACACACCTTTTGGTTCACATCGCATTCTGTGATAAAACAAAATGCCCTTTAGTCATCTGGTCCGATTTCATTATTTTTATCGGATGAACAATGATACCAATCTATCAAAATCCTCGTAAGATAAGGATTAATCTGTGTATAAACCTAATTGTGCCTTTTTAAATTCCTGTGCATTATATTCAAATTATATAAACAGAGTAAAACATTTATACAGGCTTGCTAACTGCAGAACTGTAGAACTCAGAGTACCCAGCCCTTGATTTTTCCTTCTTAGAATTGTACATACTTAAAACCTTTCGCTTTAAGCCACTTGTGCTCACAACTTTATTTTTCAACATGAACGTGTTACTAAACTTTTACAAGGCAGCTACAAATGCATCCATCTGACGGAGTGGAAGCTACTAACGTATAGCGAATTTTGTTGAGGGTTAGATAAGTGGGATGGCTGACCACGCACATCACACGTACATTCTCAGATTTTAACCAATACAACACATAGAATAAACAGGCAAATTTGACCATAGCTATAATCTGAAATGATATTAAACCTAATCTACATGAAGATGACGCGTGTGCTTTTCATTTTAATGCAGTAAGCACCTTTTTTAATTCGTAAATTCTACTCATGGAATTGCAAGAACAGAATTTTGCAAATGGTACCCTATTCGAAAATCCTCCTTAGGCATTTACGTTTATAAAATGGAGAGGAAACAAACGAATGGCTGATGAAGCAAAAGTAGTGGGAATAATGGAATCAAGACAAACATCAACACAAAAATCCTGATCAGTAAAGTTCATTAACAATACATGGGACAGAGCAAGTGTTGGTAGATCGGTGTAATGCCAAGATCATCATCCGACCACTGTAGGCACACGGAATGATAAAACTTGGTAAGCTAACTTGAGCCAATGTAGAAGAAGCCCTTGCAGCAAAGCCACCTTTTTGCATAATTCCAGTTGAAATATTCTAATTGCGATCGCTTCGGCTGTCCGAAAGATTTCCTTCCTAAGAACTGTAGTGTACCGAGTTTGTTCTACATAAAGTATTTGGAAGGCATCAGCGGTCCTAATTCGGTGTCCGCTTTTAACTAGATGTTCCAGAATGGAATTGTTGTGGCGACTGACGATACCTTTCCGCAAAGACGCTGGACAGTTCTCCTCAATGAGTTAAGAAGACGCCTGCTTTGCGTCCCACGTATCTCGCACCGCAGGCGCAGGTAACTTGATATAAGCTCTAAGAATGGGACTGGACCGGAAGTCTGCATTTAATGCGTTGGGCAAAAAAGGTATGCTATTCATGAGTAAGAAGGACGAAACATGTTATAATCACATTTATCAAGCGATGAATTCGAATTATTCCTTCCGGTTGAAAATAAGACAAAATCTTAAACTACAAATAAGCTGCACACCGGATACCTTTTGGCAGAAAACAGCCCAAATTAAGATGGAAAGTGGCAGGACCTTTCAGCGTAGCTTTACCGTTAATTTCAGCGAAGTTAACTAGGTAATTGGAGGCAAATAGCGGCCACATATAAACGCATATTACAGCATACAATTGTTTAAATCATTGATATGGTTTTATATAGATAGAATATTCCCTCGATTTTTTCAGTACCTTGCAAATATTGTAGCCATATATTCCTATACTTAGTAATTAATGTTGTTTGTTCAAAGCATAAACCTATTTTTACAAAAAAGAGCTGTGTTCCAAAGGACGACATTCTTTCGATGACTTTGTATCTGTATCAGTTGATTGAAAGCGTCTGAAATTATATGCCTAATTTTAGAATATATGTTTGAAAAACCGAAATCCCTTACCAAAGTATACTTTTGCAAATAAATAAAAACAATATATGAAATGCTTGATACAAGTAAAGTTTTGATGAACCAAAAGAGGGTTTATCATATTTCTTACTGAAATGCTTAGAGTTAAGTAAGACTTAATCAAGAATAAACATTTTACACAGAAATAATAATTTCAACTTATTGGTTTGAAACGACATATCTCTTATGTGCCACGGTTGACAGTGAGTATTTGTAAAACAAATTGCCGAAACATATATCAATGTTAAGGAACATACTCATGCGCGTATTAACATTTAGAAGCTTGTATGTTCAGCTGGACTAATATATGGTAATTACAAATTATTACCTAAAACGCTGATTGATTTTACTAACGTTTCGTTATCCATACGAAACGGTTAGGGCAGCAAACTATTAAATTCTCAGTTGACGACAACTAATTTATGTTTTCTACCCCATTGCTCATAGAAGAAATTGCCAACCTTTAATCAATCCAATACACAGACAGATGGATACAATTGGCATCAGAAGTCTGTGAGAGCAGGATTATTATCACCAATGAGTAGGCGGTTTTATGATTAAATTTTTCTGAATCGTGCATTGCTAAACGCATGCGATATAATGTAACCAGCGCTAAGTATAAGCCGTCGGCGCTGTTTGCTTTACTTGATGACTGTCCGTGGCTGGCGCATATACGATAATAGCTAATGAAATCAAGATTTCGATCACACATTCGAAATCCTGGCTTTCATCAAAAGAGCAGACCTAAAGTAGTTCATTATTTATTTCATTACCTATACACTTGCCAAGAAAAAAGAAAACAAGTTGCAAGAATGTTTTTTCCGTATCTGTCCAGGAAAGAAAATGTAAGTAATAAACCTAAAATCATTAAGTTGCTGCAAGTGTCAATGAAGACTGCTAAGCCTCAAACGTCTCATTAAATGGAATTCATACACAGGTTGATTAATCCAAAGTAGGTCATAAGTCTGGTAGTTCGGTGACGGAGCTAAGGAAGGCAGATGTGAAGCAGAACCCATTTCACAGGTGGGCAATTAAAAGATTCCCGAAATTGGGCAGTATGGTTTAATTTAGTTGAAAGGGTATTAAACGGAGGATACCTAAAGAAAACCGAATAAGTACCCTTGATTTCTATATTATCAAAAAGCAGAGGAATCTAGGGAGCATCCATTATCCACTTGAGAACAGATGTCCCTAAAGCCATTTGTCGGAGCATCAGACCGATGTTCATTACAAGGACTCATTGCTGTTTTTCTCTTCCCGTTTGGGATAAACACGTGTTTATCAGTTAATATAATAATGCCTCAATTATAAAACGGAGGCGACATATTGTTCACACTTATATTTTATCTGCTATTTGTGTGCTGTAAAACTAGTATCGAATGCAGAAACTAATGCGGGTGGTAAAACGATTATAATCTTATTCCACCATTATGCATTCTGATTTCTTCTTGACAGTTAAAAATACGGCAATACATTTGATCAGATATTAACCTCTACACAGAATACCGTTGGGCAATTAATAGATGCACATAAAAAAGAACAGGCCAGTTCATTGATGTATTAGAGTTGTGCTTACTTTCACAAAGGATAACCAAAATTTAAGGAATAGTAGCAGATAGAAGTTTAAAATTTTGTTAATAAATTGTTTAAGATAAAAGTATTTATTATGGTGATTAACAGAAACTCATTAAATTCGACGTCATCGATTTGAAAGGGGTTTTATAATGTGTTCAAATAGCATAATGATAATTGCAGTTAATCTAATCAGAGAGGTGTTCCACCGAAATTGTATATTTGCATAAGAATATCCTGCTGTTTTGAACATTGCATAATTATACCGGTAGAGTAAAGAATCCCAAGAGCCAACTTATATATTAAGCGTAAACTAGATATACAGCGTTAAAAAATTAATTGTAAAGAAGGATAAAATACCGGGTTGAGAAGCCTGACAAGTAGTAATAGAAAATTATAACTAAATTGCTCTTGCTTTATAACAGTTGTTTAAATAGTAACCGATCGATCGTTCTTTATAATTTAGAGATCCGCTGTTTATTAAATATCATCACTAAAACGAATATACATTAATTAGACATTTTCTGTCTTTGCTACCAACCTAGTCGACTCAATGCTTATTTGCACTGTAAACTACATAAGAATGCATTAAAAAAGTAACATCCCAGTAAGTATCTAAGAGTTTAAACTTAATTCGCTTTAGGTTAATCAAGGCTAGATGCCATTCTAATTAGTTAAATAAGAAATTGGTTAATTATTATTGTCAGGCCGGTTAATGGGATGAACTTGTCAGTTACACAGCAATCTGCTGAAAGCTGGATGGAAGACAGTTCTTTTTGCTAATTATTCCCCGTATTTTACGCACCAAACTGTCTTACGCCCCTTCAGGGAAGGCGCCAGACACTCATTTCGCCCTAGTTGTCTCGTCATCGTTGCACATTATCCAGCTCTTTTTAAATATGTACGCACTCCCGATACTATATTGCCTTATTATCCAGCAACCTGTGATGCATACAAATTGTGGATATTGCGGGGCTGGCGTAAATTAACTCTAAATTGTGTATAACCAGACCAGCCTCTCAGCGTCTTACAGGTTATTACTGATGACATGAACATGGTCTGCCCTCCAAAATCCACACATTCAGAACATGTTACATGCATGCCTTACAGCAGTTGAATGTTTTGATTGAAGGTTTTGCTTGCAAAGCAATAAGCAGTTGTTTGAAAAATGTTTGCTGATTTGTTTTCGCTGCAACCATGCCACACATGCTAAAATATAATCCATCTGGAGAAAAGGAAGCACTTTTGTCCTGTTAGGGATCGCGCGAGTTTTGCATCTTAACACGAATATCAAATGAATTAAATACTTAGCACATCATTGGAAATACCGGGGCTAATCATCATTTAGGCTATGTAAGGCTAATTTTGAAGGGAGATTTTAGCAAATATTAAGAAACCACAACATATATAAAAAACCTTTTCCATATTTAAGCAACTGAAATGAGGGGCTACGGATTAGTAAGCTCAAAGGTTGTAGCGGCTCAGCAAATGTAAACAAGAATTACGTCGGTTACATAATTTACTGGCTCACATTTAACTGTTCAATGTTACAGGCTACGTCTATATAATGACGCAAAACCAGCGCAATGTAAAATATAACACAAGAAGCACGCGTTCCATTACTTCGTGTGCAGCTATGTAAAAGGCAATTTCTTAGAGTGTCTTGTCGGTAAATCTATAATAGATTCTTGGTTTATGTTATATCACGGAGCAGAGAAACTTAGTCTCCTTTACTATTGGCTCAATGGGAAAAAGATTTATAAATACTTTGTCCATGCTTCAAACCGGGGTACTTTGGAGCAACTCACAGTAGTGCTTTCCTGACTGTGTCAAAATAACCCTGTTGTTCACAGCAGTGCTCGGTGTATGGCGCTATATCGCAATGGAATGGGAAAATGCCTAATGATTTTGAAACAGATTTTGCATCAATTTTCGCAAAAAGCGTTCAAGAGAGTGCTGAGTATGAATTGTTTACAAAAAGGTAACAAACAAATAAAGAAGGCCGGAATAAATTTTTAACTCTGCCAATAAATTTATTTACCCAGGAGTTGTCGGCTGCGAAAGCTAAGGAGAAGAGGGAAACTCAGCGGTTTTCACATTAATTGGCTGAAATATAAGGCTCATAACTAGCGTTGCAGTGAAACGTGACCAATACATCTAGCTCCAAGTCCAAACCCTTTTCACCATTCTTCGACGAAAAGTTATATGGAAAACTTAAAAGAATTTAAAAGCAAATAACTGAGCTGCACGTTTTGGTTCATTGTCGGCAACATTGGCATAACTATGCATAAGTAGCTTGTATTTCCTTTTAATCCTAGCGTGAATGTTTACATTCACTTCGGTAAGAGTGTAATTATAGAGCTTGATTTAATTGTAGACTATGTAAGTAAGGCAAAAATACTCAACTACAAATGTCCGTAATCAACTATTAAGTTATCTACATGAATTTAATACATTTTACCAATATAGTAAGCTAACATTTTTAAATATAGAGAATAAATGGACGTGATGCCTTTGTTCGAAAAGGTTAAACATCAAGGTGTATATATCCTGCATGATAACAAAAATTGCATGCGTGGAAGTGGGCCAGGTTTGTCTCCACATAACTGTATATTTATTTACGTATTCATTTTCTTGATATATATATATATTAATGCAGGTATCGTCTTTTCGCAAATCAGGTGAACGATTTTATTTTCAGCTCGTTAATTATTTTTATTATATTTATGTTTAAGCTTCAATCTCTTATTATCCCTACTGAAATGACGAAAGTGAACGATGTTGAGCCAATCCAGACTGACACTCATCAACTTGTGCACTGCTGGCCAAGCTAAACTACCGTCAAACATTGCAACCGAAATAATGAAAAACTGAACACGTCGCTAATGGAGACACTGTCCTGTGTGCGGTGTATACAATTGTCGGTACTCGAGTAAATGCAAAACATATGCACAGTGAGCCCAAGGATCAAGGGTGCAAGTTAGCGAATGCACCACATAGTGCATGTGAACGGCAGTATTAATATTTACGTAACTTTGTGCGTCGAAGATATATTCATTGTGCAGTTTATAGCGTTCTGATGTTCGCACGGCTGTAGATTGAAAACACAAGTTGTCAGAATTTTGCGGTTTCACAAGCTACATTTCCTAAGCACAGATAGATGCAGTAATGACTTTAACATTTTGACTGTATGTATCTGATGTTCTGTCAGTACCACATTTAACAACAAAGAATCATTTAGGCAAACGCTATAAATGTTAAAATAACCGATTCTTGCGACTCAAGTCGTTTTGAGAGATAGGTGTGCCGTACATAAACCGGCTACCTGGCAATATTTCGCATTGCACGACAGGCAATGACATTTGTCACAAACGGCATCAGGATTCAACCGATGATCAGTTATCATGACACCTGATCATCCTGTCCACGGTATTGGCGCAGTGTAACAAATAGTCAACAGGACAGTCAAGAGATTTGAAGGACGGGGTTTCAGACACTGGGTGAGCCCCGCGAAGACATCCAGGCCAGGAAAATAGAATCGAACCGATAACCTTATGATTGCAAGCCAGACGTGTAGCCCACTCGGCCACCAGGCTTGTCAGTCCCTTTACAGGTTGGCAAGCAGTTTCACCCTGAAATATCTTCGAATCTGCTTGTGTTCGCTATCAGCCGGAACATGTTGGCAAGCATCCATAAGTTCCTGAGAATGCGTAGTGACTGAATGTCCAGGTTAACCCAAATATTTGATGAGCTACTAACCAAGTCTGCCGGATTTTCGACCGGTGATGTGCAATGGTGTTTGATGAGCGCTTATTAAGCTCGGATGCCAGCGTCTTCAAGTAGTGCACGAAAAGTGTGCCTGTAAATTTTAAAGCCGAGTATTTTAGCAAATCAAATACCTGCATTCACGACAGCACTCTAAAATTAAATATGTGGTGGTTGTTATGTAAAACGAAATATTACATGGCGATTTCAATTGTGACATTTACAACTGCGAGAGTGGCAGCATTTGTACGTCCGCCACGGACAGCAAAATTAGTTTCTATGCAACTGTAGCCATGCCAACTGCACCCCCATTTGTTTACGCAGGTTACTGGATCAAAGGAAGGATCATCCCTTAAGAAAAAGTCGATATCCAAGTCCTATTGTGTAGCTATTCAAGCTTTTTTGGTTAACATTAAATTGGGTTTGCAGTATGAATGGTTAACTTTAAATCTAAAATACAGCTTCCGAGCCGGCTGATGTGGGTTCCAAACTTGACGGACCAACTTCCCATCGCGTAATGAATTAACACGCCAGTGCACTCACATACAACGAACAAACATCGAAAAAAATGGTTTCCATTAGACACGTGATTCATTCGTTCGGCTTCAATGACGACCACTTGTCTGGCAACGGACACGTTTGCGAACTCGCATCTGCAAATGTATCAGTTCCTCTCACTATTAAAAAAGTCTGACATGACGTGCGCAGTATGTTCCTATCCACTACAATTAAACTAACCACGCTAATATCCCACAATGTGACATATCAGACGGTTGCTTCACCTGGCATCCTCACTTGATACTACAATGCGCTTTCCAAACATCCTATTTTTCCCAACAAAGAAACTGTATCTATATTATATAAGGCTTATTACGAAAGGAATACAACGCCGTGAATACCGGCACGAAAAGAAACAAAGTCGAAAATTTCACTCGGGTATATCTCACTGGAAGACGGTACCGTGTTGCTCCCTTATGCTACACAGCAGATATCGCTTCAACCCCGTAAGAACACATAAAACTAAGTATTTGAATCAATAATTTGAGAGTACTGTGAATACTCAAACGTCGCTACGCGCTGCCAGTGACGTGTTATACAACCAGATAAGTAAAAGTAGGCCAGCAATGTGATCCAAACATGTCATTTTTCTATACAATTATGAAAATGTACATGCTTATATGGAACATAAATACTACATCCCACAACGCTGATATCCTTATTGGATGCACTGGCAATGTAGTCGAGGAACTGCAGCCTCCAATCCATTTGCAACAAGAGTTTCTGAGGATCCCTGGCCGGAAGTTCATCGTAGTAAACTCTCATCTCATTCTTCACTCTGGCCTTCACTACCTGTAAACTGGACTTAGTGACTGGATTATTTACGTCTGTAGAAAGCACTGATTCGCCAAGTGAACTAAATGCATCTCCGAAATAAATTATTCTATGGTTTTACATTTTATATCACAAAGCTCTGATTGCTCAACTACTCATGGTGTTGTAAAGCTGTCATACTAACAATACAAAATAAATGAAAAATGCTTGGTTGTCCCGCTGAAATGGCAAAACGATGCTGGAGGCTGAAATTTGCGAAAAGATGAAGGCCATGAATAATTTATGGAATTATCATTGCTTTTGTTTTGGCACTCATATGGTTCATCACTGAGCCAGGGTAAACATAAATAAAATAAGTTTATTATCTATGTTCATTATCCTAAAATTTCTCCGCCAGGAAAGCAAACGGAAAATGAGAATAAAAATAGAGTTATTAGGTTTTGCATTTCGATTTTAGTGAGTGAGTATTGGTGCTAATTTTTTGAGTAAATCCATGTTTTTATGTATATTAACTGAATTTGCAGTTGACTGTAAATAGAGCAACTTACATATAATGAAGGATCGTTTGCAAGCACAGCCCAGGTACACGTTTCCATATTCACGCATGTTTGTGGTAAGCTGATGACCAGTTGGGAACGATTCAAGACTTGCTGAACAATTGGTGTTGACGACCATGTGGCCGGGGAGTAAATATTAACGTTCCAAATAGACGGTTCAATTATATATCCCAATCCATAACGACTGGTAAACACACACACCGTGCGGCTGCATTGTTTTACTTAATTCACCAACTTACATTTTTAACACGGAATTGTAGTACACACGCAAGTGTTTGGACTCCTTCTGTTCCCTCTGCTTGTTTTTAACTTACAAATCTCTCCATACTGGATTATTAACAGCTACCAAATTGCACCACTATATTTCCGTGCAGTAATTAAGAATCGAAGTCTACATTCATTGAATTTTGACAGATTTGTTGCTTAATAGTTCTATAAAAATTTCCCGTCGCATTTCAGCTATACCATAACCAACCTTGCTCACAGTATTGCAAGACTATTACTAGTGACTATTATGTTTACGCTACAGTACTGCCGTTCAAAGTGAACTTCGCGTCTAAACCACGCATAAAACGGTCGCCATTCGCCTGCAACCTATCGTCCCCTGAGACGAGATCGAAAAACCTTAATATGTTCTTCGCTACCTTGACATGTGGTTAAATAAATATCGGTTTGTTCGCATCCCTCCCATCGATTAACGCAAAATTACCACCCAACAGGCCTCACCTACTGAACTTGGAATTGGAACACGCTGCTGCCAAGCAACAGCGCAGAAGTCGGTTTTCTTTTCCTCCCATGTAATTGCTCACTTATTCCTTGGCAATTATCGCACCTTTTATGTAATAAACCTCTTATATAGGTGCTTTTTACTCCCTGTCATTTACGGCAACTTCCATATCCTGCTCCCATATCAATTTCTTCTCTCCAGTTTGCCTTGTCCCCAATGGTAAATTAATTTTAATCAACAAGCGATAGCTAGAGTTCGTTAACTCATTCAAAAAACGTAAACAAAATAGCAAGCCAAAATTTTCCACAAGCCTGCCCTATCCTAAATACTGGTAACATTTCTAAGCTTACTGATAAGGTCAGCTTGACAGAGTCTTAACTCATCAAAAGAAAATAAAAGGCGATAATGGAACCACTTACAGATCACCTGCATCGTAAGCATACTTTGGAAATAAAACAGGAATATTCTTTCTAATTAAGTGAGGAAAATTTAGGACAATTGACAGCGTCTGTCGCATCAGAGTTGTAGAAAAGAAAAGCAATTTGTTTAACTATCCAAATACAATTAGTTTAGTTATAGAAAATGTAATGCTAATAACCTGTGACATAAATAAAGTCTGATGCGAATACCAGCAATTAGAAGAGAATGCATCAATGCATTGTTACATGTTTACTTTCAGATTCTTAAGTGAATCCTCCTCGGAAAGATTCTTGAATATTTGCCTTAACCTAGTCCAACGTTACTGTTTCAACGAAATTCAAACATTTTTTCTGATGGGCCGCCTCTACATAGGTAAATTTGAGATCTTCAGACATGCAGGTCTGATCAAAAGGCTAAAATTTTTCAGAACTTGCAGAAAAATATCGAAATACTTGACATAATTAAATAACTAGGCGCAGTGTAATAAAAAGCAAGTGTTGACGTTAAATTGCTGGAATCTTAAGCTCGATTGTTCCTCAAATCATTACTGTCGCTGCTGCAACAATTGTTAAGCAGATGAAGCAATTAATTACAACGCAATAAAAATATGAGCAGCGATGTACCCTAAGCTTTTGGGAAGGTCAATATCATGAACCCACAACTGACTTACATCAGATTTACATAACCAGTGACCCGAATAGGACGACAACCCAGTCTTATAGATAATCTAACCTACTCTTTAGACAGAGGAACACTCCAAGTGCCATCGTCAACCGAAGCCTTAAGAATCTGAAAAGCAGGGCAGGAAATCATGAGACGTATAAGTCTTATTCCTACAACCAAAATACGAAGCGATACGCTGGGCCGATTAAAACGAAATTCATAAGTCATTGCTTACCCCTAGCCATAATATCCAATTAGGCCATATTCATTGGCAAGGCAACGAAAGCAGGGCTTTGTCAACCTTGTAGCGCCACTTCTTCTTCCATCATTACAAGTGCATTCACCCACACAGTCTATCCGTTAACCTCTTTGATCGGTGGTGCGAAGCGAATCGCGTTTATTCCCCACTTATCCGACAGTAGCAACTAAAATATCTGTTCTTTGTACCATCAATTCAGCTTATCAAATTAGACCAATGCCAATGCATCCGAAATGTAGACTTGAAACAACAGCCATTTCCGTTCGCTCAAATTATTCCCGCTTTGACAGAAGGCGGAACACGTCTACCCACAGGACTGCTTGTAATCTACTCGCTCCCACCACTCCTACACATGCATGCATACACCAAGACAATAATGCACGATTACCATTACTCAAACAAGAGTGACCTAGTAAACGCTGACTCCAGCAATCATAGTATAATTTCAGCACCTTTCATGAACGCCATACTCGTTATCAACAAATTGCATTTGCTACCCATGTTGCACAATTGAACTAGCTGCAGGCATATTTCGTTAATGAAATATGGTGCCGCAGGTATATTATACCCTTATGATTAGTTTCACGTAACGATCAGTGTAGAAGAGAAATCGGTAAATGCGTGTTAAATCTATAACGGACATTTGCAGCTAAGATGCATAAAATGCACAGCTAGCAAAAACTCCCAGAATATTTATGATTATTTGGCTCAGGTGCTTCAGTATACATTTCACTTCAATGTATATAAGCGTTTTGTCAACCACACAGAAGCCTGCAAATGTGGATTTAGTATGTCACTGCAGTAAAATATAAATTATGGCAACTCAAGTTTGCCAAGTGTACACTGGTATCCACAGCCATGCTCCTCTGTAAATACAACCCTCTTTCTAATATCACAGTTGCTGTTTGGGTGAAACTATGTCATCAAATGTTTTGGAATTGATTTTAACATTTGGTTTTCTCAACACACAAATAACTGACTTAAAACATTTGCCTGGCTAAAGCCGCACAATGATAGGCCAAACAATTTTCGTTAGAATCGACACCAACATATATATTTCACACCAAGCATTCCAATGGATAAACTAGGAATACTTAAGTAAAGACATCCGTTATTCGGATTTAAATGACTCAAGCCTCATAAACAATGCTTGAGCAGCAGTGGAGTTCTTAAACCATTTGGGTTATCAATTCATAAAACTCCTCGCTTTAGAATACATGCAGGTCAGCGTTCTTCAACACATCTTGGTGAACGTCCAATTAGTCAAATAGCTAGAAAACTAAAGGTGCTAAAATAACAGGAAACTTTTCACTTGTCTTGCAGCTGTGACAATCCTTTTCTGCAGTCAAGCACTCCAAGCTGATCCGGTGGACAAGTAAAGAGCAATTGGCTGTAAAGTGAAGGTACAGCAAATACCCTGCAAAAAGCCTACTTCACTGAACAAATAACCGCTCCTCATTTATCCTTGAATTGGTCGACGAGGAAGACAAATAATTTCAAGGGCGTCGCCATCAGCAAATAATTTAGCTCGTCCCTTTTTTCGTCCATCTACTTGTAGACTGTTTCCATAAGTGAACGCGAACGTATATCAACGGCTAAAGCTATTTTTATAATAAATATTGTTCCTTGTAATATCCATCTACAATTCCATCCATTTACTAAGCTCTCGTTTTAGAGGACTATGGCATAAACAATGCGCTATCTACTAACTTAGTCCTGGCATGCCATAATTTTAAATATATATATATATATGCCATTATATTTGGATCGAGCTACATGATAAACCAATGTAAAAATACATGTTTCATCCCTTGGCCCAAAAAAATTCAAACAAATTTGCTTTATTCAAATGATGGTCTACAATATTTTGTTGAATTTTTAAACAAATTACAGCTGGTAGTTAAGTACCAACAGTGGTTCTTACACAAACGATGCTGCACAAAATGCTACCTGCATATTGCAAAATGCTTACCAGAAACATTTAACCCAGTAAAGACAAATTTAAATGTATTGCTGAATATGAAAATGTATTTGTTGATGTGTGTCACAAAAGGATACAGATAAATGTACATTCCTTTCTCTTCTAGCAATCACTACTAAATTGAATATGATCATACCTGAAGCTTTGCAGTAGAGGTTACCATAGGCGACCATCGGAATTTTCTGCCCCCAATCGCCATAAGCTGATGTTGCATAAATTGTGCACAATTTCGGATGAGATAATTTACACAAATAAATACTATCTTTTCGTGGTGACATTAATATATTTGCGACGGGTTGCACGAAGTGAATGAGGAAGGTCTGCAGAAAGTCATGCATTGTATGTCAGAGTGGTTTGCTGCCCGAAAGATATATCTTAATTACCAATAAGCGCCATACCTGGAGGCGTCCTCGTCAACACATTCTCCTGTATCTATAGCTTTTCTGAACGTGTTTATTAGCATATAGCTCGATACAGACAAACTTCGGCTAATATGTCTCTCTAGATGCATAAAATATCAGCCAGATTTATAGATTTAAAATCTAAGCGAATGCAGCATTATATGTAGCAGTATGTTCAAATATGCGACAGCAGCAGAATAAACCAAATATTTGTTATTTACAAAACTGCTTTAAGGTAATAAGCGGCCTTTAGCAGTTGGGAGTGTTTTCCGCAAGTCCCAGGTGATTACACTTGTCTGCTTGTGTTAAACTGTATGCAGATACTGTTGTCCTATCCGAAACATGGCATTGCTTATTGCAATCTACCCATATTCATCTTACTGGAATGTTTCACTCGGGGTCTTCATTATAAATGATGCAGAAAATTCTTCGTTTGAAGCTTATTCTAATCAGTTATGTTGTCTTATAGAATCAGTTACAAGTAATAATCATCTTGTGTGAGAATACGCAATAATCTGTGTAAATTAGGGGCTACCTCCACCTGGAAACAATTATCTCGTTTCTTTCATTGCGAAGAGCATTTATTGATCTACTTAATGCCATCCTAATTAACGTCATACAGGCGAACTAACAAAAGTACAAGCATGGTCACATTACATCATTGCTCAAAATATTCTCAATTTTCTGCAATGAATTTTACCTACGCGGAAAACACAATAATGTAATGTACGCAAGTTTCTAGAAACATATAAATATAAGAACAAAAATTAATTTCATTAATGCAATATCATACTATCACTTGTACCTGAATATGATATGTGCCAGTTCGTTACGCGGAGTACCAGCATATTAGCAAAGGTCTAAGGTTGTTATTCATACAAATTAGTTAAGCCGGAATATTAGTTGGTGTGGTTCGCTATACTTTAGGCTCAAATGTATCCAGATAAAACCGGATATGAGTCCTTTTAAAGCAATCATATCCGCAGGATCTTTAGGTGGTTACGGTAGTGCATGGAATATTATCATAATTTTTCTACCATATATGTTATCCTTTGGGCTATAAATCAGCATGGATTTATACAATCCACTTTTACTGTTATGAAGAAATTTATGTTAGCCGCCATCAAAGCTACATCAACAACTCAGGATTCAAACTGAACAGTCAAATGAATTAAAACACACACATAGTTCGGATAGAGCATGGTTATCACGCGAGATGCAGTTAGCTAAAAATTGTATCACGGACGGACTCGCGTAGTGTATAACGGATGAGTGCAAATCAAAAAGCAGATTGCAGTATCCTATCCCGTTTTCAAACAGCTCACATAAAAGAATTAATCAGGGACTCGGTTGAAAAGCAAAACTATCATCTTTTGATCCGAATTGTGTTATTGTTCCAATTAATGCCCGTAGGTACGAGCATTATTGATAAATCCTTATACAAATCGGCGATTTAAAACTTCATTTCGCAGTGGCATGCTGTGCTAATGCTCAGGACAAATATGATAACTGTAATTGTAACACTTGTAACCAAATTCAAACGCTGTCAAACATTTGCAAGTGCAGTACCATTTCAAAGTCTTAATTCGATTTAATCTTTGGATTAATGCGCCAATTTGATACGTATTTATATATTCAGTTTTCTGCAAAGAATTTAATGTAACCTAAGGAATTATAATCTTTCATAGTGATAACTGTGAAAAATTAACATACGTAATATCGATAGAACTTCAAATGAATAGATTGTTGTGAATGACGCTAAAACACGATATTAAGCGAGGTTCCTGCATTAAAGCTGATTTATAGTAAATTCAGGATTACAGTAAATTTTGTCTGCGAAACATACGTGCTGTTTGCAGAAGAAAAGTTGGATAAACTTATGTTTTTGTTACACAAGGCGCGCAAATCTAACCGGTTAAACTTTACGTTTTTCATATAGGTTCTCTCAAAACTTCTAGCTTTTTTAATTAGTTACATGTAGCCAGCTGGTTGATCACTCTAAATCCTAAAACTCGTTTATGCTACTACAAGCTCATTTATTTTGTCAACCAATTTTGTAAATTGATTTCTAGGGGCGCGCAAACTATATATTGCACTGAAGTTATCGTTGACCTATAAATTTCGAGCGTTCATTTCATCAGTTTTATTACTGAAATAAGTAACATTTCTTTAAAAAATAGCCGTGCATATTTTCAGTATTCATGGAACGTTCGTTGAACAAAAAGAAGACGGGTAACCTTTCTCACTACCGGGATTGTAAATTAAATAAACTTTAACCCCTTAGGTCTGCTGAAGATTAAAACATAAGTGAGCTTTTATAAGCTGCAAATCATTCTACAGCGAAAATTTATTACAATAGTATGGTTGGACAATAGTTTCATCAACCACGTGAGACCAGTTTACGGACGAATCACACCAAATATATACAGAGTTGCTTTGAACTAAATTTAAGTTTCACTATGATTTCCTTATCAAAGCTAATGCCAGTCTAATATCTGGTTGTGTCAGATACAGCCAAAGTGATCAACTTTGTCGTAATGTGTATTAATGTGAATTTTCGTTCACTGTTATTGTGTTGCAATCCACGCAACGTAAGCGGATGTGACAGTTTGTACATAATTATCTGATTACAGTCAAAAAGTTAGCTAATTCTTTAGCCTGAGTATTATATTTAATTGGCACAGACTTACTAAACCCTAATCAGGCAGTGTGTGGAATAATCTTCCTGTAACTAATTAGGTATTATTGCGTGCGCTTAAATACCACCAATAATTCTACCATAGATGGCGCACCCTTATGAGCAACTTTGGGCTATATATGTAGATATGTGCGCAGGTATTTTTATAGATTGTTAGAGGTTGCAGATTCTCATGTTGATTGTTTATATCGCAACTACTAAAAATAACCGCATTTGGTCGATACCAACAGTGAAACTACTGGTCTTTTTGACCGCAATGTTTATTATTCTATCCAAAGGTAACCAAACAATTTTAGTAAAATGATTACCTTAAGCACACAAGCATATGAAATGGGCGAAACAAGCCATGATTATATGGGATACAGACGTATTTATTCGCGCAGCTTTGTGGTTTTTCTGTAGCATTTCACATACTGGGCAAGATCATGTAACCATAATGTGCTTTCCACATTCTTAGCGATGCTCTGGTATCAACAGTTTTATGGGAGGCAAATTAAAAACATTCAAGTAAGCGATTCCAAATATGGTATATACATTGTTAAACCATGCTTAACGCGGAACAATATCAAATAACTGTTACTGTTTTTGCTAGAAAACAGTGATGAGCAAAATTCCGTAAAATTATTTGTAGCAGAGTCGGGGTGGATCAATAAATGATCAGTTAGCTAAGTTACACTACACTGACAATTAACTGTCTGCATATCGGTTATTATCTCGATACATATATCTTGTTGTTTAGTAATGAGGCACCAGAGCTACTTAATTGATATATCCATTATATATATATCCAAATACGTAGGCATATATTTAAACGACCACCTAGATTGACATCATAAAATGGCCAATTCTTTTATTTTTATTCATTTTACGAAAGTTGCATGTGCGTGCTACAATTAAGGAGCCTGTTTGTACAGGCTATAATAAAGCAGCGATGTAGCTATTTACTGACTTAGCTCCTACTACGTAATACCATATGTTTAGACCAATTTATGTTACTGGTTTTGAGGATTAATTTCACTACAAATTTCCTAAGAGGTGTCACGAACTGCCAGATTGTTAAAACTTTAATTGTGTAGAATGTTTTTAGAAAAAGCAGGTAAAATTATCCTTTTATTTGTGGGAAGTTGATGGGTTTATATTATTGACCGCAGAATCAGATCCTATGCGACAAGCTGACGTGCTACAGTCACGGTTTCGCCTAGTTAAACAATACATTTTAGGTGTTATCCGAAGTCGATTAAAAAATAGAGTTGTTTACAAAGCAGCGCTCTTCTTTGTGACGTTTTATGCATCTGCAGCATTGCAGGTCATTAGATGGGGACAAACTTACAGTGTTTTAATTTACTTTCACATAATTAGGCGGAATCCATTTTAAACCAATTCAAGGTTTAACAATACCATATAAAATAAAAGATTGATTTGATTAATAATTTTACTGTAACTTCTCCACTATTTTACATTTTAACATCCTATGTCATAATGACTTTTCTTTTCGTCAGTTTAATATTACAGCTTAAAATGTCTTTAGTTCCTATTCCGAAGGAATGGAGATTAAGAAGAAAGTGATCAGATGGAGTAGCGATGGGATCTCCTCTCGGAATTATGTAGGTTAACCTATTAAAAACGGTCATCTCAAACCAATGTTACTACTGACGTAATGCCGACGACATATTCTGTATAATTCAGCAGAATATTATATTGCAGAATGTCACCATGGTTTAACAGGGCACATCTTAATGACACTTCCATAACTGAAGAAGAAATTGCCAACAAACTGCTCTTCTTGGATGTAAACTTAACGCGACGGGATAGACCAATCCCGATAGGATTATGTAAAATGCCATACTGGACAGAACAGAACACACAGCTACGGTTTTGTCTGAATTAGCCGTAAAGAACACTAGTGCATAGTCTAGCATATCGTACACGGAGGGTCTGTAGTGAGGACACAATCAAAGCGGATATGAAGCGAATCAAGCAAACGCTTCGCAGAAACTGTTATCGAAAAACCATTCATTGACGTTAATATAAAGCCTAGTAGTTGATGACCAGTAGTATAAAAGAGAGAGAAGAAACAGCTATTTCGCCAGCTTCCATCTAATGGTGACATACCGGCTGAAATATGCACACGATGACTAATACAGACTTGCCAAATTACCTCTTATGCCGCTTAACTAAGCGTTGCCTTTATGAGCAGTTCGCTCGATGTTCGTAGGTCCATAAACAAGACGCCTATTCAAAACAATTCAATGGTAATCGACCTGTTCACCTACTCCTGTGGGGCTAGGTCAATTAAGCGCACGACCAGGCACTTGGACAGCAAATGTAGAAATTTTTAACTACGTCACTAATCAGCCAACTGGAAAACTAAGTTAAGTGTAATAATTAATAACTTGCACTGCACCGGTCATCTGATTGATCAGCGGAAGTCATTTGAAATCCTATATCGAGTACCATCACAGCTACACCATCGATAATGTGCTCGGCCACTTGCTATTGATAAAGTTTTGTATAGCAGATTTACACAACCTTATCCATGCATTCAGAAGAAACCCTTTTAATAATATTGATTTCTAGCATAACTACCCATGTTATCATGAATTTCATTTCAATAAAATAATAAAACTACTAAGATTGTTACATGCTCAAATGAAGTCCACCTCGGTTCATTGCAGCCTATTGGTTGGAAACCTGTTTCTATTATATTAGAGATGGGAATGGGTTACGTTATTTTGCGTGCAATAAATTGCGAAGAAGAATATCAGCACAATGGTCTATATTTTAGAGGATCATTTATTAATATACATAAGTTTTAACTAGGCTTAATGGTGTCCACACAATATTAGTTAGGCTTATATTTTGCTAAGCTTAATACGTCATAACATACTGTAGCGGCATCCATTAGTTTATAGATGGTACCAATAAAATAGGCGGCATACATACGCGATTAAAAATATAACTGCTTGCTAATGCTGCTAGCTTCAAAGTCCTAGGTACAATTAGTAAAATTGATGAAGAAATGGATTCCTACTTACTTAATGCATCTTCAGATCAAGTTGTGTTTTTGTCTAAGCCAGTGTAAATGTGCGAACTTAGTTATTAACAAACAATTTGTAAATCATCAGTTTTTTTTAAAAAAATTACACATGCGGTAGTCATATTTTTCAATGGAAATTAATCAGCATTATGCTTACAATATCGTACTTACTTATAATACACGGTTAAAACGTTTGCGCTTTCATCCGAGAGAATACCTTAAAGCGATATGTTAAAATTCATCAAGGCGCTGTTTTGGTAATCGTTTAAAAACTCTGTGTTATTTATTAAATTGAAGAAAATGACATTATTATTAATATTTTGCTCCTTTAATTCAGTTACTTACTTAAAATTCCCACCTGCTTTTACATATGAGTTATCTTAAACCATTCGTGTCAAATGATACTGTGGGCACAATATTGTCATGTAATTTTTATTCGTTATGCTAAATTTTATGTAGAAATCATTTGCAGCGTTCAACATGTGCTGCTATCTTACGCACAAAGCTATATTCCTTCGTCTTCGGCTGCACGAAAATATGAACTTCCTCCAAAATTCCTCTTCGCAATACTTCATATTTGCACAAATTATTTATTAATTGAATGCTTATTCATACAAACAGCCAAATCCTTTTGCTTGGTTCCAAAAGATGTACAAACCTAATCATTACAAATTTATCAGACAGCCTCTGCATTTCCTAGTCGGACATATGCGAATCATTTCCCGAAATCCATCACATAATTATTAGGAAATGCGCGTGAAATATCTAAACATGAAAACCGTGATCATTGCACTTACTTGACACAAAAGGTCGGTTGATTTTATCTCCTCTTTAAAATGCAATAAATCAAGTTTATGAAACGTTTGAGGCAATTAGCATCTGCTTGAAATTTTGGCTGGCTTAAAAATTTAAATTGCATCTTGGTAGACACTTCGCTGAAAGATAGTTTATTGTTCAAATGATTCCATTTTAAGTTGCGCGGTATTTATTTATCAACAAGGCAAAAGTATATAAATCACACTACTTTTGCAGCCACACCTCTCAGAAAACTGAACTGTTTGGACAATTAGAAATTATAAGAGTTTCGAGCCCCTGGTTGAAGACATTTCAAACGTCACTTGCGCTGGTCAGAAAAGTAAGCAGCTTTACTAAATTAGTATCAAGGTACTAGTACAGCTTGCGCTTAATGGGCTAGAAATGGATACTTGAATTACGAGAACTGCTTACATACTCATAAGACGATAAAGCGAGCAGACACTGTTAAACACGCATGCAAAAGCCCTGGTGCTGGAGTTAATGTTCAAATAACTCACTCCAACCTTAGTTTTAAATTTCAATTGTATTAACCTAGCTTATTACCCGATGGAATCAATTAGTAATCTAGTTTGGTGGGGCACCACACTAGTGTTATACCCTAGCTCACTGATCGACAACTAGACTTGTAAAATCTGGTGCGGTCGTACGTTTATTGAATTATAGCGGCATAAAAAGCCATTATACTTAGTAAAGATAAAAGATGCGCTTTCCAAATCACCTTTGCACAGCATAAGAATGAAAGTCTTGCATTAATTTAAATATGATAATCATGCCAATATTTGGCTATAGATTTTTTTATCCTAAGGCGTCTAAATCGAACTGGCAACATGATTTCGGCGAACTAAATTGAGTCCAGTGTATGCTACATTCTCAGCCAGTGCATGGGCACAAAACCTTGGAAATTTGCCCTTAGCAACCAAACGGGCTGCGCGATGTCCGTGCTACAATGAACTCTAAAGACAAAACGTTTCTGCGGTTGTGTTTCTTGCTGTAGGACCGCTTATTCTCTACTCCAGTGTCTCGTAATGCTTCACTAACCTGTTTGTTCCCACGAATTTGCATTCCAAACCGACCAAACCTACCTGAGAAACGCTTGTTAGTGCATTTCATTTTAAATCTCACTTCTGCGGACAAGGTATTGTCTTCATACGGAATTTCCTACGCACTCTTAGTAAATACACAAGAGCATAACGCTAAATATATTCAATGTACCTGAATAATGGCGTATTCGCGAATGGTAACAAGGATTTACGATTTAACATGTTGTAGTTCTTTTTTTCATCGTATGATAAGCTTAAAGCAAACGATTTGGAAATGCGCAGTAACGGAACACAATCTGGTTTTGCGCAGTGATAACTCAAAGCCACTGGTCAAGATTGCAAGCAGAACTCTCAGATATACAAAACACAAAGCGCAACGATTTTAAGAAAGGCGGAGGGAAACCTTGTTTCATTAAAATTAGAAGGAATGAAGCGTATGTCGCACTCTCACTTAATAGGCAACATACACTATTATTATACTTGATTTGCTGTCCAATATTGCTCGTAAGAGTAAACGCATGTATTTGTGTGGGCGTCTTTAGCTACAAGCTGAACAAAATTATCACCGGTGTGATTATTTTAATCACTAAATAACTATCCTCCTGATTACAAATTGCTCAAAAATTTCAGTAGTTTAGCAAGAAAATTGTTGTTTGGAATTTCCGGCATTCAGACAGCAATCGGCAAGTGGGATCTTCTGCTACCTAGAACTTCTAACTAAACGCAATTTACCCATAATTTCACCAGGAGGCCACATAGTGTATCAACTGTTTTGAGATTCATTGTTGCCGCTTACATATTTCCTTTATTTCTAGCAATCCAATTAACAAACATTTGCAATTTAAATCTTAAAAGTGAAATGTTTCTTTGCGCTTAAACCCACCAAATCAGATCGGATCATATTTTATTAAAACGTAAGAATTTACTGCCGCACAAATCTCTTTCGATTTAAACAGTACTTATCTGATAAAGCAAAGGCAATTGTAACAACGGCGTGTCTCTCGATTACCTTATAGTTCGTCTTCGTCTGTATATTTGTTGCGTACAGCGAGTGTCAAAAAGTAAAACTGCCGGAAGCTATTATTGTTCAGCTCTATGCTGTGTTAATGTAAATTATACGGACGGTTTGCTCTAATGTGAATCATATTGACATACTTAAATGACTACTGTCTAACCGACATTCAGTTGCAGGTTTTACCGGCATAACTCGTGTCATCGCTGCTTTAAATGATACCACTGAACAAGGAAACTTAGTCAAACATTTTATCCCACAAGTGCTCCTCAACTATCAGCAGTAATCAAGCTGAGATCCCTAGAGATGAAAAAAGCGATCAGAAAGCACTTACCTTTGTCAAATCTAGTTACTTTACGAGATATCTTAATAACCAAAACACACCTACTAAAAGATAACTGAAGTTATAAGGCTAATCCATCTGGGTCTTATCTGATTTTAACTAGGTGAATTAGAATAAAACAATGAATAAAGGGACCTTCACGGAAAACAAAGTTATTGTTGTATTTTTTCTGCCTATAAGAACATCTTGTCTAGGTATTCTGCGATCTACAAACAAGAGTAGATTATTCATCTTTTCCGTACTGCTGCAAACGTGCAATACCGAAATATGTCTATATAAAATAATTATTAATTTCAGTAAATATATATTTTTCCATCGTCCACATTCAGACAATTCAAACCCAATATTGGGTAAACATTTTCCATTAGCTTAAAAAGCTGCGTACGTTATAGGGTTTACCAAAAGCGCTTTAGTGTTACATTCTTAACTTGGATATGTTTCATAATAATTGACTACATTGTTTATCATACCTTCGTCCCAATGGATGGTAATATGGCTAACTACTGCATAAAACACAACCGATCACATGATATATAACAGCTTGTACAACCAAAATGTTGATATTGATGACTGTTTTGATCGCGAGTTATTACGTGCACAGTCATGAAAAGTTCCCTCACAAGTGCAGGGCATGCGAACTGCAGATTGCGTTTATCGAAGTGTCATGGCTTTAGCCATCTTAAATTTATATTTTTAGATACTTTTGCAGCTCCCTTGGGATGTTTGCACTACTTCTTCATAATATATATGCATTGAGCCGTTTCCTGATTTGCCTGTCAAATTATTCCTGGTTATTATAATACATTATAGGTGAAGTGTTATTTGTACAGATTTCTGTTTTATACACGTCCTTTGTTTTTATAAGTAAACTCCGTATATTCATGTGTAACAACTGAAGGTTAGTAGTGTCAGAATCGTTATCTCATCTGCACCATTGATAAATAACCATTACGTTTGCTGGTGGACCGATGCATACAATATTTTGTTATTTTATCATAGTGAACAATTTTCAGAAATACATGCAATCTAGGTAGCACTAGATGTTGCTATGGGATTCTGAGCTTTCGAAATATATGAAATCACTACTATAGTTAAAACCGAAATGCGCAAATGTCAATTGTGGAACCATGATATAGTTCAAAATGATTTATACAGGCATCTTAATTTGTTATTTTTAAATGTATTGAGATTTAACTTGCAAAGCCGTAAGACTTATATGAGCTTATCATAAACTTTCGTCGAGTAATGTTTGGAAAGTTTAAGATGCCCCTTTGACCAAGTTTAAATTTGATTTGAATAATGGTAGTCAGCACCAAAACACGTATCGAAAGTAATATATGTATTAAAAATGACCTCCCTCATTTATGGTAATTTGAGTTGTGGAATAGGTTGGCATGCAAATTTGCTTACTAAAATTTAGGGAGTAAATTTTCTGTTTTTGGTAAACAAAAACGTGGTATAAAAGATAAAAAGGAAGCAGATAGATAGTAAAGAGCCATCTATCAGTAAAACAGAATCCAACCAATGAAACCAGCTTATCTAACGGGGATGAAACTTTGTTTGTTTTATCAATTAACAGCAGATAACCGTTAAAAGATGTTCCTGTTTGCCATATGATAAAGGCAATAAAACCCATTCTTCTTTATCTCAATTTCCCCACTGTTCTACGGATTCAAAAGTTTGCATTAAAAACATGTACATATTCCATAACCTAATGGAAAAATGTTTAGCCTTTTGTGTTGGTAACTTATCAAAATGTTTGCTTCTTACTTGTTCAGCGGATCTGCATCGACTGCTTCTTGAATGTCTGCAATTAAAAATGCGCTATTGGTGTCATCGGAGGTGGGTGTATTTGGCAGTTGTGTGAAGTGAAAAGACGATCAGCCAAACAGTGGCCAATGCGAGGGAATATCTTAAGTATCTATACTACCTTTTTAACCAAAATGACCATTATTTGACAGTAACTAAAGAATAGGTAATCTGCGCTTTTTACATGTTAGAGTAAAAGTAATGAAAACGCGTTATTGTTGATGCACAAAAATGCCTCTCAAAAATAAGCTTTGAAATACAATCGGATAATATTCCAAACAAAGGATGACTTCCTTGATAACGTTCTTGAACTATATTTGGTCTTGGAAATAATTTCATTGGAAAATGGATTGTTTGTTCATTATAAGCTGAATTGCGCAATAAATGATTCATTTTGAACAACCGACCCAAAAAGCCTGCGGCTAATATTGCGACCAAAATGCGATGGCCAGTTGTACTGCAGTGTTCGAAATTTAAGCATTTGTTACAAATTCTCTTAGATTTGAAGCATATTGGTATTTGACCTAATAGTTATATTGTGCTAAAACGAAATTTCTCTTCACAAGAAAACCACTTATTTAATTATACTTATTACTTGCTTGATATACGTCATACTACTTGCGCTATATTCCCTAGGGCAAATTAAGGGTTACTTCCAGCAATTTAGTTAATAGGAATCTACGATACACTATAATTTTTATCACTTAATATAAATGTTTTCTAGAATACGCCTTAACTAAACCGCATTGTGGCTTGTGTAAAATGCTTTTTAGTGAAGCAAACTTAAATAAATACCTTACTTACATTTGTTCGGTTAATCATCTCGTTTTCGTAATGATTGGTACAGTAATGAGTAGCATTTTGCATTAGGTTACTAGATTGGTTTGGGTTTCGTTGTTTTTATTGCGCGTCAATTTCGGCGGACGGCTCTCAGCCAACCATGTGGAAGCTACAGTTAGAATGGTTTTTAGGACTGTGGCAGTAACATACTTATCGTCGTTGTCAAGATATATACTTCACACAACTCCAGCAGCCATTCCGGATAGTAAAAATGTTTTTAGTTGGTGGATATCTCTGTACAGGATACTAATTTGGACTTCATATTTACCAACATTCCATCAGGAAGATGCTACTTATACTACTCGCAATAGTCTAGAGTGAACGTTCACTAAGCCTGTGATAGGTAAATTGTGGTTAGCTGTTGGATATATTTGCGTGTCGCTCCTCCCAAAACTGGCCAACCACGACCGTGGTTTTGTCCAGGTTTGGACTCAACAGGAAACGAGAGCCTAAGATAGGGTGGAACTAAGAGCCTAGTAGTTCATGGCTGACGCCCTGAACCCTACGCTACTGAGATGCGTGAGGAACGCTTTTTCCAACCGAAAGCAATTCAAACCTGAATGTAGGAAACCCGCTGTGTAATGGAGTGGTGACACGCAACCGCTTTTGAGACCTCGGTTCAATTTGAGATGAATCTCCGTCATTCCCACCGCAAGGACTGTATCCGAAATGGAAATATCTGGTTGTTACTCCCCTTGCAACACTAACACGTGACGACCGATTTCTTCCTGGTTCGAGCTCATCAGGGTGCGATAGCCTGAGTTGAGGAGGATCTCAGAACCCAGCAGTAGTAGGAAGTTTGGATAAGATAATTAGTTAGCTAACTTAATTATGTCAGCATAATCTTAAATAAAACATTTTGAAATGTCCAAAATGAGACAGAGATACATGGATGGATATCTATTTGCATGTCATTTTTCTTTAGTAGCGGCATTGTGCCGGTAATCACTTATTCAGTTCGGGTTCGTTTTTATTTTGTCATATTGTGTACAACGCAGCCGAAGCTGGGCTAAATAAACCTCTCAATATTTGGGACGAAAAATGACAGCGTACCAGATCCGCGTACCATGCTTGAGATCGTTGGATGGCTTCTTGCACAATGACGCAACTACGATAGAAAGTAGTGTGCTTTGACCCCTGGAACTTTAATGATTATGAGTCGGAGAATGTGTCAGTGCTGGTGCGGCGAATGTTACACTTAATAAATCAAAGTCTGTTAGAAGCGATCACCTGACGGGTAGATGCTCAATTGTTTAATCATCCGCCAATCACGCGTGAAAATTTTATATACCAAGTTTTCGGTAAACAAAAATGTTCACGTATCTAAATAATACATTATTAACAGAAGAAAGGGAATTCACCCGAATGTGCGTTAAATCGCAGGGAAATCATTCTTAGTACCCGTTATCCCGTTTTGAAATTTGAGCAAACTGTTCAAATGATAACGATTCGTAATATACGACTACCCGGTTAACCATTTAAAACTGGGTGTAAAATCTCGGTGAGTTGTAAAAGCAAAATTTGCATATTTATTACCGAATTTACAAGAAATACCCCAGTAAAATAAGGCGCCATCTTTGTGAAACAACATATCTAAAAATTGTGGCGATCAAATATATTGTGCAGATTTGCATTGTAAGGAAACATTGCAGTTTCCAATTTTCGGTTGATAACATTTTATGAGGAACCGTTACTTTGTTCTCAGTATCGCTATCCGCATTTATATATTTCACATCTTTATTTCACATTTATAAATACGTTGTGCTATTTTTGTATCATAGTGGAAAAGCAAAAGGGAATGTTGGCACGGAATCAAATTGTATCCATCTATAGAGTGATGTCAATTTGTTTATCTTAAAATGTTTACCAGCTAAGACGCTGTTTATAATTGTGGCAGCTCTCAAAACAAAATCCTCTGAGTAAATCATTGGTTCGACTAATTATATATTAAATTTTTGAAAGGAGGTGTATCTATTCAGCCGTAGCGCCTATAAAACTGCGATAAATCCAAAACCTCTTAGGCCATTTTAGCAGTGTCCGCAGCCAACAGCTTAAATACACATGGAAATCAAGATTTTTTGCTCAGACGTAGTACAAAAGAACTTCATAAGTGTATACATTTGTTAAATAAGCACAAACAAATAATTGGGCAAATTTGAGGATTTTATGATAGATGTTTTGGAGTTCGTGTATACACTGTAATTGGAAATTGAATGAATATATTTGCAATGCTTTCCTTTGTATTGCATTTGGTTGTCTGATCTCCAAATGCTTGGTAGCTAAATAGACAGGTTTCCCCAAAAAAGAGAATATGCACAAACCGTGTATAATTATACTATTCACAACTTTTATCGATTAAATGTTAATTACAAATAGTTGACGAATTGTTATATATTCGTATATGTCCCATGCGCGAGACCACGAATTAAGTCACATCCCGCGTTTACAACTCCTTAGCTTTTAGCTAATGGTATATCTAACAAACCGACTTTGCTAAACTATATAAAGGTGCCACAGAGTTAAATTAATATCAATTACTAGAATACCACCAACTCCTCCATCACAGTATTTTTGAATTTGCATTAGCACCAAAAGCAGTACAGAATCGATTAATAATTTGGTGCTACTTTAAAATAAATTTGTAGTCATGGTAAATAAACGTTATTCACTGACTTTGACTGAGTTCCATAATTACAGTCAGAGTATAGAGGCCCTTATTATTATGAGCTATGATGTGCAGGGAAGTTGATATAGGGTACTGTGAGTTGAAGACACCAAATAAAGTTCTGGTTGACTTACAGTTCGCAAATTTAATGCCAGGTTATCTGTGATCAGTTTGTGAACGGTGTATTCAGGAAAGTAATATTGCGCACTCAAGTAAAGCAAACGAACTGCGTTTAATGCATAAGTAAGAAGTACGTAAATTCAAAAGAACTGTGAAATTCTGTTTTGGCGATATCAGCAAAAATGTAAAGCGACATGTAGTGACCTGGCGATTAACCTGTTTGGCTGCCGCATGCTGAGTAAAATATTACAAAATCACAAAATTTTTTTCTCGATGTACATAGCAAATTAGCCGCTCGCCTGTTTGAAGGTTGCTCGCGTTTGTTTGAATCAACATAGCATCCGCCTTCCAACGGCACGACGCTCATCGGCTCTGCTGCCATCTTTGCTCTCCGTGCACTTGACCACACATTTCCCTAGCTAGCTATCTTCCGGTGTCTTATTTTTAGCACTAGATAGCGTTTCGCCCCACTTAATAAAATTTTCCTTACTTTACTTTTGGTGTTCTTCACTCATCAGTGGTCGGCCTTAAATTCGCGTATTGGTTCTAAAGCTTACCGATCCTGCTTCTCGCTTTAGACGTATTAGCAATTCTGGCATCCGTCTGGGATGTGCATTTTTCCACGAAGGATGAGTATTGAATCTAAAAATGCTCTTGAATCTAAAATGCTCGGTTCATTATTGCTCAATATGTTAATACTGTTTATAGCAATCTAACATTAGCGTTACGATCTTAATATAATGCTATGGTGAGTATAATAAAATGTTAACAACAACGTTGCTGACCTGGATATTAAGTACTTCACCTCAGGCAAAAAACTATGTATCTTTCATTGCATGTAATAAATGTGTCCTTTTAAATATCTAAAATCGGAAGTACTTGCCTGT
This sequence comes from Dicrocoelium dendriticum, assembly GCA_944474145.2. Lineage (NCBI taxonomy): Eukaryota > Metazoa > Platyhelminthes > Trematoda > Plagiorchiida > Dicrocoeliidae > Dicrocoelium > Dicrocoelium dendriticum. The sequence continues at coordinate 11,652,994 of OX104071.1, read as the reverse complement.
GCAAGCATACTTTTGCTTTGCCAAAGGACATCTGCACTCAGAAATCCAAATAAATCCTATGGAAAGCCTACACCCAAATTTTAGTTTAAATGTCAGCTTTCCTTAACAGGTAACCTAGGTTACTGCATCTTAATGGTCCTTTATTAACAAAGACAAAATCAGACAATATACAGACCTGTGAAAACCATGGACGTGATCTTATTCCTTGGATGAAAATAGACACATGGTGGCTGCAAGATTCCAAATTTCATTTTACTCATTTGTGATGCGCATGAAAGCATAACTGTCCGTGTCAACAATGTTAAATCTGATGCAGCATTAGCAGCCACGTTGTCAGTGACCGGAACATAAGTGAAAGCTAACGAAACTAACCCAATTAACATCATGGCCCTTATCAACGCTGACATATACGTCGAAACTGACAAGGTTAATAATAATGCTACCGGTTTGGCACCATATTGTTATCGACTACGTAACACTTGTTACGCTAAAGTTGATTGATATTCTTCAGTTGCCAATTAAGTAGAAATAACAAGACAACAATTGCTCGCTGAATATTTTTGGGAGTACGTAAAAAGAAGAACTGCTGAAGTTAACAAAACGGACTTTAACCACTGCGCATAATAAACGTCAATGTTGGTTACGTGCTAATTGGACAGCTTTGAGAGTAAAGATAATAAGAAGGGTAATTAAATGGACGCACCAATTAAATCTGTAGATAAAAGCGTAAATGTCATTGATAATTCGTCGAGATTTCCAGTGCTGATGAGTTGGTCAGTAGAAAATACACCATTGCTGGGTGCCAGACATAGTTGTGACCCCGAATACAGTGAGCGCAATATTATTTTGGGCACAAAAATTCAAGGAATTAAACCGAAAATTCACCAAAAAATCATTATTTAACTTTTATAAACCTACAATTATCTAAGTTGACCGGTGAAGGAGCGTAAGTCTTTGCTTCATCATGTTACCCCAAACGTTCAGTTACGTACTTGCTGAAGTATAAGCTGGCAAGTATCAAAACTTGTCGCCTTATACTGATATTTCGTGTTTTCGTCAATGTGTGGAGCCAATTCTTTGGTTGAATAGGTATACAGCGATGAAGAACTGTAATCGAAGTAAAAAACAATTAAACCGGCAGCGGCTAATTTGAAACAATGGCATGTTCTTCATCGGTTTTCAGATGACATTGACTTGCAAGCAGGCTGCGGCAAAGAATCCACTAAGAAGCGGATTGTGTGAGACCTCATTCGCACATCGCCAGGTTTGGCTTAAGCAGGTAAAATAACGAAATCAATCCAATTACTTAACTGAAGAACCGCAAAGCGTTACAATGTATATACAACTGAATGAACGAGGACCACATAAAAGGTGTTCTTTTATATCGGTCAGCTTGTAACATTCACTAATAATAATATAAAAATTGTGGTACAGCCAGTGCACCGGTAATCAAAAATAGAGCCATTCAATTAGCATTGTCTATCAAGGCAAACGATCCAGGTTAACAACATACAAATTTGTAATGCTGCGCACTTAAGAATCCTTCACAAATTAGCACTACTAAGTGAGTGTCCAATTGAATGCTGTCACTTACCTCTTGCATAGTCTGACCTATCATTTTGCACTTATTTCAATTTCGTTACTCTGAGCTCTAACACCAATATTATCCGGCGTGGTTGAACAAGAGTTTTAATAAGTCTTACATATACGCAAACATGGAACGCCATGTCTAGATGAGTCTTTAATTATATATATATATATATATGAAAAACGGCGTGGGGTAATTAACTGGTAAACAAAAGAATATTTTTATAAGTTTTCAAATATAGGGTTGACACTAGGACGCAGCAAAAGGATAGATCCGGCAGGAATACTACATCGCTTCCGAAATTAGAAAGAGTTAGTGCCCTTCAGCTGTATGAACTACGAAATGAGAAGACAAATATTGGCAAATGCTAGCATTTCATATTATCTCGTCAGTATCAATACAATAACAGGTAAATCGTGTATAATATGGCACAGTCAAACCAATCAAATTTATGCTAGTGGTCATTGTTGTTGGGAATAGGTCCAGGGTACCCGCAAGTTGACAAATAATTGATTTAGAACACACAAGTCTGGTCTAATTATGCTTGCCGCGAAGGCCTCGGTTAATGGCAAAAGGCGTGAATTAACATGGCGCAACAAGATCCGGAACGCGGATAAGGGATTGACCCGGTGACGAGTCGCCAAAATGTGCCTGCCTATGGTGGACACTGGTGGCTTACGGGATCACGTATCGTCGAAAATGGATTAAGTAACTACGCGCTGAACCCAGTTTGATAACTGCTTCTTCAACTGAAATGTAAAAAAATAGAGTTTTCCATTTAACTTGTGTTCCAGCTTCGACTATTAAGCTCCTTGTTGACCTCAACTCAGGCAATATTTATCTGTTGGTACCAACAGACGTTGACGCAGATTCATTGAAGTACGCTTCAAGAGAGAATAACATCGAATACCCCTATGCTTGAGCTGTGGCTCAGAGCTATCCCGAGTAGCATATGTTGCATAAAATTTTTCTAGAAAATAATGAATGGTAAATACCAGTATCCTTTGAGACATTAAATTTCCATCGAGAACATTTGTGGTAATATCGAATGTACAAATGCTTAGCCATGTAAATTAGTTTTCATTTGCTTTGTACATTATGAGTGATATTTGGTGGCTTATAAATCCTAACATTTAATGTATAGCAGCACGACTTATAAATTATCAAACAGAAATACTGTTTCAAATCAATTCGTAAATGAGTATACTAATATACGTAAGGTATACGTCTAGTATTAAGGTATGGATATTCCAAGTCGAGTAGCTGCGTAAAATTTTCACATAGCCAAAATATCCGCGGATGTCGCATAACACAAATCTTCCTATGTTAATTGAGTATATGTATTGTTAATTTGCACATTTTCTAAAAAGTACCTTGTGACTCAAATGTTCTTCTGTATTGGTATGCGTAGCTCCGTTAATATTTTTTAAGATGTAAACAATAAAGGGAATATAAATTTACATGCGAGAAATTATTAGTTTTCTGCCAGTAAATTATAATGCGTGGGTTTTTATGCTTTGAACTTAACCAGCTTAAACTGCTACATAACACACCAAATAAGCCCGCCACTAAATTTGTTGACAAGATTAGGGCACTATGCTCAATATATATCTGGTAATGCCGTAGTAACTTGGAGCGACAATTTAATGTTGCCTTAAACAGATTACATTAATATCCTATCGAATGAGATATACTTTGTACGTAGGATATATGGGCATACTAAAAGGTTATCGAGGTGAAACGCTTCAGTAATTGAGAAAGTTGCGGTCTCAAGCAACTGTTACATTATACTGTTTCCTTATCGATTTATCTGAAGTCTGTAAAACACAAAGATGCGCATTGCACTCGTTACTGACTAGTTACCACATGTGATTTTAACTATGAGCGGATAGTAACACGTCGCAACTTAGCAACGCAATCTTTTTCAAAACACGAATTACCGATTCACCGAATAATGCCTTGTCGAATAAAGGATTGAAACTGGGGCACATGAAATTGTGGCAGCGGAACTTTTCGGTTAGTTGCCCCACATCATCAGCGCGTCAACTCCAAATCGGTAGATCTTCCTTGTAACTAAAAAAGGCGAATTATACGGAACAATTGTATGCTAACAACATGCTGTTGTAAGTAACTAAAGATACGTTAACAAATATACAATAGAAATATTAGCCGTTGTATAAATTAATAACGATTATTCACTGTGCTTTTCATTGAGTATGTGAAATACAATCGATATCCTGCAGATATCAATGGAGATACGTGTTAATCCCTATCACAATGACATTCGTATATATACGTGATCTGAAAAGCATGCGCTTATCAAGTAAATTGTAATGATCTTGCAATTTACAAATTAGGTATGCATGCTTTATGATGAAATGCTGTCAAAATGGTCACTTTTAAATAAATAATCTTTGTCGTTTGACCTAGTTAACACGAATGTAGGTCGAATACCTGTGGTAGATACTTAAGAACATGATTTTTCTACAACCAAGGCGAAGTGATGTATGAATTGAAATTACGAAGGTAACACGTGCTTACAACTTGGTACTGTATGTTGAGTAATAGAGATGGATCATAATTGCGCCAATACAACGTTTCACTAGCCAATAATCTATTGTTATTACGTCTTTGCTCCAAGGTATGATGGAAATCACCCATTACCTATTTGTCAATTTCCTGTGTTTCATGCTTCGTGCCTACGACGATGGCTCTCAATATTAAATTATGCATATTAGCTGTAGCATAATACATTATATTAAAATTGCCAAGGATAGACAGACGAAATAAATAAATATTTTTGTGTTGCGAGAGACGAAAGCGGTTGAAGCTTTCGTCATTTGACTCAATTTATAGGCGCAGAAACTAGATGGCGTACATGTTAGTTAGTAAAAAAACGCAATGCGGAAGTTCACAAAATTCTGTTCCCAATGAATAATGAAAGCTAAATCAAACAACAAGGCTAAGTTGTTGTTTATTTACCTTCAACGTCAGCAATTTAGATTGCAGTTGGTAAAACACAAGTAATTCTAGAGATTGTTTAGTTAAGTAGGATTGAAAATTTTGCCTTCGCATTTTGACATACAAAAAAAGAAGTGGCAGGAATGTTATAGGTATTTTCGCGAGAAAAAGATTATTGCTTTTAGCGACAAACGAACCTCAATTTGGTACAAAACCCACAGGTTATCGAGTGAAATCTCCCACGAGGCGAATGGACTGGTTGAGTTAAGGAAACGATGATTCCGTCTAGTGAAATATGTAAATATATATATTATGATGGTTGTCAACCCCAGCATTATATAAGTAGTGACTAAGCAGATTGCAACTAATCTCAAACTTCTTCTTTTTGAAAGAATACCTTTGATGTCATCGTTGTATGATCATATTGCAGCGCGCGTTCCCAATGTAAACTGCGAATTGTCTTGTAATGAACTTCGGGTTATTCAATCACCCTGAGAGCAAAGGATGATGTCAATGGATATTTGGTTTCTGCCTACCCAATTACACTGCACTTCGCTTGTGTGTAAATACACCATCCTTTCTAAAACCAATTAAAATTTTACACGTCATATCCAAACGCATAGGGCAGCGGATGGCTGAACAAGACGTACCATTAAACAATGAACGGTAGTTTGTTCCAGCTTATTGAAAACGTCTGCGTAAAAATTAGAAGCTAGAAATTGATATGGTAAAGAAGAATGTTGCAATCTCTTAAAAAAATCTATGTCCATGGTCTTAGCTGTAAACCCAAGGCGATAGAAGACGCTGTTTGCTTGCGTAAACAGGTAAATAACTTGTGGATTCGTGCAACGCAGTCTTGTATTGAAACCACATTCATACGTGCTTGTTCATCCGTGTAATCTGAGTCATTTATGTTTGGCTTAAGCAAAAAGTCTCGTAGTTACATGCAAATCGTAATTGGCAATGAGAGCTGGAAGTGTAAACAGAGTTTGCGTAATTGCTGCCAGATCAATTCAGCATTTCGGTCAACGATTTTAATCTCGACAAAAATAATACGTTTTGTATGCAACTATGTAACAAGGTTGCCTTTATACGGCAGCTCTGAACTAAGATTGCTTTAGGCACAATAGTCACCGGACATTTGAATCTGTTGGTTTTACCGGGTTTCTTGCTTAACAACCAATGGTAGCCATTTAAAACAGGTGTACAAATAACCAGTCCGTTAGTCTGGAAATCGAGTGCACTATTGCATCCTTTTGCTGCTGCTTGTGCCCTGCAACTCTTTCGCAGAGCCAGAATGTTCGAATATAGTTTAACCCTGGTGTCGCCGTTGGGCCGTCTTCCATACCCATTGTCAAATGTGCTGGCTTGTTTTGTTTATCTTTCCAAAATTTACGGGGCACATATCCAGCTCAAAATGACTTTATTCACCACATGTGACAGATTAGCAGACTTCAACTAATGAATCCATTTTTGTAGCGATCAGTCTATCATGCTTGCGGCTCGCAGTAGACATTTGAACTCCACCGGTCAGCAGTTGAAGGCCTGCTGCAGCGAAGGAATGTACGGTAATGGCACCAATGACACTTGTGCCAACATTCTAGCACCATTGCAGTCATTCTTTTGGGGTAAAGCAAACGTTTAAACAACGTTGGACTACTTCCATCTTAGTTTGGTGATATGGGCAAACTAGATGTTGACTTGACAACAGCTGGTTGAGATATATATCTTCGCGTATAGGGCGCTACTATTCCTGGACGTTAACCTGTCAGATATTTGGATTTGTGAAAATCAAATATAAAAATGGAATCATTCTTCAGTTGGCTTGGGGTTTGCTCTTGATACTGGCTACCTTATTCCACGCTCACTTCAATTGACGTCAGCAAATGAAGAAACGAGGCTTGACAAATCCAGAAGATGGTGAGCTGACAAGATGGCGGTCTCCGCGTCGTCGCCAGATTGTAGTGTCACCTAATGTAGCTTTGTCTCGTCATAGAAAACTGAGTTTGGGTGGCGGGCGATACGATATAATGTGGTATATTTCGCCCGAATTCCCAATGTTAGGTATATGGGTCCCCAATTGTGCTGGTCGTGCGATAGTTTGTCTTTGATTGAATTTGCCTTTGATTCAGGAAACTAGATGAATATTATGTTCATCGAATTCTGCGTCTACTTATTGTTCGCACGTTTGGACAAAAGAGTGCATCCTTTTACTAGTAATGCGGTTAGCAAAATTTCTGGGGTGCATTATTATATGTGTCAAATCTAACCCTTTTTTGGGTGGTTGCAGACATGCTTGTCTAGTTCGCCTTATGTCTATATGTAACTACGAAAGATACCTAGGATTTCAAACTTTCGGTATTATTGAAAAAACCAAAATTTAATGGAATATGATAGGTACATAGACAACCAGAAAAGACCGATGTCTGCAACATTGGAGTCGCCGAGTTTGGCAGTATTTATTTGCCAGCTTGTTTGCCAGTTATCAATTTTGGAGTTGCTGGAGATATACGCTTAACAGTAAACTGATTCCCGCTATTATTTTTGAAGTTTGAGCATACTTTTAGACAACTAATAATAAAAAATGATAATAATGTGTCAGCTGTACGCCGTAACGGCCCTTCGCTGCCAGCGCTAACACCATCAGTCGCGCGCTGGCTGAGTATACCCCGAGGATGCCCACCAGTACGCGGATTCGAACCGGTGACATTATGGTTGCAATCAAACGTGCAGACCACTCGGCCACCAGCCGACGTTTAGCTAACTAGAGTCGAGTGATGCGTCAGCTATTTAAGATGCGACCGCTATAGCAGCCGTTGTAAACGGAACAATCGTTGTTAGCTTGTAAACTTTCTCTAGTAGGGTATGCACTTCACGAGTGGTTTAACCATACATTCAATTCAAAACAGAATGGAGTCTGATAAGCAATATCGTTCTTCTCTTTTTGCTTTATATATGTTTGATCATCAAATATTAGCTTTCCTTCCTGTTACTACAAGATATTCCAATTCGAATGAACTTCAAAGCACGATTTCAAAGCGCAAGTTACTTTTATTTGAGGTTAATTGGACTGTGCACAAATCCCTTTCTTGGTTGTTGTGTTACGAACCATTGCCGATGCGTCAGTCTGGTCGGTGAATTGAGAATGAAGAGCTTTTCACACCGGCACACAGTGCCGGTTGTCAATGTATGTGAAGGAATTACGATATATTGCACATATTAGGTTCATGCATCAACCAAAGCACCCATTCATAGAAAATACTTGACACTGTGCTAAGAACATTAGTCGTATAATCTAGGAGCAGTTAAGTGGTTTGGTAATAGAATGGCTAAGATAAATACGACAAACAATGCTGAATGCATTAGGCATACATTGTCAGTTAGCTCTTGTATAGCTTTGTTAAAGATTTGTACAGTATAATAAATCAGAATATCAGCACTTACGACTCTTAGGTTAAACAAAAAATAGGAAAGGATTTCTAAACTAGATGGTCAAGAAAGACGTAAAGCGGAGTAAAGCGCTGTATTTGCATGCTTGTCTGCCATCAATACCATAGTTATATCAGATAAAATATCCATCGATATGGTTCAGAAACGTTTGCTCGAATTTCAGTAAAATATTCGAGTTATAGACGGTTATATCAATATCGATCTTATATTTAGTCACTAATTTCAAAAGAAATTCACTATTATAATAACTAGCATATACAAGAAGGACGCAAGTAATGTTTTAATCGTCAGCTGAATCACCTGTTTGGTTTATAAAATTGCGTTCCCCAGTTGTTTCATATATTCATTAGTGAGCACAGTGTATAGATTTCTAATGATTCGTTTTCCATTCCAACTGCATGCCGGGTTACATTCTGATACTGATTAGAAGCAGCGAGTAGAGAATACTCTGTGTAGCTGCATAAGTTGTCGCTCATGGGCATTAACGTATTAGTTATCGTTTCGCTCTTTATATTTTGCCTCCGCGAAGTGTTTGTCAAGAAGCTTCTTAAATTCGGCCACTGTGTTTGCCTCTATTACCGACTGCGGCAGTTTGTTCCAGGTATTCATCATTCTACGTTCGAAACAGAGTTGGTGAGCTACCCGCTTCAACTGTGGTACGATAAGTTTGTACCGGTGTCCTCGCGTGCCGCTTGGTGTGCGCAGATGAAGCAGTTGTCTCAACATGGGGTAATCACTCAGATGTAATATCCGGTGCGTCATGATTAGGTCAACCCTCAGCCGACTATATGCTAGGGTGTACAGCCCTAGTTTCTTACATCGGTCTTCATATGGCATACCTCGTAAGTTGGGAATCAGCATAGTGGATACATGCTGCACCCGCTCATGCTTCTCTACCTCGCCCAGCATGATGGGACAATATGCGGGAGAGCCGTTCTCTAGCATTGGTCGTATTATCGAGACTAAGAGGCGAGTGGCAATCTCTTTGGACCAAGTGCTGAAGCTACGCCTGAGCGCCCAAATCATCCTAAGGCTGAGTTGGTACAGCCTATTTGTGTTGTCAATGGACTTTAGGTCGCGGCGTGTGAGCACACAGAGTTCGCGCAAGAAAGACGCGGGATGCAGCGGTTGACCAGCCACTGTGTACGTTCGGCTGTGCTCACATTTACCCAACCTCATGAATTGCGACTTAGTAGGGTTGACCGGAAGGTTAACCTCTGCAGACCATGTTGAGAGGCTGTCGAGATCCTGCTGAAGTAAATCACAATCATTGAGTGTGCGTATTACTCTCTATACCTTCAAGTCATCTGCGAACAACGCACAAAATGATTGGAGTAGATTAGACACATCGTTTACATGGATCAGAAACAATATCGGCCCCAGTACAGTGCCTTGGGAAACGCCGCTGCTTGATGGATACCAGTCCGTTAGATGGTTGTCCAGCTGGACTCTCCACTTCCGATCCACAAGGAAATTTCTGATCCATTTGTGTAGCAAACCATCAACACCACACATCCTCAGCCTGTTAAGGAGCACCGCATGGTTAACCTTGTCAAAAGCCTTACTAAAGTCAATGTAAATGACATCGACTGAATGGCCTTGGTTCAGCGCTTGTAACCACTCGTGATTTGTCAACAGTAGGTTCGTGATGCACGAGCGAACTTTCATGAAACCAGGCTGTGCTGGGGTTAACAGGTTTTTCGACTCGAGAAGCTGCAGAAGGTTCTTCTTCACGATCATCTCGAGCGTCTTTGCCAATACAGCATTCAGGCAGATCGGCCGGTAGTTATCCACCTTACTTGGGTTAACACCTTCGGTATGAGCTTTACGACTGAGCATTTCCAGTCGTCTGGTAACAGTCCAGTGGATAGGGATCTGTTAAACATTTCAGTTACAGAAGGCGCGATGATGGCCGATATGGATTTGAGGATCATTGGGTGTATGCCATCTGGTCCAGCGGGCTTTGTCCCGTCAAGATTTGCTAGAAGCTTGCGTACATCTTCAATATTGCAGTCCAGGCTGTTAAGATCGGCTGGTGCGGTACTCGTCGAACTCGTTACAGACACTGTTTACTTGCAACTACGGAGGCGAAGTGAGTCGGCAATGCGGACGCACGATCTGTACTCAAGGTTAAGGGCTGCCCATCGGAGCCTTCTAACACTGGGACATGGGCTACATGCATCAGGCGCCGTTTCGCGTATGCAAAGCTCCACTTGAGAGCAGTTTTTTCGGCGGCTGCAAGATCCTCTTCGATGCTTCTGCATTTTCTTGTTTTCGCGTCGTTGCAGCGATTTCGTGGTACCTTATACGCATTGTAGTCCTCATCAGAGCCAGATAACACGAACTTGTTCCATAGTCGGCGTAGTCGTCGGGCCAGTTTGTTGTACCTTTTATCGAACCAATTTGGTTTGACTGGCCCAACCTTTCGAAATTTGATCGTTACAAATCGGGTGCACAACGATTTCACTCCCTCGTTAATGATAGTCCAACAGGTTTCAATAGATGAATCCTGTGGTAAAGACCAGTCTGTCTGGCTCGCTGCTCGAATGAGGCCATTAAAGTCCACCTTCCAATAGTTGAAATTTGGCTCCAGTGGGGGAGAATACGACAGTGGTAGTTTCAATCTGCCCATAATCATCGAGTGGTCGCTCGCTCCCAGAGGCTCTAAGACATGAATGTTATGCACACTCTGCCCACAGCTAGTCAAAAGTAGGTCTAAGCATGATGGAGCCGCGCGCGTAGTAATTCGTGTCCGTTGGTTGATGTGCTGTGTGTGACGGCATAAATATGGCTTTTATTTAAATCCGTATAAGCGAGATAAGATTTCTAAAACACCTTGGGTAAATTATTTGGTATTTGTGACCAACCTACTTAAATCAAAAAAGTTTCGAGTTTTCATTACACACAAATCGTTTTTCACACTATGTGGTGCTTCGTTATGCAAACCAGATCTCCTCAAATTAGGTGTCCATGTTTCACTATTAAACCTGATAGGCATAGAAACATTTCATATTGATACAAAGCCTAAAGTTTCAGCAACAACATGGCAGACATTTAGTGGACGCCGTAAACAAATGTCACTATTGCAACTGTTGACTTGTCAATATAATTTGTGGGTAATTTGTGGGCTATATAAGCTATGTTTTGTATTTAGCAACGCCGATTTTACAGCCAATTAACATTGTTATCACTCACCCATAATTCGGAAAGAGCAGTCTTATGCGTAGATCTGTATGACCGTCTCATTCTTTACCTATGAATCGACATTTCCTCACAACATATTTGAATAACGGCGTCCTTCTAAGAGGCAACGATTGCTTTGTTTTCTGTAATCTGTAGTATCGAGTCAATCCCGTAAGTTAATTGGTACATGGATTTGAGGTAATCTCGATGTACATTTTATTTTCTCTTTGTTTGATTCATATCACATCATCACTTAGGAATTTACTATCAGATATTTGTTAGTCAAGGATGACGACTAAAATACGCTACCACTAGGTCTCTCTAACTTGTTTTACAAATTTCCCAAGGGCACAATTAATAGAAATATGTCCAAATTGTAAGGACAGGCGCTGTTCTAAAAAGGTAAATATTGGCCGGAATGTAAAGAAAATGAACCAGAAATATATGGCCCGATGGGGCTAAAGTGTACTTCGTTAAAATGCGTTTTAGCCCTTGTGCTTTCCATTTCGATTACTAAGATAACAGTTGTGTAGCAATAAAACACATTGGCAGGTGCTGTACCAAAGCCAAGGAAATCTTTGAAAAATTGTTACTGTGAAGTTGGCAGGTATATTTTTCCTTTATATATATAAGGCGTAACGAACAAATAGGTTACCATATGTTTAGACTTGGTACAATAGTGTTTAGTAAAATGTTGTGTAATCTAAATTAACTGCAATCTTTTGCGCTTAATTAATCCGTCCCAAATAATATTTTGAATCTGAGGAATATCCTTATGTAATATTATATTTCTTTGGATGTTACCGTGTTAACAATTTCGTTCTGCCGTGCAAAAATTCCATAAATAGTAATGATTCCTTGTCGCTTTAAAGGCCTAAGTAACTTTTTGAGTTGGTCTAAATCACTGTTAAGTATGTTTTATTCTTTAAGCACTGCGACTGAGTGTATCGTTTTATTGATTTAATGGCCACGGTACATGTAAATATATCTCCTTATCATGCCGTGATAAAAATAAAACCAATTTTAGCTTGAATAATAATTTTTCTGCGTTCAATTATATCACGATCAGGCAATACTGTTAAATGAACGCAAAAAATTAAAATATTAATAGTTCCATAATAACGCTCAAAATTCAAAACATATTGCACAGGTTATAGCTTATTTAACTATACACCCTCAATAATTTGCTATATTATAACTGTGCTGTTTTCATCAGTATTGGCACTTGTGTATGTGGTACTCTTTTGAGTGTAATTGCTATTGATGCTCTTTAAACTAGTTTTATGAAATAGGATGTTATTGATGGTATGATTACCAAAATGCTATGGCGTTTCTAAGAGATATACCTAGGTTTCTAAATAACCCGTAATTGTTATAACAAGCGATGTCTTTGAAAACCGCAGAAATAACCTCTTAACTACCGAGATTCGATGTTACAAATTATTAGGTACATTTATTTTGTAAATGCACGCATCCAAAACCCCATTCTCTATATGTTATCATAATGAGACTATGGATATGTTGTACGACTTAATGATCTGGAGAAAGGGCTTTCACATATTTTCTTATTTAACGCCACTTGCCCATTTATGTCATATTTTCTTTTATCATAAGCGATTGTGGAAAGTGTACGAAAGCGCTTGTAAATATCACAACGTCTCTCTTGAATTGCCTGGAAATATAAAACAGATCTGCGGGCATGACTGATGAAGTTGAGCGTTTATGATGTTACTGTACATTTCAGATGTACAATGCCAAATCAATTTTTTTTATTTCAAGGTACTTTGTGCGACGTTTACATAGAGACAAATTAATCTGGTACTTGGGGATGGAACCTGAAAGATTCAACTGGGTTTTCAGCACAATTTCAGCGATACGCCTGCAAAAGTCAACCATAATTAAATTTTGTGAAAATGTCGTGCTGGACCCTGACAGATTACCAAATGATCATAACCAATGCGGTTTGCAACGAATTGATATTTGCTAACACTTATTTTTTCATGATTCGCTCCAACCGAACAACAATTTCTCTTGATCTAACAGTGAAATAAAGCTCGGCATCTGTCTGATATGTATGTAGCACGCCCGTGCTTTTATTTTGTCACATAGCCTATGACCAAAATAGGGCTTTTTTCCTAAATTAATTTAGTTGACGAATTGGTAATAAAACTTAATGTTTGGTGATTTGTTTTACTTTTGTTTGTCAGGTTTGTCAAGGATAATTTGACTGGATTTTAGTTCAGCTTGACCAACATTTCACAATTTCGATATAAGTCGGCACTGGAGAGGCATGGATGCAAATACACCATAACTCTTGAGCATGCGGTTTAATAAAACACGAATCCTGGACCCTCTATTTGCATCCAGCCTTATAGCGCAAATCTTCGTGACATCTACATCCACATATCTTCAGTGTTCCTGATTTTTGATATGGAGACCGACTGCCTACTTATGATTACTTTTTGATACAACATGTTGTTAAAACAGACTTTACGTTTGCTTACTTGTGGAATAATTTGATGGAAACAAAAAGGACTTTTATTATCAAAGCCAAATAAGAGTAAATTGTTTCAAATAAACTTGGTGACAGCTGATAAACATGCCTTTGTGAGTCCTATCTCCATTATAGTAATGAATGTATGTCAATGCGCCAACAGAATAATTAACACCTGGCGTTTCGTAAGGTGCAACAATAAAATACAAAACAGCCCCAACAGCCGTCGCATACTTAATACATTTTGTAAAGTGTTTTCAGCAGACTGCTTCCGTGATCAAACTGCCATTACTATGTCTGGGACCGGTAGGCACATGGAGAGTTTTGCAGTTCCTTCCTATTGAATTTTGTACAACAAGATGGCTGTCGTTGTTGTTTGGATTGGTTGTCACAACCAAGGAAGCAGGGCGGTTGTTTCCATACCCGCAGAACTATTGTTAACAAATGTGTCAGTCGTTGCTCTTTTTATCAAGACAATGGCCGACTACTATTGTGTGCCGAGTTGCAATCCCAGATCAAACTATCTCTTTCCGTAGTAAAGTGAGGACAACTAAAGTTCAGCCCGAGCAAATATGCCTTACATAGTTTTATCTGAATGTAAATAGTAAACCAAGGTTTACATACCTTTCCGCATAAGATAGGAACATAGTATGCGCCTTAGTCATGCAGATCGGATGCTACATTTAAATTAGTCCTCTGTCAAGCTGTTTTGAGAGTACACAGTGAACAAATGCTTCAATTCGCGTGAGTTCCTCCATGTAGCCCAGCATGATATAGGAAAGAGATGGATCACTCTCTAATACATCACATTCGTTTAATATAATGCTTTAGTGCAGTCTTTGTACGATTAATCTTATTCCCTCTAACATATTATCAAAAGTAGTTGTCCTCCTAATACCACCAGTCAGCTAGAACTAGAAGTCCTGTTTGAAAATACGCAATCCCAAGTATCGGTGCTTTCACCTTCGTCAGCGTTAGCTGCTGAGTATTTTAAATCTACCGTGGTCAATATATGTTATCAGTGCCTGAAACATGAAACTTAAGTCAATTATTTATTGAAGTGCGCGTACACTCACAAGGTGCTTTAAATGAACTAGAAAGTACTGCTCTCTGGACCCGTTAACGGAAAACAAATCGTTATTTTGGGTAAATTAGGACAACATTGCCAATGTTAAAGTTATCTTCAACGATCGTATTCGCAATGGGCTCTACGCTAGGATTGCTGTTAGCACACATATTTGTATGAGTGAGTTAGATTGAGTGAGTTATAGTGAGTGAGTGAGTTAGAGAACAACTATTAAAACAACTATTAAAACCGAGTTAACAAAAACGTAATCCACGACGGACTGTACGTGGAAGACATATCTTGAAACTCACTAGTTTTCTTTGCACGAAAGAACTAGTGAACAATTTAACAGCCTAGGCAAATCATTAAAATTACTTTTGAAGTTAAGCGTAGCAAATTTATGTTGTACTTAGACTTTCAGATAAACCGAAAATCTGACGGGTCCAAAGAGCGATTTTCATGGAAATCCAACGTGAAAAATGTATTATATCATTTTCACTGTTTATTTCCACCCAGCTAGAAACGATAAATTGTTCTAAGTAAACGAGCAGGAAGTATATGTAGCAACCACTGGCTTAAGGAGATAATTTCACTGTCAAGTGCTTGCTGATAAGTTTGTTTCTAATTTTTCAGTCGATCAAAAATATACGAAGAAGTACAAGGCTAATATCCAAGAGAGCTATGGAACACTGTCCAGCTCGGTTGTATAGCGGCGGGACTAGATCTGCTCCGTGTCTGCACACTTGGTCTATTCAGACAATCAGGTGAAACGTATGAGACATTTCAGCCCATCTAACACGTACCCATATGCCATGCAATTGCGGCTAAAGATCGTCCAATGCAGCTGCTGATGCAATCGCCATAAGGCTACATTACTTTGACCTATGTATGCACAAGACATGTGTCCAGGCACTCACTGTAATCTGGTCCCTTGTAATTCGGATATATATTGTGTACAACACCAGCCATACACAAAAACACGGTCCTGATCGCCGTGGGGATAATCACTTAGATTGGTCAATCAGAAAATCAGGATTTATAACCTGTACACTTAGCTAATGTTTACATTCATATTGTTCAGTTGTGGTGTATTGGTCTAAGGAGAAACTACTGAAAACGTGCTTGTTCGTTAACCTTTTTTCTGAAATTGACTCCTAATATACTTTATCAATATAGAAGTATAATGCATGTCATATAATTTAAAGGAATCAGCCACTGAGTACCTTACAAAATCGATATCCTGCCTGACGAGTTTATCATTGTTGCATACTTAAGTTAGATATCAGCAAGACTGCTGTAGTTCACGTTCTTCTCAGCATATATGGAGGACCGACAATTATGTTAAACGTGAACGTTACTTTAGAATTTTCACCTCTTCACTTGTAAACTGATCGAGCGCACCGCTGATTTCACAAGCAATATGGTAATAAAGTAGGCATGCAGGGAACTGCATTTGATTCGCGATTATACCTAGATGCCAGAAGCAAATGCGTCACAAATATAGGTGCTTTTGTGTTTTTTGAGGATAGGGTTTCTTCATTTTATTAATTGACATACTGGTTGTCTCCCTAGCACATAATTACAGGCCTATGAAACAGACATTCGCCTGAATAGCAACACTGCAGCCATATGTATTTAGTAACGCCAACTAATATGTTTCCCCGAGGTGCAAGAAGCAACTCAAAGTGGCCACCTGGAAAGTTAAAATCTTTTTACTATTCCATTTGGCCTGCCCAAGGCCTTTAAAACATGTCCTTTAAAAGAAAGTTTATACATCTGCTTAACTTTCACCCATTACCTGCCAGTTTTAAAAGGTTGGTCTACCGTAAGTAACGATCATTCACAAGTGGCACATGATCGGTTTCACTATCGACGGGCAATATTCTAGGGAATCACATGACCTAGTTCGTGTCCAAAATGCGACGTGACTAAGATGTGCACAACACCGAGAACCAGACAACCCAGCGGACAACTGCAATGTTATCGACTTTGTCGTCGTGGGTAGCGTGGAAATTAATAAACCATATCTTGTTCAACTATGTAGGAATGCAATTGTCCGTTAAGCCTATTTCACTAGACCGAATCACAATTTCCTTGTCTCAACCAATCCAATTGCCCTGTGTGCTATTACACTCGATAACCCGTACGGTTTGCAAAAGAATTGACGTACGTTCGTCGCTAAAACTGGTTTTCGTGAGAAACAACCTATAACTATTCTGTCACTTCTTGTTTTGCATGTCAACGTGTGAAGGCGACATGTGTAATCCTACTTAAATAAACAATCTCTAGGATTGCCTTTTGATTTACCACCTACAGTTTAAATTGCTGAGGCTGAAGGGAAATTAACAAAAACGTAGATTTCTTGTTTCATTTAGCTTTTATTATTCATTGCGAACAGGATTCCTTAAAATACCGCATTGCGTGTATCTTACTCACTAACATCTGCGCCATCCATTTTCTGCATCTATAAATCGCATAAATGATGAAACCTTCAAGTGCTTTTGTCCCTCGTGACGCAAGCATTTTTATTTATTTCTGTTGTTTAAATTGGCAATTTTATTATTATGTATTATGCGACAGCTAATATGCATATCGCAGTATTGAGAGTAGTCGTCGTAGGAGCGACGCATCAAACACATGAAATTGACAAATGGGTAATGGCTGATTTCCATCTTACCTTGGGGCAAAAATGTAGTAACAATAGAGCATTAGCTAATGAAACGTTGTGGTAGCGCAATAATGATACATCGCTATTACGCAACATACAGTATAAAGTGATGAGCACGTGTTACCTAACTAATTGTAATACATCCATCACTTAAATAAATAAATAGTTTATTCTCATCATTGTGAGGCACAACATCAAGGGCATGATCATGGTAATACAGACATGTATGATCGGCAATTGCACAAATTAGTGCATTTTGACAAATGGCATAGGAATTTGTGTGTGTGTTGACATGTAAAAGTATGTTTAACCTTGTATTTGGAGGGGACCATATAGTGTGAGCAGGTAAATGTGACTCTGTGTGTGTTTTTGTTCGTTGTGTTCGCCATCAAAGGGGGAGTCAATGGAACGCTTTGAAGTAGATGTCGTTCGTGATGTGTGAATGATCCTCCTGAAAAGGGAAGAGGCAGTGACTTTATTTAGTGGCGATTCACATCCGCCTCGTCACAGAGTTGTTAAACGGATATCTGTGGTTTTTTTATAGGGAGAACGCTTGCCAGGCGAAATCCCACCACATCCTGGAACAATGCCGCTGAACAATTTGCTGGAACGAAAATATCCCGAACCACCCAGCTGGCACCACGAGGAGGTTGTTCGGCTAGCCAGCCCTGGTTGTAGAAAAATCAAGTAATTGAATATCTACCACGGGTATTCGATTTGCTTTCGTGTTAACTAGGTCAAATGACGCAGAATATGTAGATAAAGGTGACCAGTTCGGCAGACTTTCAGCATAATAAGTGCACACCTAATTTATCATTTGCAAGGTCGTTACAATTTACTTGATGAGTGTTTGCTTTTCAGATCACGTATGGTATATGAATGGCCATTTTGATAGCGATTAACACGGATCTCCATTGATATTTGCAGCATATCGATTGGATTTCACATACGCAATGAAAACGCAGTTAATAAGCGCCATTAATTCACACAACGGCTGCTATTACTATTGTATATTTGTTAACGTGTATTCAGTCACGTATATTTAGTCACAGTATGTTGTTCGCATATAATTGTTCCGTCTAATTCGCCTTTTTCGAGTCACAATCCAGATCTACCGAGTCGGAGTTGCCGTGCAGATTATGTGGGTCAAGCAGCAGACATGTTGCGCTGCTAAAATTTCATGTGCCTCAGATTCAATCCTTTATTCGACAAGGCATTATACGAAGAATAGGTAATTCGTGTTTTAAAAAACATTGCGTTGCTAAGTTGCGACGTGTTACTATCCGCTCATAGTGAAAATCGCATGTGATAATTGGTTAGGAACGAGTGCACTGCTCATCTTTATGTTGTACAGACCTCAGGTATATTGATAAGGAAAAACTAAAACTTAACATTTGCTTGGGAACGCAACTTTCTCAATTACTAAAACGCTACACCACTTTAACATTTCAGTGTGCACATATATCGTATGTTCAAAGTATATCTCATTCGATAGGATATTAATATAATATGTTTACATTAACATTGAAATGTCGCTAAAAATTGCTACGGCATTACCGGATATACTTTGAGCATAGTAACCTAATCTGGTCAAAACATTTTTTGGCCAGCCGATTTGGTGTGTAAGGTAGCAGTTTACGCTGGTTACTTTCCAAGCATAAAAACCCACGCATTATAATTTACTGGCAGAAAACTACTAATTTCTGTCGCATAAAAATATATTTCCTTTGTTGTTTAATTCTCAAAAATTATTATCTATACGACAACTACCAATGCAGAAGAACATTTTAGTCACAAAGCACGTTTTAGAAAATGTGCGCCTTGCAAATACATATACTCAAAATACGTAGGGAGATTTGTGTTAAGCGATATCCGCGGATATTGTGTCTATGAAAATTTTACGTAGCTGCTCGAGTCGGAACATGCATACCGTACTATTAAATGTAAAACTTACATATATTAGCATACTACTCCACGAATTGATTTGAAAGAGTGCTTCTATTTGATAACTTATATGACAGGCTGCTATGCGTCCAATGTTAGGATTTATAAGCCGTCAATTATCACACATAATGTAAAAAACAAGCGAATGGCTAAGAATTTTTACATTGTTACTACCACAAATGTTACCGATAGAAAATTAATGTCCCAGAGGGTACTGGTGTTGTCCATTCATTATTTTCTAGAAAACGTGTATACAATTTATGCTACTCGGGATAGCTATCAGCCTTAGCTCAGGCATAGGTGTTTTCGGTCTTGTTCTTTCCTGCCACGTACATCATAGAATTTGCATCATCATCTGCTGGTCTTAACAGGTAAATATTGCCTGAGTTGAGAAGTCAACAAGGAGATTAATAATAGACGGATAGAACATGGGTTTAATGACAAACTCGATTATTTTATTATTATTTCCAGTGTGAAGAAGCAGTCACGAAACTGGGTTCAGCGCGAAGTCACTCAAGCCATTCTAATTTTTAGATTTTAGTGCGAAGCAGAAATTAACCAACTGGGTTCGGCGCGAAGTTACTTAATCCACCTCCGACGATACGTGATCGCGTAAGCCGCCAGCGTCCACCATAGTCAGGCATATTTTGGCGAATCGTCACCGGGTCAATCCCTTATCCGCGTTCCGGATCTAGTAGCGTCGTGTTAATTCACGCCTCTTGCGATTAACCGAGGCCGTTGCGGTAAGCAGAATTAAACCAGACTTGCGTGTTCGAAAGCAATAATTGTCAACATGAGGGTACCGTGGTCCTATTCCCATCAACAATGACCACAAGCATAAAAATGATTGGTTTGACTGTGCCATATTAGACACGATTTCCCAGTTATTGTATTGGTACTGATAAGATAATACGAAATGCTAGCATCTGCCAATATTCGTCAAGAATGTGGTTAAAATATCTTGTTTGGGTGATTTGACATTCGTATCTTACTGCGACAGCCGTTAAGCAGAATAATCGAATATGAATACTTAGACAAGCAAAATCCATAATTGTAGTTTTTCTTTTGAAGTAACAATACAATGCCTTTAATATATGTGGTATCTTCACTGTTTACAGCATTAAGTCCGAGGACTAATGCGTGGGAATATAGGCGAGAAATCCTTATTTACATTGGCTGTTCTCACGATGATTCGCAACGAACTATAAGCCACCCATTTGGTTGCTACTGTTAGAAAACAAAACCACAGACGAATAAGTAAACCAGATTTTTGTCACAAAGTATAATAACCTAGTCTTTTTAAAAGCACAGTATTTTAATAACTGGGTAGGGAAGACATCATTATAAAATAGGTCATAACGTTATACACGTTTTGCCGTGATTAATTTACTCCAATTTTAGGTATTGTGTAAAAATCTTTACTTTACTGTGCTTCGTATGGCATGCAATTATTATACCTAGCTGAAAGTATAGAAAGATTGCCAACAAGTTACATATCGCTTGAATTAATCGATCTAAAAAAGCACACTTGATAGGCGCTACGTACATTAATACGCTAATGATACACACGATGGACTTGTATGCACTGACATGAGGTCATATTTTCCATTAGCGGACACAACGTTGGGAATATATGCCTCGGTGCACCAGGCATACAAACCGCAAAATCTGGGGTATTCAACATTCCGAAACTAAACGCTTAGTTTATTTTTTAGTTTATTAAGGACCTCACAGAGTTCTCATAGTCCCAGCAGGAATGGATCAGGCTGAAGCCAAGCCAACAATTATACGCTTATTTCCATAAACATGCCTGACTTCGATTACACTCTGCGTTTATTCTGCAAGCTAAATTCTGACCAGTGAATATCTGAAGTAGGGCGTGAGAAGAGAAAGTTCCGTGTTGCTAGATTGTAGGATATTCGTGCATATGCGCGGAAGCACGTCGTAGATTTCAGCGCGGTGGCAGCATATTGTAGCTGCAGAACAGCTTACCCGCTTTATATATGCTCTCCATACCTGTAGTCTGCAAAGTAACGGTCAAAAATGACATTAAATGCCGAGATTAAATTCGCTTCGACTAGCATCTCCGGCAATTCGTTCCATTACTGAACGATAGTGAGCGCAAATCGCTCACTTGTTACACGTGCTTTTTCACCGCGGCTCAACGGCATTGGATCCATACTTATTTGTCGTGCTTTTACAAGCTCTATTTTGTAATATTCTAGTGCATCCTACGTTTTACTTGAATTCTAAATGCCGGGCAGTGTTTTGCCGATATCCAGACGCCAATAGTTGCCTAATTCCAATCATTGGAGATATTGCTTGGTCTCACCCTATAGACCTTTTCAACGGCTTTCGAACAAACGTTCATTCGTTCAAATCTAACTCTGCAAGGTGCAGCTACAGGTCTCAAGGCAAATACACCCGGTGAAATCCATAGGATTAACCATGAAAATTCGCAATCAAACCCCTGGTATTCTGCCCCACGTTCACGCTGACACATTCGATTGGCACGCCGGAGGGGACAGTCTGCGAGGACACAACTGCAGCGTGACCTTACCGACAACGTCACAACAGAACAACTTTTTACCATAGAGTGTAAGTCATTCAAATGGCTCATAACAATTGCTCAGCAAGCGCGACGCCCAGTGTGCCACAGTCTAGAGACCTATGAACCAAACTTGTTAAGGGGGCATTTTGTGCCGTACCAGTTGCAAGTATTTCCTTGCGAGATTCCTCTGAGTTAAACCTAGTCAGGTCAATTATTAAACAAACCAGACTGTCTATGCTTCTGTGTGGAATGCACATCGATCCTACTAATAACAATCGTGCTCCTATTATCTCAGAAGTATGACCAGCAATGAGCGAATTTTGTGCAAATGATGACCACCGATATCACTACGTTTGGGGGAAGCATAGCGGGCTGTGCACCCTTGGTTGCTGCTCCTATCACGCTAAGTACTCTTACTAACACAGTAGGCAAAACGACATTTAGAATCCAGAACATCAACAGCTGTCACTATACCACTATACCGTCCATATTGGACGGTTTGACAAGTTTACGGTTGACAAGTTATCGATAGAAAGTCTAATAGTTCCCAGTGGCCATGTAGTAATAACGTTCAAGATTGTGTGTTATGCAAAGTATCCATCTGAACACTCAGAACTAACTACTACCATCACACGCTGCTACGTATTGAAAGAACTTGCCGACGCAGCTGCTTGGGAATTTTCAAACAACAGTCCACTTGAAAACGTTTGGAAAGAGTTTGTTAATATACCCAAGAACATCGTCAAAATAGCATCAGTGAACAAAAACTTTCATACCACAAAAATGCCTTCAGTTTGAGGCAGCAGAAAGCAATATTCCCGATGTTAAGGAAAGCAGCATAGCTGGCCTACAAAATTAACCCTGACTCAGATACCTGAGCCAATTTCCTAACTCATCTCAACCAATGCACTGCACTTGTCCGTGAGGACAAATAAATTCTCAACAGTGCCTAGACAAAACTTCATGGCGAACAACAATCTGTTATATAGGTATGTCAATAATCTTCCTAAAGTAAAGAATGTAATACCTCCACTTTTCTCTGCAGGCCTTTGGAGTACAAAGCGCCGAAGAGGCAGTTAGTGCCCTGCGGACACAGTACGCCACAATTTTTAAACTCGCAGCCTCCACCTGTCTCATAATGTCACGCACATTACCGACTCCACTGTTTACACATGTATTTTTCAACCACTCAATTGTGCTACGGAACTTGCTCTCATTGCGTCAGCATAGTTCTCCAAAAGCAGACAACATCCGCCCGAAAGCACTGAAGGATGTGCCTAACCAGCCCGCTGACCCATTTTCACAGTTCTTAAAAAGATGTATTGGTGAACAACAAGTCCCCAAGCGTAGCATTTTCACCCCAATTTTCAAAGGCAGTAGCCGCTCAGATCCTGCACACTATCATCCAGTGACTATACTCCTTGTGCTCGAGAAGGAGATAGAAGCGATCGTTGCTAAGGCTTTAATGGACCACCTGGAATAACGCACTATCTTGGTATCGGAGCAGCAGGGCTTCCGTCAAAACCGGTCATGCACCACCAACCTAATAATTGCACGAAGTAAGTGGACGAAAGTGACTGATGCTGTGGTCGGTATTGACATAAGTTATCTAGAATTGTCAAGTGTTTGACCGCCTTAATCACCGCATTCTACCTTAACGGCTACAGAGCTATGGACTCGGAGATCGTTTTATTGATTGCATTGACGGCTTTCTTTACCAACGGAAGCTTCAAGTACGCGTCAGGCGGACAATATCTAACCCAATTGAGGTGAAATGTGTGTCCCTCAAGACTCAGTGCTGCGACCGCGCTTTTCCCTGGGGTTTATCAAAAACCTGGCAAGAGATATATACTAAAATATCTTGTAGTTTGCTGATGACATCAACATATGACAGGCGGTTAGTGAAAAGGAAGATCACGATCTATTCCAACATGACCTAGATCGCCTATACGAATGGTCAAATAAGAACATCCTTCAATTGAACATAGCTAAATGCAAGGTGATATACCTGCGTCACCAGCCGGTGAGCTTTTACAAGCTTGGAGACCACACCTTGGAGAAATTCTCTCGGGAACGTGACCTGGATGTTTTGGTACAGGAATATCTTACGTGTTCGAAACCAGCAGAGAAAGTGAGGAGAACCTGCAATAAACACTTCGGTCTTCTTCACAGATGCTTCGGTCGGTATGTACCCTCAATATTTTCCCAAATACTTGAAAGCTACGTGTGATTGCACTTGGAATACGATATTTAGGCGTGGCAGCAGTGACAGAAACAGGACATTGTTGCTCTTGAGACTCCTCAACGAAAGGCAAACAAGAACGTCAGGGGCCTCTTTCATCTGCCCTGTCAGTTTAGACTTTAATCTCTAATAATTTACAGCAGTCGAAACCTGCTTTTATGGGGATCTCATTATGGTTTATCAAATTGTGAAGAACCCAAATCACATATGCCGTCCGCTGCCGGAAATGAATTACAATACTTACCTAGAATGTCACCCCCTGAAATGGTCAAATCAGTATAGCCGAATTGAATACCGTGGACATTTATTTTCTTTCCGCGTTAACCAGCCTTGGAACGCCCTCCCTAATTACTTTGACTCTGCTCCCAATCTGGAAAAAGTTAAAAAAATGAGTTGATGATGCATTGTCTCATTTACTTGTAATTTATGTATTGTTAGCTAGATGCTACAAAAGTCAATCAACCGGTGTCTTTCTAAAATCTTAACCAATATATTTCTGAGTTTCAACATTTAATGCGCGAACATCTTCGCTATTCTACAGAAGTCTATAGTGAGTGTACTAAAACTGTTTTCAATTTAATATGAAATTCAGTTCTCGCATTAAGTTCCATCCCAGTGTACTTGTTACGCAACGTGTTTGATCGTAATATACCATTGTTCCATTATACACCACTCTAAGCTGCAAGCATAGAGGTTCAGCACTGTGCTTTAAATCCGGTACCACTAGTTTGTACTTGTGTCTACGTGTGCTGTTTGGTGCGCGAATGTGCAGCTGCGGCCAAAACATTGGTTAATGGCCCAGGTATAATATGCTGTTAGCTCAAGACAAAGTCACATATATGACAGGGGGAAAAGCAATAGTATCCTACATATTTCCACGCATGACATACCCCGTAGACTGGGGATGAGCCGCGTAGCTACATCTATCGCAATGTGGCTGGACCTGGCCGTGGTGTGATGGTTTGTGTGCCTCAGTGATCCATTGAGCTATACTGGGTGGTGCTTTTGCACCTTCAGAGCCACTCATACCAGATTGGTCAATGGTTAGAGGCCAGACAAAATCAGCCTCCTGGTCCTCCAGGTTGGGGTTTGGAATGAGTGTGGCTCCTTATTCCTTAAAACGGACTCCTTGTAGTCCAGTGCCAAACCCGCTGGCTTGCGGCCAGGTTTTTGAACCAACGGCTTTGGTTGAGAACCCTAATCGTTCTCCTGTCTAGGCCTGGGCAACCTACAGTATCCTGCCCACGCAATACAATGAATCCTTCCCCAAACAAATTGCTGATGCTCTGGCCACCGCAGAGGATAATCAACGGTGCCCTATCTGCTGCATCGAGCAGGGTGGATAAGATTTTGGATGCTACTGCTCAGGCCTTCCCATCTTCTTATTCCCCTTCTTGCGCTATTTTACCCTTATCGTCCCGTTCCAGCTTTACTTTATCCCCCCTGTTTTCAACCCCATAATTCTCGGCCCACCCACACCTTGCTTCAATAGTCGCTTGTCTTCTACTTTCAACTCACAGGTGAACGCAGAGCGTCATACCTGACTGTCAACAGGCCCATGTCCAAGCAAACGACCCATTCCAGTTCATCGGCTTTATTTGGAGCCCTCGATCCTCCTTCGGACTGGCATGCCTTATTGTTCGCACATTGCTTCAGATTGGTCAACAGGCAGCACTTTCCCGAAAATTGGAGACCCTCTCGATCGATATCTGCTGCTTATGGGAGACCCGCCTGCAAGACTCGAGCTCTGTACTCACTCTGCGATCCCCGTCAGGTGACACTAGCAGCACTTTCTCATTGCGCCTATCCGGTGACGACGCAGCTTCGAGCACCGGCCAAGCCGGTGTTCGCATTGCCTTGAGTCCCCGGGCTGAAACTGCTCTGGTTGATTGGATTCCAATCAGTAGCCGGATGTGTGCGGTCCGATTGGCTGGCTCATTCAAAACTTCGAAGTCGCGCGGGACTAACAGGTGTCTATTCGTCATTGCTGCCTATGCACCGACAAACGGTAGCGATGACTCGGTAAAAGACGACTTCTATCGCCAACTGAACGAACACATTCGCCACAGAAGAAGCTCGGACACTGTAGTGCTGGCTGGGGATCTGAACGCTTAAGTTGGAAAATTATCCGCAGATGAGCTGCATCTGGGCGGCCAACATGGTATAGGCTCCCGTAATGATAACGGTGAGCGGTTACTTTATTTGTGTGAGGATGCTCGCTTATTTCTTGCGAGCACTAATTTCCGACACAGCACCCGCCGGAGAGTGACTTGGTGCCCACCAGCCTCGAACCAACTATGGACGCAAATCGATCACATTGCTATCAGTTACCGCTGGAGAGGCTGCGTCGAGAACTGTTGCTCGATTTGGAGCACAGGTGTTGACACCGATCATGCACTTGTATGTGCTAACCTGCGGATGCGCTTTGGCGGACGCCCGCGACGATGTTTTGAGCGCATTGACACCGGCAGACTGGTGAATCCGGCTGTTCTGAACGCCTATCAAATTACACTGTCATCCGAGTTGGACAAACGCTCACTGGATGCATTTGAAGCTCACTGGTCTCATATGCAACAGGCCTTACTAGCAGCAGGCAAATCCTCATGTGGTATGTCTAATCGCCAACATAAACATTGGGTCTCTTCACAGTCTTTGGAACTTATCGATGCTCGCCGGCATGTTCCGGCTGGAAGCGAACACAATGAAACTCGCAAAGAGCTCCGGGCTAAACTCCGTGCTAGCCTGAAGAGAGACCACGAATCCTGGTGGTCTCGTCGTGCAACAGAGATGGAAATGGCCGCTGCCCTTGGTAACCATCGTGAGTTATTCCGTCTTATACGGGAAACGGGCAGCATGAGACCTGGTGTTAGTGAAACTATACGTAACGAGGGTGGACAGCTTATCTACAATTTATCTTAAATCGCCTGGAACGTTGGGCTGAGGAACTTGAAAGGCAATTTAATCGGTCGGAATTGTTAGATTTCTCGCCGACCATTGATCGCCCTGCTCCGTAGACTGTTCCTTTGGATCCATCCTCTCGCTCTGAAGTCGAACATGAGATCAAACTGTTGAAGTTAAATAAAGCCGCGGGACCAGATGACCTTCCTCCAGCCCGTATCAAATTCGGGGGACCTGCTCTTGTGGATGATTTACACGAGTTAATAGTAAGACTGTGGGAGCAGGAAACTCTCCCAACCGATTGGAGCCGTTCCGTCATAGTCCTAATTTTCAAAGGAGGCTCACGATCGGAATGCGGCAGCCATAGAGGAATCAGCCTAATCTCCATCGCCTCCAAATTGCTTGCCTCTTTCATCCTTCACAGACTGACTGGCACTTGTGAAAGCCAGTTTCGTGAAGAGCAAGCTGTATTTCGTCGAAGTCGCAGTTGCATTGATCACATCTTCATCTTGCGTCAGTTGTTGGAGCACCGCCACATATATTGGCGGCCCACCGTTGTCGTGTTCCTCGATATCAAAGGTGCATTCGATTGGGTGGATAGACATGCACTTTGGGACTGTCTACTCAAGAAAGGTGTACCTGAGAAATATATGAATATTATCCGAGCATTATATGGGCTTAGCTCGGGCAGAGTGAGGGCTTACAGAAGTTGTCGTCACCCTTTAATATCTCCAGCGGCGTGAGACAAGGATGCCCGCTGTCGCCTTTCCTCTTCAACTACGCTATTGACGAAGTCATGGAAATCGCGTTCGCAGGACACGACTTAGATGGTGTGCAGCTACTCCCAGGAGAACGACTTCTTGATTTAGAGTATGCTGATGATATTGCCCTCATCTGTGACAGCTCACAAACGTGCCAAGCGGCAATGGACAGATTAGCACTAGCTGTCCGTCACTTCGGGCTTTGCTTCGCAGCCTCGAAGTGCAAAGCGTTTCTCCAAGATTGGTCTGGACCGCCTCCTACGCTGGCCCTTGGTGGGGATCAGCTAGAAGTCCTTCAAAAATTCAACTACCTGGGAAGTTGTATCAGCGCCCGTGGGATTGAAGATGAAATCACGAATCGTATGGCAATTGCTTGGGGCGCATTTGCTAACCTTCGCCACTAATGGCGCCTGCGCGACATCACTCCCCTCCTGTAGGGTAGAGTGTACAATGCAGCAGTACGTTCGACCCTATTGTACGGTTGTGAAACCTGGCCGCTTAAAGCAGCGGACCTGAAGAGGCTAGTTACGTCCGACCATTGGTGCTTTCGTAATTTAGCTCACGTTTGGTGGGAACACCGAGTGAGTAACGAGCGTGTTCAAAGCCTTGTCTATGGCACAGGAAAAGGAACTGACCTGCTCAGCACCGTTATTTCACGCATCAGGCTCCGATGGCTCGGCCACGTGTTACGCATGCAAGCCCACCGACTTCCGCGACGTGTGTTGTTTGCGCGCCGGGGGTGTGGATGGAAGAAGAGGAGGGGTGGCCAACCGATGACTTGGTCCAGAGGAATGAAGACCCTCACCTCTGAGCTGGCCTCGGTTGGAGCGTCTCGGCTCCCTGGATGGGGTCAGAAAGACGATGAACACGTTTGGTTGGACATACTTGCTGATATGGCTAGGAGCCGACCTCAGTGGCGTTCGTGCTGTGAGTTTCTTTGTCCTACCCCTTCCCTCTTAGTCTCCCCCCACCCACGATCTCCTTACTTAGCCTTATATAACTTTGCATAATAATTTTTTTGGGTGCACAGCAGCCGGCTGGTAGCTTACCGGAAGGATGCCCATCCGTTACCGGTAGCCCAGCCAGCTTTCACCAGTTTTTTTTCTCTCACTCCTTTTTCTTTGTATTGCGGCACAGTAGCTGAGGTGTTCCCACCTCTAGCTAACGTGTGTGATGATGACGATGATGAGACGAACACAAGCACAGGTCTTATTATGGAAGAGAACGGACTGGTGGCAATCTCTACAAAACATTGCAGAAGCCGCATCTAAGTGACAATTCAGGCGTAGTCCTTTTGCGTGCAGTCTATTCGTGTTGTCGACGGACTTCAGGTCACAGCGTGAGAATGCTACTAGAATCTTTAGGTCAATAGTGGGATGCAGCGTGTTGCCGGCCAGGGGGTACGCAAGCCCAATACTACCAATTCCCAGGCTCATAACGGAAGATTTAATCTGTATGACGGGCTGAGCAACATCTGCAGACCAGAAGGACAGGCGATAGAGTTCCTGCTAGATGATGTCACAGTCGCCGGGATAATTAATAATCCTCCAACTCGTTAGGTCATCCGCAAATAATATGCAGAGTGATCTAAGCCTCAGAGGTGTTTCGTTGATGTGGATCAGGATAATATAGGCCACAGAACTGTTCTTAGCCGTATGTCGGGTACCATTTCGTTAGGTCGTCATCCACGTTAACCAGTCAACTTTACCGTAAAAAAAACTGACTTATCCACTGGTAAAGTGGGTCAACTGCACCCCTTATCCTCAGCTTGTAGAGCAGGGACTCATGGTTCACTTATCGAAATCTTTACTAAAACATTGTAAATAACATCCACTGACTTCCGTCTACTCAAAGTTTGCAACCCTTCGTGCCGCGTCGAGAGCAGCTTGCTGATGCACTAGCGGCCTATCATGCAATTGTGCTATGAAGGCGTTATGGAATCTTACGCCTCCAACAGCAAGAACAGACAATTTTTACAGTCTTTTCTAGCAACATTTCTAAAACAGAGGTAACAAGATTTAGCTGGTAATTGCCTAAATTGCGCTGGCCACCACCTTTAAGAATAGGCTCCACAACTGTTCGTTTTTCCGCCGCACTGCAA
Source organism: Dicrocoelium dendriticum (assembly GCA_944474145.2). Taxonomy (NCBI): domain Eukaryota; kingdom Metazoa; phylum Platyhelminthes; class Trematoda; order Plagiorchiida; family Dicrocoeliidae; genus Dicrocoelium; species Dicrocoelium dendriticum. Next base: position 11,623,087 of record OX104071.1, on the reverse strand, counting down.
TGCACACTCGGACAGCGATCTCTTTAACATATGCGTCAAGGCAGGCAAGGTGCTGGCCGATAAGAACTTCGAAATTAGCAGGTGAAGACCATTGAGTCCGGCAGGTTTTGTGCCATCAAGACTTGCGAGTAGACTGCGGAATTATACACCTCAATCAAGGTCCTCGATTTAGGTATGTGCTACGCACGTCGAGTTCAGCAAATGCACATGCCCACTGTTATATACCAAAGCGAAGTGCTTCGTCATTGCGCAAGCACTTTTAGTTCTTGTGGTCAGAGGCTGTTTTCTGTGACTTTTATTACTAAGATGGAACCTGCGGGCGACAAGCGCCGTTCCGCTTATGCAAAACTCTTCTTGTTGGTCGTTGTCGCGGAGGTGACAAGCTCTTATTTACTCTGTTGATGCTTTCACGCATTTGCGCTCTTGCATTGATCACCATACCTTTTGTAGGTCTCACTATCATCTGCAGAGCTAGACTAGAAATTTAGTCAAAAATACGTGTCCTCAAAGAAAGAGTTGGTTATACTCTGGGTCGAACAAACGTGGCTTCACTGGTCCAGCTTTTCGATAAATTAGGGGGTACGAGACGAGCGTAAAACAACAGCACACCCACATTTATAACGAACCAAAAGCAAAATGCCAATAATTTGAGGGGTACCAGTTGTACTATTGGTTGAAAACCAGCACCCTCCACATCCGAGTAATAAAGATATCACAGATCTCCTGATGTTATGTCACCCATACCACGCATCTTCAGCTTTCGATGGAGGATCCCATGGTTCACCTTGTTAAATGATTTACTGAAGTAAATGTACATGACGTCAACCAACTTCCCTTGATTTAGCGCTTTTAACAATTCTTGCTTTGAGAGCAGCAGTTTTGCGGTACAAGACCGAGAGTAAATGAAGGCGTGTTGCGCGGGTGTCCATAAGCGCTTGGATGCGAGGTACCGCAGATGACCACGATTCGGGAGCTTCTCGAGTATCTTAAACATAACAGATGACCGGGAAATCGGGCGTTAATTGTTCAACGTGCACGGATCACCGTCTTTGGGTATCGCTTTCACTACTGAGCATTTCCATTGACATGGAAATCAACCGACGAACAGTCGCCAAAGGCGAGGTGATAATGGATGGCGATTGGTGGATCATCCGATGACACCCATCAGGCCCTGCAGGCTTTGTACCGCCAAGACTGGCAACCTATTTGAGCACACCCACAGCGCTGCTTTCCATGCTGTCCGGCTCGGTAGGAGCAATATGCGTCACCTTCTTTACGGATGCCTGCTTATCTGCAAAATCAGAATCAAAGAGCGCATAAAACTGAACAATATAGGATAAACTACTTACTGCAAATTGCTGAAAATTAGATTGCTTCACTAGCAATATCCTCCGGACTGCGAATGCATCTTGCGCAAACGTACAGAGAGCGAACTAAATTGATCTTTTAACGCAGAGCAACACAACTGTGAATGGAAGTGTATTGACTTATGCATGCTGTGCAAAACACTTTATTTGACTTTGCTGTCTGCACAGCAGAACGTCTAAGAAGGCCAGAGTGTAATTTTGCTCGACATCGATGGTGAACATCAGAAAGGGATATTCGCATTTAAACTGGTCTTGTAGACGGTTGCAATCTATAAGACTTTCAAAAAAGAGAACGGGTCATGCAAAAACCATTAGTAAGAATGCAGAATAGCGACGCTACTATTCAAATGCGTTCGTTCGACATTTGAAAGAAAATGCTTGACGAGAGTGGGTCTATGAAAGAACACATTGCAGTCAAAAAACCAATCTGCAACGGATCTCATCTACAAAGTTATATGTTTTAGGCGTACAATAAGATCCATTCTTTCGGTTTGCTTTCCGAAATTCCAAAATGCATGTTTATCAGTGACAGCCACAATTGAAATTTGCCATCTCTAAAAGGCAAACTATAACGAAAAGCGATTCTACGTCAAAATGCAGCATCAGTTAATTGTTTAAATTTACCTCATTTGATTAGTTAACGAATTTGAATGTGTCAGTCACTGTATATATCCACAGTTTGTTTCTTACCCGTTGAAACATTTGGGATGTTTACCTAGCCACATGGTTGTAAGGCGAAGACACGTCGACCAATTGTTCCATAGGAACATGGTTTTTTACCCGTCTTAGTCCATTTTTTCTGGGAAGATGTGCGCCACGTAGCGTATTGTGAAACGTGAATTATCCATTTACCCTGAATCTTTCCATTCCCTCAGGATGTTAATGTTTGCCTTTTTCTGTGAATTAGTTATTCAGAACTGGATACGCACTACATTTGAGGTTTTCGCTGAGAATCTCCTTCATTTAGGGAAGTAATAGCATTTGCTCATCAATACCCAGCCCGACATTTTGTCAGAGCGAGACAAAATGTTCTGGGTTGGACATCATATATCTGATTGGCCCTCGGTACACTTTGCATATCCAGCCGCTAGTCTAATACTATTTGCTGAACCAAGGTCCCTATGTCCTCGTAACATAATTTACTGACCCCTCTCTGGTCCAAAAGTTCAACGCTTACCAATTCACTTGCACGAGAGGTGCAACTGACCGAGGATATACAACTAGCTGCTTGTCCAAGTGGACTTTTGGGCGCCTTCCTTTATTAATAGGAAAGGGCGTGATTAAGAAGATCAATAGCTCCTTTCTACAACCCTTGGTTGAAACCGATCATGAAACTCAAATGAATGAGTCTATTTATGTGGTCAGAAGAGGCAGTTGTAGTAACACAAAATACCAAAGAATTATATATATACAAATATATATATCATCGCTTATACCAACGCGATCAGTGTTTTGATAATAGAACTGACAACACAGCGAAATGTGGTATAAGCATTTTATGTTGCCCTGATCATAAAATCCTACTCCAGTATAAATTGTTCAGTGTTGGTTACAGGTATTTGCGTATGTTACGTTGTCTGATTGAGTGAAACATTTCATGAGCTTTTGCTAACTATTTGGACTGATGAGTGATTTACCCTAACGTCATTGTTCTGATTATATTAAGACTTTCACAAGAGTATTTGCGGCAAAATAATCGTTATTTTGTAGATGCGAAAGCGATTTATCGAGAAATATATTCTTCACACAGTTACCAATTTCTGACCCCAAGCGAATAATGTAAATATTTTTTTTATATTTTTGCAGGCATTTATATATTAGGGCACATATATGTACTCTATTTTTATAATTAAGGTTATTTATTCTTATAAAAATAAAGCCAGGTTTTTAAAAGACGTCATTTTAATGCAAAATATTTAGCCAAATTTGCAAATATTATCGTGGATTCCTTCGCTTGTACTAAACTAGCAGCTTTGGATTGGTCTGCTATCATTTAAATTTTTTAATGTTCGTTATATCTATAAGTTACCTTGGAGCACCTTTCGTGCGATTGGCTGGATATTATATTCACTGCCAACATAGATTCAAGTCATTGAGTTCTCGTCATGTTGGACAACAGGCGCCATCCGGAGGCAGTCGTATATTCAGAGTTCATTTTCCTGTCAAGACAATTTCGCTAAAATGTTTCACTGAGTTAACAGTTTGTTTTCTAATAGAATACACTTTCATATGTGCAAGTGGTCTCACGCTGTTGATAAAATTTTAAGTGAAAATGAAAATGTTAAACACGTTTACTCTCGTTGAATTGTAACATTTTAAAAGCTCTCCCTTAAACATTCAACAGATCTCTGGACTCAAATGTTTACTTATTCAAGATACTGCTACACAGATTTTTGTTTAATGTTTTCATATACTGATTGTGTTACCTACTATGTTGAAACGAGATTTTAAACCTAGATACACATCAATACTCAAAAGAAAGGTTACAACTTTCATTAATAACACGGTTTAACTGAACACATGGTTGTTAAAGATCGATGTTAGCATTTGAGTGAAATGCAACTTACTCGACACAACCGGTTAACTAAGATATTTTGAAAACATTTTTACCTTAATTTATTGTTGTCTGTTCGTGAAATTAACACTATGTCAACATTCGACTGTGTGTAGATATTTGAAATCATTAACAGGATAAGGAACGCTTTCCATTGTAAAACGCATTTACCCGTCTTAGAAAAAAAAGAAATAGAAAAACTACAATGGATTTAACTAAATTAACACACGACATTCAAACTGAAAATTCAGAGGAATCATGAAAATTATATCAATCAGTAATCAAGCACAATTTTAGCATGTTTACTTTCTCCGAGCAGATATAATTTGGTTGAAATTCTATAGCTGTAACACATGGCAATCATTCTGAATCGTTACCAAAATTATTAAACAAATTAAATTACCGAAATAGGCTATTTTGCACGCAAATACTAATTTTTAAGTATTGGTTTGCTTTGTTCTTTATGCGTTAATTAAGTAAGATCTAGTCAAAGAATAAGTTTACAATTATTTTAATAAATAAACTAGTATTTTGTATTGCATTCTATCCTAGTGACGCACGCATTAAGCAGATACAAAACTTGCATGAAACGAATATCAATTAAATCTAATTAGATTTTGACCAGCCGTGCACCCAGTATCAGCATACAAAATCGCACTTGGTTTAGGGATCCACTTTTAAATTAAATGAATTTGGGTAACTTAATTGCGCCATGGGCGCTTGGGAATTTGAGTTATAAATAGCCGCCTACTCCAAGGATTTTCCAGCAGTGCGCATTCCCCTCGGATTTACAGGAACAGTCACGTTACCCTGATCAATAGCTTGTAATTTTGCTGCTTACGCCTGCCCTTGACTGACTATATTATCTGAGCTGCCGCAACAGGGAAAATCTGCCTTTAATTTGGTTCACATATTTACTAAGTGCAGCGCAAATACATCTCTGAGTCCCGTCTAAATAACTAAATCCAACTGCGTTATTGTGTGACAATCATCGTGTGCGTTAGTAATAATGCACTTGGCTGTTTCAAATTTATTCCCGTTTTAGAACTAATTAGGCGGAATTTTTAATTGTAATTGCAATGCTTTCGTCCTAGCTGCTCACAAGCTACATGACACCTGGGTTTTGTTGTTCTAGGTTTGATGATGACCAATATTACGTTTCATAAAACTATGTCCAGATTTCCTATAAACAGGAAATCATATTGGCCGCAATAAAGATATGTTTATTCTAAATAAGTGACTGAAATTCCACACTATCTCGACCAAATATTCTAGCATGATAAGTAGTATTGGTGTGTTTTGGAACACCCATTTTACAACTGATAGAACACCACTTTCCTGTTGATCAGTAAAATCTCAAAGTATTCAAAAAATGTCATTTTTATGAGGCTCATTCTGTTTTAGGGCGGATGTGGGAAACAGTTGTCGTCCAGAATGGATGCAGTTCAAATGGAATTAATTTTATTTGGCTTATATTTGGGAAAATTGCCCATTTTACATTAGGTTTTACTGTCTGTTACAAGACTACCATTTCAAGGAGTTAGAACAAACGAGCTCAAGATTTTATATGATGGCAACTGAGTCTTGAAATGAGTAGCCAATTTTATTGAACATTTCGTTGATCATCGGGGAATAGTTTTTGTTTTTGTACAGATAAATTTGACAAACAGATTCGCTGTTCACACGGTTTGTGTAATCGTGTTTTCTTCAGGCAAACTTTGCATCAGCTTGTAGTGCCTAACTTTAACGCTAAAATGGCGCACGGTAGTATCCATCCAATATGTTATCTTCTGAAAGCACCATATCTCAATACTGGGTTTCAGATTTGCCAGTCGTTCATCTGCAACTTTTAGAACATAAATAACGCTTTGGTCTTCTGGAATCAAGGATGGGTTAAACTTAGTAAACCTAGTTAATTATACATATATGTATGTTTCTGTGCATGCATGGTTTCGGAATCAGAAGTCCTGTTGATCTACAAAACTGAAGTAAGTAGGGAAGTAGTACTAGTTTAACCTTTGGATATCTTAAATATAAATATCATTTTTGTTAATTAAAACCTAACAACATAGGCGCATCATTTTAAAAATTCAGCCTGGCAACTTCCTATTAGTCTAACTGATTTGACGACACTTAATTGAGGTATGGAGTTTAGGTTTATATTTGACCATTTTGGATCAATATCCATTTGCGTGAAATCACTAAACTCAACAGCAAAAAATTGTTGTCTATATATACAATAATGCCTTTAAAGACGTGAGTATCCTAAGTTGATTTCCATCACCGGCATTTAACCTTTTTTCTTCGTGGCACCTCAGAGGCAATATTAACTAAATATTAATGAGGGCAGTAATCGCAGTTATTGCATTTGGCGGGTTGTGGCTACATACAGTTGATTGGTTTACTGAAAATTCTGAGACCACTAATCCCAGCATGCGTGTAAAATTTACATTATTAGAAGTTCAACCAGTTCAGCTGCAAATGTGTGATATCGGTATATGATGCACTCAGTACCATCCTTTTTACACTGACAATTACGAAAAATTGGTAGATCGAGACCATTAGTTTGAAGTCCAGTGTATCGGAGTAACACCATATTTGCGTAGCGTGTTGCTCGCGGATCCTCAAATTGTGCAAGCAAGCTGAAGAATACCGTTTGTTGTTAATTGGACTAGAATAATGCAAATGCATCGAAAATGTACTGTGAAAAATATGGTCAGCTTTTTCTGATCTACTAGTGTGTGGGTAAATTAGTTGTCAATAAATAGGTTATTAAATGGCGTGTGCTCGTTGGGATCGAGTATATTATTTAAAATCGTGTATGTAGGACATTTGCGTCGTCTGCGAACGCTGGCATTTTTAGGTAAAGTGGGTTCTGGTGTATTAATTCCAACTTGAGTTTGACTAAGCGCTGAACTAATATGGGTAACGGAAATTCTGCATAAATAACGAGAGCATATATTTGCTGATGTCAGATATTTATAGAACAGTAGCGGATCTGAACACAAATATAGTAGAAAATAACTTGGAGCGAATTCGCGTGGGTGCCTCCACCTGTATGTGATGGATTAGGATGTGGTGGAATCCTCCTGAAGCAGTTCATCCTGTTATCGCTGCCTTATCAATGTTTGTGATGATGTTTATGGATAACCAACCATATTTACTTCGCGAAAAAGCTCTGCAGATCGCTTCGTATTAGGGCTACATATTGTGCTAGAAGACTAAATTACTGACGTCTACTGTTTCATAGCATTAGGGTAATTGTTTGCGCTCGCTCCTAGTGCGCTTGAGATAACAATACATTTAAAAGCTTGTCTACATTAATTGTTGTCCTAGGGACATTAGGTTCATTTCGTGTTGCATTTGCTCCACTTTGATATCCATCCCCACGAATGCATTTTAATTTATCATAGCTCACATTTGCGACGGATACCAAATTTTGCTTACCAGTAAACGTATTTGCTACTAATGACTTCACCTTTATTCGAACAATGGATTTCGTGATATCAACGACATGATAGGAAAATCGAGATTTACTTGGATGCGCCTAGTTATCTATTTGGTTACCTGTTGGATATGTATAGGAGATTTATTGATACCAATAGCCTTTCGCTCTGACGTGCGTGGTGTAATATACCCGAAAGATTTATGTAGAAACGTTTTATCAGCCCTTATTAAAACCTGTGGAACTTGCTACATTAGGCTAGGTTAAGTTGGCTAATCAGGCATCGGTTCTCAGATACTTTATTTTAGGAGCGAAAGTAAATATTTTACGCGGAACGCGGTAGAACAACCTGTACCAACCCTCTTTTGAACGTTCGCAATAAAAAGCAAAATTTAATTAATCATACTCATTAATAGCAACAACCACCAATAACCAGTGGAGTGTCCCCTGCCATTCTCAGTAATAAAATAGAAAAACCGGTGGGTAGACCTAAGTTAGACTGCGGAGACTGCGGAAAGCTAATTTCACCTCGCGTAATCAAGAATAAGTCTACCGTTATTAACTACTATATTTCCATAATTTCAACCTATTGTCACCCTGGAATTTTGCATTGATTATTGTAGCGCAACCCAAATTAACTGCTCAGATTGCTAAAATAAACAGGGACACATAATGTGCAACTGCGAATAGGTAACTTATACAAGCGTTGTCGGACGTGGTGACTACTAGCAAGCTGAACAGCACGGCAATCCGTCCTGGCGTACTCAGGGAAATATTATGCTAGGAAAGAAAATGTTGTTTCTTGAATAGTGTGAGTATAACTTATTAGTTGACAAAGTAAAATTCCTAGCAGTGTTTTCATATGTATTACGCATAGCAGATGCAGCGAAATAGCGGTGTGACATTAGCGTTACAGCCAATTTGTTTACTTATGGTTATAGTACCAATCGTCAGTTACATTTGGTGAATAAATTACATATAACAGATGGTTCGTCGCTAGTTTTGAATCCTCTGGGAGTGATGAGGTGATCGTAGCAGTATATCAACAAATGCTGTTTACGAGTTTGCCTTGGAGATCTCACCTAGGGGCATCCATACCAGATAACATAGGATTAGCTCATATTTACTAAATACTCGCTGTGTAATATTTTCACTTATTCAATTTTGAATTATTTCACTATGTACTATGAAGCAGAGCGCCCATGAGATACAACCAAATTAAAGACAATGTTCCTTTCAGCCGTGTACTTGCTATAGATCACACATACCTTTTGGTTCACATCGCATTCCGTGATAAAACAAAATGCCCTTTAGTAATCTTGTCCGATTTCATGCTTTTTATCGAATGGAAAATGCTACCAATCTATCAAAAATGCTCGTAAGTTAAGGTTGAATCTGCGTATAAATCTACCTTTTCGTTTTTAAATTTATGTGTATTACATGTCAAATTATCTAAACAGAGTAAAACATGTATGCAGGCTTGCCAACCTCAGAATTGTGGAACGCAGAGTACACAGCCCCTGACTTTTCCTTCTTAGAAGTGTACATACTAAAACTATTTCATCTTTAAGCCACTTGTGTTCACAACTTTCTTTTTCAAAATAAACAGTTTACTAAATTTTTCTAGGCAGCTACAAATACATCCATCCAACGGATTGAAAGCTACTAACGTATAGCGAATTTTTGTTGAGGGTTAGATCGATGGGATGGCTGACCATGCAAATCACACGTACGTTATCAGCTTTTAACCGATACAACACACAGAGCAAGCAGGCAAATTGGACCAAGGCAAAAATTTGAAACGGTATTAAACCAAATTTTCAAGAAGATGACGCATGTGCTTTTCATTCGCATACAGTAATAACATTTTCAATTCGCAAATTATACCCATGAAAATGCAAGAACAGAATTTTGCGAAAAGTTCCCTTTTCGAAAATTTTCCTCAGACATTTACGATTTTAAAATAGTAAGGCAGAACACATATGCCTGATGAAGCCAAAGTAGTGGGAATAGTGGAATCAATATAAACGGCAACACAAACTCTTGATCAGTAAAGTCCATTAACAACGCATGGGAAAGAAAACGTGTTTAGGCGCACGGAGTGATAAAATTTGGTAAGCTAACTAGGGCCAAGGTAGAAGAAGCCCTTGAAGCGAAGCCTCATTTTGCATAATTTCATTTGGAATATTCTAATCGCGATCGCTTCGGCTGTCCGTAAGATTTGCTTCCTAAGACCTGTAGTGCACCGTGGTTGTTCAACATAAAGTAGTTGGAAGGCACCAACGGTCCTAATTCGGTGTCCGCTCTTCACTAGATGTTCCAGGATGTAATTGAAGTGGCGACTGACTATGCCTTTGCGCAAAAGCCGCTGGACAGTGCTTCGCAAGGAGTTTAGACAGACGCCTGTTTGTGTGTCCCTCGTATCTCGCACCACATGCGCAGGTAAATTGATATAAGATCTAAGAATGGGACTGGACCGGAAGTCTGTCTTTAATGCGTTGGGCAAGTATAAAGAATGCTATTCATGAGTAAGAAGGACGAAACACATTATAATTATATTTACCAAGCAATGAATTTGAATTATCCCTTCCAGTCGAAAATAAGACATAATCTTAAACTACAAATAAGATGCACCCTAGATACAGTTGGGCAGAAAATAACACAAATGAGGTTAGAACTTGGCAGGACCTTTCAGAGTAGCTTTGCTATTGATTTCACAAAGTTAGCTAGGAAATTTGAGGTAAATAGCGGCCACATATAAGCCCATATTTCAGCGTAGAACTGTTTAAATCATTGATATGGTTTTATATAGATAATATATTTCCTCGTTTTTGTCATTACTTTGCTAATTATGCAGCCATATATTCCTATATTTAGTAATTAATGATGTTCGTTTAAAGCAAAAACGTATTTTTACAAAAAACGTGTGTGCTTCAGAGGACGCCATTCTTTCGATCACTTTGTATCTCCATCAGTTGATAAAAGCGTCTGAAATTATATGCCTAATTTTATATTGTGTATGAAAAACCGCAATCCCTTACTAAAATCTACTTTTGCAAGTAATTAAAAAATATATATGAAAGGCTTTGTACCCAGTAAGTTTTCGGGAAACTAGAAGAGTATTTATCATATTTCTTGCATACTACACCATTGATTGAAACGCTTAGATTAAAGTACGACTTAATCAAGAATAAACATTTTACATAGAAATAACAATTTAACTTATTTGTTTGAAAAAAGATTTTTATCTTATGTGCCAGGATTGACAGTGAGTATTTGTAAAACAAATTGCTGAAACGTATATTAATGTTAAGAAACATACGCGTGCGCGTATTAGCACTTAGAAGCTTGGTTGTTTAGCTTGACTAACATAAGGTAATTAAAATTTATTAACTAAATCGCTGATTGATTTTACTTACATTTCATTATCTAAAGGAAAACGTTAAGGTAACAAGCTAATAAATTCTCAGTTGATGACAACTAATTTATGTTTTCTACCCAATTGCTCATAGCAGAAATTGCCAACCCTCAAGCAAACCAATAACCAGACAGATGGATACAATTGTCATCAGAAGTCTGTGCGGGCAGGATTATTATCACAAATGAGTAGGCGGTTTTATGTTTAAATGTTTCCGAATCGTGCTTTGCTGAAAGCATGTGATATAGCTTAATCAACGATAATTATCAGCAGTCGGCGCTGTTTGCTTTATTTTATGGCTGTCTGCGGTTGGCGCATATAAAATAATGGCTAATTAAATCACGATTTCTATCACACATTAGAAATTCTGGCTTTCATCAAGAAAGGAGACATAAAGTTTTTCACTATTTATTTTATTAACCATGCACTTGTCAAGAAAAAACAAAACAATTTGCAAGAATGTTTTTTCTGTAAGTCTGTCCAGGATGTAAAATGTAAGTAATAAACGTAAAATCATTAAGCTGCTGCAGGAAAGCGTAAAGACTGCTTAGCCCCAAACGTCTCAGTTAATGGAATCCAAACCCAGGTAGATTAACACAAAGTAGGTCTGAAGTCTGATAGTTCGGTGACGGAGCTTAGGAAGGCAGATGTGCAGCAGAACCCATTCAACAGGTTGGCAATTACAAGGGTCCTGAAATAGGCCAGTGCGGTTTAAGTTAGTGGAAAGACTATTCACCGGAGGATACTTAAAGTAAACCTATTAAGTAATCTTGATTTGTTTATTAGCAAAAGCAGATAAATTTAGGGGCATTCATTTTCTACTTGAGACCAAATGTATCTAAAGCCATTTGTCGGAGCATCAGATCGAAGTTCTTTTCAGGGACCTAATGCTACTTTTCTCTTCCCATTTGGGATAAACATGTGTTTACCAGTTAATATAATAATGCATCAATTATTAAATCAGAAGCAATATATTGTTCACACCAATATATCCTTTGCTATATATGTGCTGTTAATCCAGTATCATATGCTGAAAATAATAAGGGTGGTAAAATGATTATTATCCTATTCCGCCATTATGTATTCTGATTTCTCCTTGACAGTTAAAAATACGGCAATAAATTTGATTAGATATTATCCTCTACACAGAATACCGTTTAGCAAATAACGGAGGCACATACAATAGAACAAGCCAGTTCGGTGATACATTAGATTTGTGTTTACATTCACGGATGTAAACCAAAATATAAAGAATAGTAGCGGCCAGAAGTTTTAAACTTTTGTTATAGAATTTTTTAAGATAAAAACATTTATTGTAGTGATCAAAGGACACTCATTAAGTTCGACGTCATCGATTTGAAAGGGGTTTAATAAGGTGTCCAAATAGCATAATGATAACTTTAATTGGTCGAATCAGAGAGGTGTTCCATTGAAACTGTATACTTGCATAATAATATCCTGCTGTTTTGAATACTAAATAAATATACCGATGGGGTAAATATCCCAAGTGCCAAATTATATATTAAGCGTATACTAGTCGTAGAGTGTTAGCAACTTAACTGCAGAGTAAGGTAGATAACGTAGCTGAACAACTTAACAAGCAGTAATTAAAAATTATAACGCAAAATGTTTCTGTTTTAAAATAATTAGTTATAAAATGACCGATTGAACGTACTTTATAATATAGAGATCCGCTGTATATAAATTTGACTACTGAAAATTATACATATGTAACATATTAATTAACAACTTTACCTTTCTTGCTACAAAACTAGTGGTTTCAATGATTAGCTGCACTTTAAAATACATAAGAATGCGTTAACACTAAGTAACATCCCAGTAAGTATATAATAATGCAAATTTAATTTGCGTTTGTTTAATCAATGCTAAATGCATTTCAAATTAGCCAACTAAGACTTTGGTTAATTATTATTGTCAGGTCGGTAAACCGGATGAACTAATCAGTTACACAGCAACATGCTGAAAGCTGGATGGAAGGCAATTATTTATGCTAATTAGTCCCCGTATTTTACGCACGATATTGTATAAGGCCCCTTCAGAAAAGGCGCCAGACACTCATTTCGTCCTAATTGTCTCGCCATCGTTGCACATTATACAGCCATTTCTAAATCTGAACCCATACCTTATACTCTATTGCGCCATTATCCAGCAACCTGTGTTTCATAGAATTTGTGGACATTTGCGTGCCGCGTAACTTATCTCTAAAATTGTGTATAACGCAACCAGCCTCTCAGCGTCTTACAGGTTATTACTAATGACATGAACATGGTCTGCCCTCCAAAATCCACGCACTCAGAACAAGTTACCAGAATGCCTTACAGCAGTTGGATGTTTTGATTGCACGTTTTGCTTGCAAAGCACTAGACAATTGTTTGATAAACGTTTTCTGATATATTACCGCTGCAACCATGTCACACATGCTAAATTATAATCCATTGGAACAAAAGTAAGCACCTTTTTTGTTAAGGATCGTGCGAGGTTTACATCTTAAGACGAATAGCAAATGAAATGATTAATTATCACATCCATAGAAATCCTGGGGCTAATCATTATTAAGCCTAAGTAAGACTAAGTTTGAAGAGAGTGATTTTTAAAGAATATTAACGAACAATAACATGCATAAGTAAATCTTATTCAAATTTAAGGAAATGAATTGAGGAGCTACAACTTAGATACCCAACTGTTTTAGCGGCTCAGCAAATGCAAACAATATTTACGTCGGTTACATAATCGATCGGCTCGAATCTGACTGTTCAATGTTACAGACTACGTCTAAATAATGACACCTAATCAGCGCAATGTAAAATATATCATAAGAAGCATGCGTTTCATTATTTCGTGTTCAGCGATTAAAAAAGCAACTTTTTAGAGTGCTTTTCGTTATATTTGTGATGGATTATGGTTTATGTTATATCACGAAGCGGAGAAACTTGGTCGCCTTTACTATTGGCTTAAGAGGAATCATTTCACAAATGCCTTGTCTATGCATCAAACCGGGGTATTTTGCCGCGACCCACAGCAATGGTTTCCTGACTCTCTCGAAAGAAACCAGTTGTTCATAGCTGTGCTCGGTATTTGGCGCTGTATGCCAGTAGAATGGGAGAATGCATAACGATTGTGAAACAGATTTTGCATGAATTTTGGCAAAAACCATCAAAAGCGTGCTGAGTATGATTTGTTTATAAAAAGGAAACAAAAATGAAGGCAAAGAGCAGTAGAAGGCCGGAATAAAGGTAAAACACCGCCAATAAATTTATTTACGAATGAGCTGTGGATTGCGAAAGCTGATGAGAAGAGGGAATCTCATCGTTTTTCACATCAATTGGTTGAAAACACGGCTCGTGAATAGCGTTGAAGTGAATCGTGACCAATAAATATGGCTCCAAATCAAAACTTTCTTTATCATCCTTAGACGAAAAGTATATGGATTTCCTAAGAGAATTTGTCAACAATAACTCAGCTGCACGTTTGGTACATTATCGGGAACATTGGCATAACTATGCATAAGTAGCGTGTATTTGCTTTTACTCCCAGTGTGAATGTTTACATTCACTTCAGTAAGTGTAATTATGGAGTTTGATCTAATTCTAAACTATGTAAGCAAGACAAGCAATACTCAACTAAAAATGTACGTAATCAACTAACAAGTTATCAACATGCTTTTTAAAGACGTTTTTACCCATAGTTAAAGCTTACATTTATTAAATGTAGAGGACAAATAAAAGTGATGCATTGAATCAAAAAATTTTAAACCTCAATATTTATCCTGCATGCAAACAAAAGCCGCATGCGTGAAAGCAGTACATGTTTGTCACCACATATCTTTATATTTATTTATGTACTCATTTTCTAGATTTATATGTGTATATAAATGCATTTGTCGTCTTTTCGCAAATTAGGTGCCCGATTTTAGTTTCAGCTCAGTAATTATTTCCCATATATTGATACTTAAGATATAATATTTTATAATCCCTACGGACATGTAACTTCATACAAAAATGCCCTGAATAATCGTTGTATTTGCCGTATACCTTTGCTTGTATGAGCAACTGCCGCAACTTCAATCAAATTTACTGAAATACGGCATATAACATCCATATATCTTAACGATTTTTAAGCATAATTGATAGGAACTCATTGATGTCTTTTAACGTACCACTTAAAATAGATCGCATGAAAAATGCAAAATTTACAAAATTAGTTTGTACAATGGTGTCGAGAAATTGATTACATGCTTATAGAAAATTAAACCAGTACGCCGTTTTACTATTTGGCCTTCTTCACCGGCGCTGCCCGGGACTTTTAAAATAAGTGTTAATGACTACTTTTATGTTAGATATCACAGCACCAGCGAATTTTAAATATGTCTTTAGACTCCTTATCGAAATGACGGCTCGTTAAATGATCGTTTATATGTATGATAAATCATAACATACTTTGTTTCAAATAATCCTGGTCACATTCACTAGATTAATTTTCCATTCACATAGAAGGCGAGGCCCTCTCAATTTACATAAGGCAGAATACCTATTATTCCCAATTATGTGTATGATCAATTGGCCTTTTAACAATGTCGCACGGTGACTAGAGAAACAATTAGATCCGGTGCGTAAATTCTTTGTTAATATTCCCTGACTCTTTGAAACTGACCGAGACTTTGGATCATTTGTCACTGAGTGCAGAGCTCACGTACTCAATAGAAGTAGACTAGTTAGTCACAAACATGCCTTTACTTAAGTCAGTCGATAAAGTGAATTAATCCTAAGCCAGAATAAGTCTGTGGGCTTGCAGTAACATATTTAAAGTCTATGATTATATTATACACAAGAAGATACGGTTTGAGTTTGAGGGGACCGCATACAAACAGGTCGCAGCGTCGCTATGGGCAGCCATCTAAAACCGGTATTAGCCGAAATCTACCTCGGCCTGTTAGAAAGGCACATTGCTGTCTGCATTGGTGAATCAAAGCTGTACAGACAATATGTGGATGACGTGTTAGTCTTCACCAGCAGCAAACATTTTACCTGAATGCTGAACAATCAATATATTTTCCATGGTCTGGACTGTGACATTTCGATTTGTGTTGCTTAATTTTTCTACGTATATACCATGTATTTCTGTTCCTGCTTTGTTTGCGACTAAAGACTGCAATCGAAATGTCGCCATATCGCGACTATATAATCATACTGCGTTTTCGAAGTGCTTTTTCAGTGGATGCGCAAACATGTGTATTGTGCAGCCATGGGGAACCGGTAGAATACCTGAAAGTAGATCGGAGTAATTAATATTTTCATTTTTCATTAGTATATGTCAATATCACTGCTTATTCCTAAATAGCAATCTGCCTGGTATCCTTAGGCTTTCCCACGTCATCGGGTTGCAAAGGGCAACTTCCCTGTGGCTTTGAGCTACTGGTAACCATTGACATATAAGGACACATTAACCATATGCAGCGCATATATATTATCCTAGTCTGCTAGTTTATCCATATGTATGCGTGTTATGCCAAGTTTGGTAGAGAGAAAATTGAGTCTGTATGGTTTCTGTTTATTAAACTGCCCAAATACGTAACTAAAAGGTTTTCAAGCATTGAAACTGCAGTGGCTTTCAGTCATGATCAATATATCCGTTAAGCAGACACGGCTACGAACCGACTTCAATATCAGGTGGATACAATGGTCAAGAGTAGTTCTTTTCCACAGTAGGAATGATCTACAAACTAACTAAAGTAAGAACGCATAATTAACCTCAATTGATTGAACCCTAAATACGTGTAATAATGATTTCACTTTTCCGGCGAACGAAAATAGTTAAGATGGGCAGCAATTTCCACGCTAGTTGCAGGCCGACAAACTTCAAGTAAATTGTAAAATTGTAAAATGTATATCATATGTTACTAAGTCGTAATCATCAACTAATTTTTCCGTCTAAACGGCATTATTTTCTTCTATTCGAAAAACTTTACATTAATGAGCTTGAGTTGTTTCTGGATGTTGTCTAATTCAGAACATTTTAGGAATGAAATTTGTTTTATAGATACAAATGAAAAAACGGTGATTGACTCTTGGAAATATTGCCATTTTTAACATTTATGTGTAGGAAGAAATTCTTTCAAGAGGGCGGGTTAGCCTGAATTTCGATTATTTCGCGTATTATTATTTAAACCTGCCGGACTGAGAGAATGCTACCAAACCGGATTACAGATCACATATCGCAACCTTTATATTTGATTGGTTTAAATTTACCTGCCATCTCAGTCGCTAGGCAATGTTTCAAAATTTCTGAAATGCACCTAATGTTACAGCAATCAAAATAATGCGAATATGCTCTACTTTCCTGAGGCGATCGTTAACTTACTTCTATAGCCTACATCATACAACCAACTAAAATGCGTTGCCATTTTTGCTGTGACGTGGAAATACGTGAATTTTCGTGTCTAAGCACTGCCGTAATCGACTGTCGACTCTTGTAATGAATCCCTTTCACTTGCGTTAGGTTTGAGTTTCCACTCTTAATATAAGACTGGATGAGAATAAGCAAAATTAACAAAATTCAGCATACCGTGCCAGCTTAACATATTTCTTCCGACAATTTTACAGTTAGTCTTTTTTAAAAGTTTGTTAAGTCAGCGGGTATTTAGGAAATGCGCGATTAGTTGGCGAGCTTTATTGCGACATGTCTCTTTTCGCTGAAAATACAAAATATATGTCACGATTACTTTTGTACTTTTAACTCTAACAAAATGTTTTTTGTAAATACGATCAAAATTATTCGGGGAATAAAATTTATCGGCAATTATTTGACCGATTTAAGATAACAACGCTGCATTTGCTAGTGTGCAATGATAACAGGCCTAATATTTGGTTTCCATTGCATAACGCCCAACTAATCATTGATCGGCTTCAAGAATGTATTGATGTTCGGTTACTTATGCCTCCGTTTACTAATATTTAGGTTCTATTACGAGCAACATATATAAGGTATATTAGGTACAGTAAAGAAAATCACAAGCAACATCTAGTAGATTCGTCATCCAAGAATTTACATCTAAATTCCCTGGAGCTATTTCGACTCTAGGGATCTCATTAGTGGAGATCAATATCTACAAGTGGCATTTTTATGCGTAACTCGCCACATAGTTAATAAAAAAATGCCGACAAAATGTAGGCAAATTTATGTACATTAATCGAAGTTCTGTGAATGCATGCAAACGATCCTAGCTGTAAAGGGATAACATGCCAAACTCAGGCTACGTAATTGACAAAAGAATTCCCATATGCGTGTACCAAGTTTAGTGTATGTCAACTGAAAGCAATACGGGTGTAGGTCATTAAATCCAGCGTGTACAAAGATTTATCAAACCGTGGTACGCATTAAGTAAAGTTGCAAATTGTTACCTATGAGATCCCATTGATTCCTTAGCTGTACCACTGACACTCTCGCGTTATTTTACAGCATCGCTTGCAAAAACCAATGTTGTACGCAGTGGTTTCGTACATAGAACAACCTTGCCGTTCCTCATTACCCAAGGACGGCCTGCCAAGCTTAAATAAACCAAATACGGACATTCATTAAAGCGCTTCTATACCAAACAACGCATCCAATTCCTCGACAAACCGGAGCTACATCAGCCTCATTTGAAGTCCTAGAAAATCATCACCATTCAGTGAAAAGAACTCAGTTCCATAAGTACAGTCAATTTATATCGATCCTTTTTTACTATGAGCTAATTGTGCTCGACTGCTGAGTTGAAGGCACTCCAGTAGGAGCAGTAGGGAGCAGATTTCATATTATCTCGGTTGGTGCATCAGGTGGGTTGTTGATTAAATAGACACAAACAAATGAACTATGGATCATTGAACCTCAAGAAATGTCTATATCGAATTTGAGTATTTAGATTGATGGATTGCTTCGGTATCTCAAGTTGCATAATATTCGTAATGGTTGTACAGGAAACCATGATATTGTTTGCAAAGTGTTCTAAACTCTGATGGAGATATGGTAGGCTGGCCATTTTAGCTAAAGAGGCTAGTAATAAATCTTTGAACTGTTGAAAAAATCGCTTGGATATAAAACTTGCGTATCCAGCTGCTTAACTGAAATATTTTGCTGAAAATATTCTTATATTCTTAGACATTAGTGGTGAGACCCCGGTCAGTTCCGAATGCTTCATCGTATACCAGTTTAGTTGCAGTTGTGGGGCAAGTTACTGATGATACAGGACCAGCTGCATGTCCAAATGGCCTGTTGTGCCCCGTTCTACTTCTATACAAAAGGGTATGATCAAGAACATCAATAGTTCCTTTCTACAACCCTTGGTTGAAATTGGTCATGAAACACAGATGAATGAGTCCTTTAACGTGGTTAACACATGCACAAGAGGTTAAGCAAAACACTCAGGAAATATATATATTTATCATCGTGGAGACGATGGCGAGCAGAGTTTTTAGACCAGAACTGACAACATTGGGTAATCTAGTACCAGATTCGACGTCCTGATAATAAAGCCTGATTCGGCATAACTTGTCCGCGGTTAAATAGATGCATTTGCGTATTCTACGTAGTCTGGTTGAGTTAACCATTCCGAAATGTTTTGTTAACTAGTAGGATTGATGTGTGACCTACTCTGACGGAATATTTTTATTTGTATAAGACGTTCATAAGTGTATTTGAGTCAAAATAAACGTATTCTGTAGATGACAAAGGGATATAACAAATGTGTATTCTTCATATGATTGTCAACTTTTGATCACATGCTAATTATTTAAATTAGTGTTTTTATGTTTAGCAGACATGTATATATTTAGGTATAATTAAACACTATGTTTGAATAATAAGGCATTTAACATATGACAATTAAGCCAGCTATTTAAGGTCGAAGTTAAAATGCCGGAACTTTTGCACAATTTGGAAACCTTAAACGCTGCTTGTGCTAAACAAGCTGATTCGGATTTGTCCAATATCATTTAAATTTTTTAATATTTTTCTTCAAGTATGTTTACTGGGAGCAAGTTGTTGAGATTGGAAGGCTATGTGTACAATACGATAACGTATTTAAATAATTGTACTTTGCTGTTTCGTATAAAAATTGGCTCCAACTTGATGCACTCATGTATTCAACTTGCACTTTTCCTGTCAATAAAATTTCGCTAAACGTTTCCACTCAGTTAATAGTTGGTTTTCATAGCGAATACACTTTCTTTCCTCAAATGATCTCGCGTTTTTGATGAACATTTATGTCCAGAGTGACCATTTAAACAAAATTCTTGGTCTTTGGATTGTAACACATAAATAGCGGCTTCCTTTCACTAGCTTCAACTGATCTCTGGACTCAAAATTTTACTTATTCGCGACTTTACCAAACAGCCCTTTTGTTAAATTTTCTGCATAGACTAATGCTAAAGTTCCCATGATGAAATAAGATTTTAAATTTAGTTGCACGTCATTACTCAAAAGAAATTTTGCAAATTTGATTAAGATAACGGACAAACTGAACAAATTACTGTTAAAGACCGATGTTGTCATAAAAAGTAAGAAACAAATTACAAACTTGACACAACCAGTAGACTATAGTAATTGGAAAAGCGTTGAGGCTTAAGCCATAGTTGACGATTATATGTATTAATAAGAAAATAGCATTAGACTGGGCGTACCCACTTACAATCATTGGCTTTCCTACGTGAAAGCAATGTGAACGTTTTTATTTATGGCGGTAATATAAAACAATAGTACAAATGCAATACATCTACCACTTTGTCAACTCATGTCATAGGTCGTTTAAATTGCATAGTTAAAGTAATTATAAGGTAATATACAGCCGGTTATCCAGCAAACGTTTAACCATTTTACTTCCGAGCAAATTTTATTTAATTTGTCTTTCTTCAGCGCCAACAATTATCAATTATAACGAATAACATAATTGATAAATACATTTATACAGCGGAAATTGAAGTTTCTGCAAACAAGTAATATTTCAAAGTAATAGTTTGCTTTTGTGCTTTAAAAGTATATGAATCCAGATCGTAGGAAAATAAGTTGAAGAATATCCTGCTTTTTACATAAACTGCTTTTTTGCTTTGCATTATATCCTTATGCGGCAAGTATTTAGCAGATGCAAACAATTCCTTGCCTCAAATGTCTATGAAAGCTAATAATATGTGGACCGCTCCTGCGCCTTGGATCAGTCAACAAAATGTGAACTCGATTTTGTTTTCTACTTCTAAGATAAGCCAATTTTGTCTAATTCAATTTCGCAACGGGCGCTTGTAAAACTTTATTATGCATAGCTGCATAGTCCAGGGATTATCCAGCGATGCGCTTTCCCCTGGGATTTGCAGAAAACAGTCACGTAAATTAGATCGATAGCTTGTAATTTCGCTGCATACACCAGCCTTTGACTGATTATATTATCTGAGTAGCTGCAATAGGGAAAATCTACCTTTAGTTTGACTCAAATATTCACTAAGTGCAGCGCAAATGCCTCTCTGATTTCCGTCTAAATAAATGAATCCAACAGTATTGTTGAGTGACACCAATTATGTGCGCGTGTACTAATTTACTTGGCTGTTTCAAATTTATTCCCTTGGTATAATGAGTAGGCAGGATTGTGAATCCTAATACTAATGCTTACGTGCCTGCTGCTCACATGCTACATGGCACATCGCTTTTGTTGATCTAGCTTTGATGATGACCAATATGGCTTTCTACATCTGTAAAACTGGATTGCCTATATCCATGCCCGAATCAATTATGCCTTTTCGAAACTTGTGACCATATTCCTCTCGCCTTAAATTACCAATAATCTGTCTTGCGCGAAGGAAATTTTGCCCTCATATTCCAGTAAACACTTTGTAACATTTTGGTTCAGGCAGTACCCTTAATATGAAAAACCAGTACTATTTATTAACAGCCAGTAACCACCAGTATACTATAATAATATCAAAAGTATTTGCTATTAATAAGAATATCATTATAATTAATACAAATGTACTATTTAATAATACTGAATTATATAATAATAGAAATATTACCACTTATTTTGCATCAAGTGAAATGTTGTCTAATTAATTGACTCATAGCATTTGCATGTACAGGCATTAACATGCATGGATGGAATAAAATTATGTACTTATATTACTATGTTTTGCTAAGACCGTACGTGCCCCATATATTTGTGTTTTACGGGCAGATGAAATTCCCTACTGAAATATACATATATTTACACACTAATGCTATTTGCTTTGTGTGCGTTTTACATGACTTTCGATAAGTCTTTTGCTATATGATCTTCATTAGTCCAATTTGATAACTATTTAAGATAGAGGTAACTTCACAGCCTACTTAAAACTATTGCGCATATTCACAAGACATGTTAACGATTGGACGCCTATTCCTTAGATCAGCATGCCTGATTGAAAAATTGTTGCACATATATATCTTGCAGCTTAACATAAACAAGGACCTTGATGGAATGTGTTCTAGTTCGAATATACAATAAGCATTGCCATGAATGATATCGCATCGAAGTATTGTGCAATGCCTTGTCCATCGCAGATCAGTAGGATAGTTATATAGTTTCTGGCACCGCTAAAGGTAGTTAAATGTAACATTTCGTTTAATAGGTTTTTAGTAAATTACTAGTTTATGCCTTGTTTAGCTGTTCTAGCAGATTCCTTTCATTTTGTCACACATTGTGCTGCAATATTAAAGTATGGATTTAGTCAGAATTTGTAAGTAGTTTGCAGGTATATGTTGAGATACATTAACCAAGGTATTTCTGCCTGGGACTATGCAGCACTAAATTTATTCGACAAGTTGAAGCTACAGGAATATCTACTTTAGAAGTCGAGTTCTGGCAGTGGCACACATATGTGTTTGTTGGAAAGTTTGGTAATTATTCCAGGCATCAAAAACCGCAAATCACAAAACTTCAATTTGGTGCTTAGAAGTGTATCACGCACTTCTTGCAACATATCGCAAAAGACTACATGTAATCTTTAATAGGTTATAGCGAGTTTAGTGAGCAAAATCACTGAAAATGTTTTTATATATATCAATATGCGGTTTTACATGAATGAGAATTTGCGTCACATTTTCCAGTAAACGCCTTGTAAAAGTTTGTTTCTGTCAGTAGTATTCCTAAGAACAATTAAATAACTAACACTACCTATCAGAATATTATATTATAATATTAAAATAAATGATACTTTTTACTGAATTATCAATATTTAATAAATAAGTATAAATTATTCGGAAAATTACTACTTATTTTGCGATAAGTGGAAAGTTGCGCACTAATTTGACTTCGATACTATACACGTACAGTCATTACAATGCATGGATGGTAGGAAGATATGCACTTACATTTCACTGTTTGTTTAATGAACGTACATATCGTGTATATTTGTGTTTTACGGACAAAGAAATTACACTTGCGCAATATGAAGGTTTTGCAAACACTGAAGGCTAGATCCGTTGCGCGTTATTTGGCTAATACATCCATTATTCTTAACATGACTTTCGTCAAGTGGTTTGGCACATGATCTTCATCGAAAAGATATTGTTGCTTATAAACAGATCGACTCAGCTTCACTGTTTGCCAAAAAGAATTGCGTTTGTTTACTAGACCTGGTTGTGATTAGGAGCCGGTTTCTTATATCAGCATGTCTGACTGGAAAACTGTTTGACTGCAGATATATCTTAACGTATAAAGGTGCATGGTGGAAATTTGTTCTAGTTCGAATATGGGTAGATTGTAACAACTGTTTTCAAGAATCATATTGTTCAGACCTAACATGGAATGCGTTTTCCATTGCATAACATTAGGATAGATATTTAGTTGCTAGCACAGCTCATGAACTTTAAATTTATGATGTTTTTAGTTGTTTTTTATTAAATTACCTGTTTATGCATTGTTTGGCTACTCTAACAGATTCCTTTATGTTGTCACACATTGGGCTGCAATATTGCAGGATGGACTGAGTCAGAATTTGTAATACTTACTAGGCCGAAATTTTTAGGTATATTTTGAGGTATATTAACCAAGATTTTTCTGTCTCGGAATATGCAGCACCCAATTTATTCGACAAGTTGAAGCTACAGGACCAATTGCTTCCGAGGTCACATTCTGGCAATAGCACACATATGTGTTTGTTGGAAAGTGTGATATCTATGCAGGTTAGCATACAACTGTTACAAAGATAATTGATTTTTCTGTGCAGAATTACATCACCCACTTGTTACGACATCGCTCAAAAGCTTACATGTGCTCTTCAATAAGGAAAAAAAGTTATGTCGGACAAATCGCTGGAAAATGTGGACAATGTTTTATGATCAGCAAATACGAATGGCGTGTCGTGTGCATAGGTCATTGAAGTTCATGTGGTGATTAATGGACGGCACATAATACCAAGTATAACGCAATTGTGATTCAAGTCTAGGAATTGTATAGTCGCCCATGCATACTATTTGAGTGCAAACGACATGGTATAGTTATAAATAACAGTAATGTTTTCTATAATTCAAGGAAGTTAATTGTATCCCTATCCTTAAGTCTAACTTTCCAGCAATTACATTTTGCATGTCAAAGAATATAAATAACGTTTTATATACTGTGTTGATGTCATATGATATACAGCATAAGCAACGCAGCTTTACATTTTGCAGGATCATTTGTCTAAAATACCAGTTTGCAACTTATCTACTGGCTACAATGGGCTGAGGAAAATGTTTGCGATAATTTTGACCAAATATTCGAGAATCCCGAAAATTGTGTGAGTGTTTTGGAACACCCTCAGGACTACAGATATTAAACCACAGTTCTACTGATCTGGAAGTGCCTCCATCCCCGTAAAATTTCAAAGTACTTAAACGGTTAATCGTATATCAAGCCCTTCCTGTTTTAGGATGGATGGGGTAAGCCGTTGTCGTCCAGAGTAGCTGCAGTCTGAATGGAATTAATACAATTGGGGTTATACAAAAAAGGGAGGTTTTATTTTAAATGGGAATTGGCTCATTTCACATTAACGTATAAACTTGGGTAACAACCTACAGGTTCAGGAAGTCGGCAAAATACGTGTTAAATATTTTAGGATGTCAACTGCGCCTTGAAATTAGTTTCCACTTTCATTGATCAGTTGACTTATCAATGAAGAACATTTGCTGGTTCTTGCACATATAAATTTAACAAGCTGCTTTGTTTTTCAAATAATTTGTGTGATGGTGTTCTCTACAGGTAATTTACGCATCAGTTACTTGTGCTTGATTTTAGTGTGGAATTTGTGCACGGTAGGAAAAGTGAAATATTTTGTCTTCTGTAAGCACACGATCTCTATACTGAATTTCAGAGTTGTCAGATATTTTCACATTTTAGACGTAAATAATGTTCGGGTATTGTAGATCAAGGATAGTTATAACTTGATTAACCTAATGATATATATATGCATATAGTTGTGGAAACCTTGTTTGAAAACAGAAGTATTCCAAATCAAAAACTGTATGTTAGGACGCAGATGGTTCTAGTTTATCCTGTGCATTTATTGCTAGGAGGAAGATAAATTTGGTTTTTGATTTAAACACACAGAAGGGCTATCATTTTGAGAATTCAGCCTGGTCAAATATATATCACGTCTAACTATGCTTTGACCACACTTACTAAAGTTAGCAAGAGTGGCCCGAGAAATCAAGTGTTTAGCTTCCGCCAAATCATTCTCTCCTCTACTGCTTCCTAAGCCCCAGATCTAATAGACAAGAAGAACATTTTTCAACTTTTTCAAGAACGGATCTGATCAAGCCCTCAGAGCATGGCTTTCTCTCAAAACGCTCCTGCGTTACCCGCCAGCTGCAGTTAATCGAGCACGACAGGACAGAGGAATAGCAATTAATATAATTCTCTCTTACATGCGAAAGGCGTTCGACCGCCTGCCGCACAAGCCAATGCTGACTGCTCTAGAGTCATATGGAATTGGAAATCCTATTATAAACTGGTTCGACTCATATCTAAACGGTCGAGCTCGGGCAGTTAAAATCAGTCAGCAATATTCTACACCGGAACAAATAAGCTGCGGCATCTTCCACTTCTTCCACCTTCTAAAAAACTACATAAACAATATATGCGACCTGACCAAAAATGGGCACCCGTTTCTGTGTGCAGATGAAGTCAACTGGTCTATCATTTTTATATAAACCAACTACAAATATGCCTGGGAAGTATATGTGAAGACCTGCCCACACTAATTATAGCTATTGAACGTTTAGTACTGAGGTTCTCCGCTGTGAAATCCCCAGCTGTAGGGTCCAGATGCAGCATCACAGAAGGCTCTATCCTACTTGCAGGTAACATGATCCCAACGTCTGATTCAGTTCGGGACTTAGGAATTAAGTACTCCGATTCTTTCACTTTCTCCGATCATGTGATTTAGCAAGTTGCAAAAGCAAGACAGCTATGCGGATATATCAACAGAAGTTTATCCCTACCTGAAGCACGAATTGAGTCATTCAAGATAATAGTACGACCGACTCTGGAATACTGTACTATCGTTCACAGCCAAAGAAGAAAGAAAGACAGAATGGCTCTGGAAACTTTCCAACGAACATTTACCAAACTAGTCATGAGATGTTTCTTAAACCTTAGTTATTATGATCACTGTCGAAAACTCTAACTGGATCCACTTTAGCTGAGACGCTTAAAGAACAACCTCGTTCTCTTCTAAAACATTATAAACCAACGAATTTACGCAAACAGCACCGCACTTGAACTACGGAAGACTGCAGTCTACGCCACACTTAATGGCAGCTATTTGATACGCATAAGTGGTTCAAGTCAGAAAACTCGATTAAATTTCATATAAGTGAGATATAATTTTCTGTGGAAGAAACCACCCCCACAGCTACTTATGAGTACAAGCTACGTCACGTTTCGAAACCCCTTTCGGGCCTTCCTTACTATATCAAATTTGTTGAAGATGTTTGATTCCCAGCAAACTCAAGAAACATTGACAGAAGCTGGTATAAAACAAATATAAGCAAATATTGGCTTACAACTCACTTGCCAACTACATGTCATTAGCCACAATACCAAATCATGTGCCTGTGCAGCCTAATACCTCACCCTTTTATTATCAACTACTGAGCCCACAAACTAGAACATGATGATTAAACATACGTTAGTTTTACTTATTAGGTGCAAGGTTCGGGGACCCGGGGAAATATCATAATCTGAAATTCTGTTACTAAACTTTTCTTTACTATTATGGTTCACGCCGCTTGAACTATGAAACCTATGCACTAGACAAATGATCGCTCCAACTTATGGGGCCGTGTACTGTCTGCGGTAAATGTACCACGTTTTTATTTGTAAGGTAGTTGTCAACAATGATGGCTTAGTATCCAGTTGCTAAACTCCATAAACTCAACAGCAAAATATTTTTGTCTGCATATACATGGATGGCTTTAAAGATCTGAGTATCCGTAGTTGATTGCAATCACCGGCAATTAACCTTTTCTCTATGTTAACTCAGAGGCAAATTTAAATCTAAATTTATGCGGGAGCAATCGTATTAAATGAATTTGGCGGGTTGTAGATACATACAGTTGATTTGTTTACTGAATTTTCTGAGATTAACAATCCCAGCGTATGTGAAAATTTACAATTTTAGAGGTTCAACCAGTTCAGCATTAAATGTATGATGTATGCATATGATGGCTAAACTGCAATTCATTTAACACTGACAATTACAACAAATTGGTAATTTGAGTCGATAAGTGTGTAGTTCAACCCATCTCAGGTGCATCTTGTTTCGGTCGTGTGGATTGCTCGCATATCGTCGAAGTGTGTAAGCATGCTTAAGAATACGGCTGATGTTATTGGGACTGATATTAACCAAATGCACTGAAAATGAACTGTGAATGTTAGGGTCATCATTTCCCGAGTCACTAATGTGTGGTTAAATTTATTTTGATTAAATTGCCAGGATCTAGTATAGTACAATTAGTCGTGTATGAGGGGTATATTAGTTGTCTTTAAAGGCCAGCCTTTTTGGGCTAAAATGGCGCCTGGTATATACATTCTATATATAAATTGTCTTATCCCTGATCAAATTTGGTCAACTGAAAAATATGTAGAAACAACAATAGCATATATTTGCTTCTGTCAGATATTAATGGACCAGTGTTTGTTATGACAAATAATACACTAGCAAGGAACTTGGAGTGAATTTGCGTGAGTGCGGCTACATATATTTGATGGAGTAGGATGTAGCAGAATCAACCTGAAACATTTCATCCTGTTCTCATTTAATTTTCAGTGGTTGTGATGGTGGCTAGAAGTAAATAGTTGCAATTTCTTCGCGAAAATGATTCAGTATATCGCTCAGTATTATGGAAAACTGTTTGTGCTAGAAGCCTAAATTACTGACGCCTCGTTTTTCATAATCTTAGGGAATTTGTTTGAGCTGTCTCCTAGGGCGTTTGGGATGCCAGTGCATTTTATTAGGTTGAATACACCTACTAAAATATCATAGAGTCATTGAGTTCCGCTTGGTATACCTTTGCCGTACCCTTGATATTCATCCACGTTAATGTTTATATGTTATCGTAGCTCACATGTTCAATGACTTGAACAAGATTTGCTTACAAACGGACGGATGTAGTAATAATGAATGCACTTTTCAAAAAGCAATATATTTCGAACAATCAGCTACATTATATGAATTTGGATATGTATATATTTGTGATTGTCGGAAATTTTTCTGAGATTTAGGGTTACCTGTATCCATTCACTGACGTGCATGGTATAGTATACCTAAATTATATATGTAGACGCGTTTTATCAGGCCTGATTAAAAGCCCGTTGATTTCGCTACGTGGGACTACGTTGAGTGGAATAATCAGGAATCGGTTCATGGATACTTAACTTTATTGTCCGAAAGGGAATATCGCACTCTAAACGCGGGTAGAAATTTCGGCACCAACCTTCATTTGAAGGTTTTAATTAACAAGCAATATTAAACTAAGTATACTTGTCAACAGCAACATCTGCGGTTGCATCCAATGGAGTGTCGCTGCCATCATCAGTAATAAATAAAGAAAACACCAGAGGGCGAAACGAATTTAGACAGGGAGAGACTGATGAGCACTGCTTTTACGTCGCGTAAAAAAGCGTAAAATCAGTGATTCTAAACGACCATATTTACCTAATTTCTACTGTTTTACAACCTTGATTTGTGCGTTAATTATTTTAGCGAATCGAACAATTAACTCTGTTCACAATGCTAACATAAGCAGGGACACCTAATGTGTAACCGCTAATCAGTAACTTACACACCCGCAGTCGGACGCGGTAATCAATAGCCAGCTGAACATGGTGATATTTCTTTCCGACGAATTCAGAAGGAACTAAATTAAGCAAGAAAAATTTGTTTCTTGAACGGCGTACAAAAATGTACCGTAGCATTTGACAAAGTAAACTTTCTAGCAGTGTTTCCATAAGTATCACGCGTAGCAGATACGGTTATGGTTATTGCAGCAACCGTTAATTTCTCACTGGAAAGCACATTGTATAAGACAGATGGTTCGTCTCTAGTTCTGAATCCGGTGGGAGTGAAGAAGTGCTTTTAGCGCCAAATCAGTAACTGCTGTTTACTCTACCGCTTTGAAGATTTCACAAAGAGACTTTTGTTTGGTAACATAAAAATAACCCATATTTCCTATAACCGGCAAATGCGAATACTCATACGAACGTTGCACGATGACGCATTGAAATGAAAATGATTGTTGGTCAATTCTAAGAGCACTCGGTACACATTCTAACATTCTTAGACCGATGGAGGAATATATATATATTCCTTAGAAGCGCTGTTTAAAATGGTTAAAGATAAGCCTGGCTGTTGCAGCGTGATACGTGACATCAACAGCAACCTGTTAATAAATAACGTGTAAAATGAAATATTACGTTGCGATTGAAGAAACTGTTTATGACATTAAAATGTGTATGTAAGCATCAAGATGCTGTGTGCGTATTAGTGAATTAGCAAATGTATACCAGCTATTTGAGGCAAATTTAAAAGGTATTTAAGACTGCGAACCAAAGCGCGGTACTGCGTGTTCCACACTATTGTGCTTGGAACTAATATTAACTAGTTGCGGGCAACGATTCTATGAAAAGAGGTTTCTGAATCCACTGACAACTAGGGGCAACTCGATGTTCTAATCAACCTGAAGCTGCTGCTGACCTAATCTCCTCCGCTGAAGCCGTCATTTAATTAGTTGCAATAAAATGCCAAGGCCCTAGTTGAGCCTCAATTTATGTGCACTGGTCACTACTGCAACATGCAAATATTGCTGCCTGTCGGGCAGTTATACAAAAGGAGGTGCAATCGTTAGTCATACGTTTTGAACACATCAAATAACGGAAATCGAAAGCAGTGAAACCCAATGATTTCTACCGATGGTATGACCAACTCGTACGTCGACGACTCCTATCCTGGAATAAATTACTCACCTCTGGTTCTGCCGAATATATTCCGGCGTATAAAATGTAGGGGAATCTGTGCAACTGCGCAGAAGCGCTTGGGTTGCGGTGTAAATTTCCGCCATCTAATACCTAATCCTGAAGGCATGAAAATTGAGGACCAGATGGACCTCACCGGCTGATGTGGAAGCCTTTGTCGTCCACATCCTCGCCCACTTTGACGTATCTTTTAATCATATCGCTTTCCGAGGGTGCATTGCAGAGCGACTGTTAAAGGTTTGGTTGTGAAGCCCATTCAAAAAGGTGGTTCCCACGGATGGTGGAAAATTACCTGCCGAATATTCTCACATATGTATTAGTGATGGTGTTCGAGAATTCTGGGAAATATGTATGCTACAGCTCTTTGTGTTGAAAGTTCCTCAACACGTGCACAGTGTCATTTCATGAAGAGCCGCTTTTGCATCAACAATATGCTATTGACGCGTCACATATGGTTGCGAATATTGAATCGATGAAAGTCCATGGATCCTTTCTACAATTTGTTCAGTCAAACCATAAATAAAGTAAATGATGAGGTCCTGTTCCACAACCTGCAGATAAGTGTTGTTGTTGGCGCTCTACCCTAGTGCATCAGAGACTTTGATTTTGGGAGGAAAAGACGGGTTTGTGTAGATGAAGTCCTAACTGAACGGTGCCTGTCCACTGCCGGCCAACACCAAGGCAAATTATCGGGGTGCATTGTATTCCTGATGCACATAAATAAATCTTTTTAGCTACTTCGGTCGCCTTGTGCTCTGTCTGCGTAAGACCTGGCCATTTTAATAGATGTTATTCTCTGGACAACTGTAATGACTTTTAGAAAGACATCGGCCGGGAATCACGGTTATCATTCTAAGGCCACCAGGGGTCATTCCTACCAAGTCAGTTTTAATGATAGTAGGGAAGGGTAATAAGGGACGTGCTTAAGCCCAGGTAGTCAATTCGCTGCATCCCACTAATTCCATAAAGTATTTAGGCGTACTATCAAGTTGTGACAAGAAAGCGGTCGACAACACAAGCACACCGCACGTAAACGAACGGAGCTCGCTTCGTGCACCTAGACCCAGCTTCTACATTCAGTCTGAAAAATTGGAAACGGATTTTTCTTTACTATGATAAGACCAGTGCTTGAGTAAGGCTCATCCGCCTGTCCGATTACAATGCGTGAACTGCAGAGACTGGAACGGGTTCATCATTTTGCTACCCGGCTCATCCCCAGTCTACGGGGTATGTCGTACGGTGACCGATGTGCGCGACTAGAGCTTTATATCTTGTCATATTTTCGGATTCGATTTGCTCTCTTAGCATATTGCACCTGGGCAACATCCCGCTGTTAAGGCCGATGCTAAAATTTCGCGCACCAAGCAGCACACTCGGACGCCGGTACAAACTAGTGGCACTTGATTTAAAAGACATCCCTAATAATCTATGCAAACAGCATAGAGTGGTGAGATACTGAAACAACTGCCTGAGACAACAGTGGAAGCAAAATTGGTGTCGGACTTCAAGTGATTTATTGACGCTCAATTAAGCGATGACAGGTATGGGGCAAATCGAACCGCGATAATTTGTAGCGTAGCTGCAATATGCTGTCACCGTGCAGCAATCATCGATGTGCTTACGCGCAAGTGTCCGATCAGCCACGGATGGACCAACAGAAATGCTTATATTCTCCTTCACTATTCTCAGCATTGAATATTCCGTATTCATGCAAACTTGAATGGAAAAGAATTCGGATTGTACTGCTGAGGGAAATACTAAGTTTTCTCAGCTTCCGTAAAGTTCATAATGCGGTGGAAGGTAATGGCTAAGTGTACAAAACCCTGCTTCTCCACCCATGCATTTTTGTTGGATATATTATCTCAAATTTACTACTTAACGAACATATCTGGAACCTCCTGCAGATATCAGCCACTCAGTTGGCAATGTTTTAGCTATCAATAATACTTCAGATTCTCCGCTCCCAAAGCCAGCTAATTTAGGTGAACTAAAATATGTATTAAATTAATCGCGTCAAATATGTTGCATTCTTCCACTATGTATTATTAAGCAGAATACCTTTGCGATATAACTAAAGGTAAATCAGCGCTCATTTAAGCAGTTTACTTGAGTCACATGAGTTTCATTTCGTGTGGCGTTTCGCGATAAAACGAATTTCCCTTTAGTCATTTGGTCCGAATACACTAATTTTATCGCAAGAAAAATGCGAGAAATCAATCAAATATGCTCTTAAGTTATACGTTTTAACATTGCATTTATCTAACAAAGCAGCGAAAATGCATATATACAGCCTTGCAAAATTTAGAACCCGAAGTACACAGCATCTAAATTATTTTCTGGAAATAAACATACAAACAGGTTTAGCCTCAAAACAATCGTGCGCGCAAGTATAATTTATTTTTTGCGATTACACATTTAAAAATACACACACGTTTAAACATTTTTATCTCAAAGTATTCTTTTGAATGATAAAGACTTATGTCATTTGGGCATAATGTAGCGATGATTTTGAACACACGGTATCGAACATTTTACCTGGAAATCACTGGCAGCATTTTAGGATCATTTATAACCTACACGCAAATCTACATCGGTTTTCATTTTATGCAGGCTAATAAGAAATTCTTTCAAATTTATTTCCTCAATACCTAATATTTAAATTAAAATGCGCTGATTGAATGCTAATTCATTTAGAAGGCCACCTTATTTTACCTGGTTTCAAAATTTTTAAACAGTAGTACATGAAATAAATCAGACAGCCTCGGCGAATTCTAGTCGGAAATAGATAAAGTTTTCGTCTAATTTCATCACATAAATATTAGGAAATGCGCGTGGAATATCTAAAAATATATGCCCTGAACATTGCACTCATTTGACAAAAACGTTGGTTCATTTTATCTTATATTCAACGTATATGAGTCGAGTTTATGAAACCTAAGAATAAATTAGCATCTGCCTAAAATTCTGGCTGGCTGACAAATTTAAGTTGTCCTATAGGGGACATTTTGCTGAAGGAAACCTTATGGTTTAAATGATCTCGCCTGATGTTGCGCCGTAATCATCAACATGGCAAACAAACATAAATTATCCTACTTTTGCAGTCACACGTCTAAGGAAACTGAACTGTTTAGGACAAGGATAAACATATGAAGTTTCGAACCAGTTATTAAAAAATTGCAAATGTTTACTTGCCCGGATAACAAAAATAAGAATCATTACAGAAGTAGTAATAAGGTGCCAAAATAGCTTGCGCTTAATGAGCTAGAAATTGACTCAGAAGTGTGAGCGCTGACTTCAACCTCATACAATGATAAAGCGAGCAGACGCTTGTGTGCACCATGGAATTCTCGTTTGAAGCCATGTTTATTACTTCACTGTTAATCCCCATGGTGTCAATTATCGATGTGTTGACAGTTGATCGATTACCGTAAGTGGATGTGATAACTTTCGGGCCACTGTCGTATTGCTTCTATAGTCTGGTCGTGTGAGCGTGTAGGCGCACGTGGAATTAAGGTGAGGTTTGGATACAGCTGGCTTTCCGGGTTGCTCGTTGAAATAGCGAACAACATTGACAGCGAGAGTACGTCTCAAGCGACACGTGTCCTAAAGCTTGGCCGATACAGAGTAAATCTATCACACTATGTGAAATGGATGGCGTTAACCGCGATAATTAAGATGAGTGTAGTTACGAAAACATGCGACAGGATTTGCTCGACTAATTCGATAAGAGTTAGGGGCTGAAAAAAACAAATTCCAGTGTGCCATTGCAGTAACAGGTATGTATTCTCCTGTAATCCCAGATGAACAAATTTGAAAGGAATTGGTCTCACGCAGCACGAATAAATTTTTCTAGTTTCAAACGCCATCAGTTATAAGCGGGACTCCATTACCAAATCGTAATTCCTTGGTAGTATAGCAATATCACTAAGGCGACCATTTATTTTGCCAAAATTCTCTTCAAAATGTGTAAAACTATGACGGCAGATAACATGGAATACAATATCTTAAGTATCACGCATTATGAAGTTATGGTTATATAAACATGTAACCGCTAATGGGCAAGAAACGGCGATGTTGGAGACGTTAAACAGTGAAAATGAACGGAGTTGGTCATGGTAAGCCAATTGTTTATACATCCATGTTTTCCTCTTCAAACAAGCAAAAGCACTTCCAAATTAGATGCTGGTCGTCCTATTCTGCTGATAGTGTAGTACTTCCGCATACTAATTTGGCGTGAGTGCATACGTCATTTTGGTTCACACCGTCGTCAATTACGGAACATGTTAAGCAATAATTATATTGCAGATGCGAACAGATTATGTCTGTATAGTTAACCTCCATGGGTGCACGATGCACATTATTTCCTTGAATTAAATTGCTTATTTAAATATAAGTGTCA
Organism: Dicrocoelium dendriticum; assembly: GCA_944474145.2. NCBI lineage: Eukaryota > Metazoa > Platyhelminthes > Trematoda > Plagiorchiida > Dicrocoeliidae > Dicrocoelium > Dicrocoelium dendriticum. The sequence goes on along the minus strand of OX104071.1, from coordinate 11,588,376 downwards.
AACTGGCTTGAAAATCAACCAATGTTATCCGCGGAACAAGAACCAAGCTTTGCATGTAGATAACCGATTGAAAGTCTCATTACTAATCTTTATCTGTGATTTCGTAATTCATTTCACTGACAAGATCCTGTTAACTTTAGGTGCATCGTCACGAACTACTGTCTGTGATGTAATAGGACAACATTAATAGCTCCTTCCGCCGAAAGCCTTTGTTAAATGGATAAGGTTTGGCATGCCATAAAATATTGTTTAATATTGACCCAAATCCACCCTACTGCGCAACTAATAACTTAATGTTGTACTATAGCATGCCCCGAAATGTAGGAAATTTTGCAGATAATGCGCAAGCTTTTGTAAAGAAAGTAAAAGCTTTTGCAAACAGAGCCCACTATGTTGCAAACGCCCTGCGCGATTCGTCAGCCGCTCAGAGCCAATCCTCCGACCTTAAGTGTCTTCTAATTGACCTGATGCCAAAGTTCTGTGCGTTAGTCTGAGTAGGTGAGCACGCTGCCCGTTGACTGGAAAAGACTTGTGAATCAACCATAGAGGCACGTACTTCGGCGGTGCAACGGGCATGTATGCGCCCACCTCACGTCCGAAACCGTGGATCACAACTGTTCTGAGAGCAATGAACATCTGGAATACAAGCGCACGACCGAAACCATGTCTGTGCTACTAACGTCGTCACCATGCGTTCTCGCGTTCGAAAGAGTCAGTTATCGGAAATTTGTGACCGAGTTCTGGGTGCTTCTTCAAAGGTGTTGAATGGCAGCTGGTGGCAACTGCGAACAACGTCAAGTATCAAACAGCTTCATCCTGGATTCGTCGTTTTCTTGATCAGGAGCCGAGTACTACGCGAGCGCGCGGTCGTAAGCGGATTCTGTCGGTGGAAGACCTAACTGACCTCCTGGATTGAATCGCAACGGACTCAGCCCTCACGTTACGGGAAATGGGAGTACGTGTACGAGCAGACATGGACAAGGACAATTCGAAGTCAAAAATCGCACGGCACCTGGCTGGTCGACTAATAACTGTGAAAAAAATCTATCAGGTTCCCGAGGGAATGATCAGTGCGCGAAACAAAGGGATACGCAGGGAATTCGTTTAGCACTTCCTGCAACTTGAGAGCGATGGTAAGTTCTTAATTTGGATTGACGAAGTGAACTTCAACCTTTACTGCAAACGTACTCGTGGTCGATCGCCCAGAGGAGTGAGGGCCTGTTGCAAATTTGCCAACAGTAGAGGCCCAAATTTGCATATGATCAGCGCACTCACAATGGAAGGGAAAGTGTCTATGACCACCCGGTGAGGCTCATTCGCAGGTCCTTTATCCCCAGAACGGTTACGAAGCTATTTAGACAACCTGAAGCGGCAGATGGCTCTCCGTCAGGTTGTAGTGGTATGTGATAATGCACCATGCCAGACACGACCGGAAGAACTGTTGTCAGTAGATGGATACAAGGGAGTAACCATCCTGAGATTGAGCCCACACTCTCCGTTCCTCAATCCGATGGAGAATGTTTGGCAGGTGATGAAGGCCATAGTGATGAATGAGATGAGAGTGCACTACGAGGAACTTCTGGCCAGGGATCCCCAGAAACTCATGACGCAGATGGAATGGAGGCTGCAGTTCCTTGAACGCATTATCGGAGCAGCAACCAAGGATATCAGCATTGTGGGATGTCGTAATGCTTTTCCACATAGGCATGTACATTTTCCTACTAGTCTATAAAAAATGACATGTTTTGATCAAATTGATGGCCTAGTTTTAAGCATCTGTTTTATAGCACTTCACTGCCAGCGCGTAGGAACGTTTGAGTATTCACACTGTTCTCAAAATATGTATGCACATACGTAGGTATGTTTGTTCGTACGGGGGTTGAAGCGATATCTGATGTCTAGCTCAAGGGATTGAAACGGGACCGGCTTCCAGTGAGCCATGCCCGAGTGATATGTTCAACGTATCGTCCTTTTCGTGCCGGTATTCGCTGTGCTGCACTCATTGCATGATGATCCTGAGATAATGTAGATACAGTTTCTTGGTTCGGAAAAATAGGATGTTTGGAATGCGCATTGTAGGACCAAGTGAGCTTTCCGGGTAAAGCAACCGTCAGATATGTCACAATATGGGATATAAGCGTGGATGGATGGATAGTAGTGAATAGGAACTTACTGCGCACATCAAGTCTAGCTTTTCCAAGAGTGCAAAGTATTGATAGATGCGCAGATGCGAGTTCGCAAACGCGTCGATTGCCAGACAAGTGGTAGTCATTGAAGCCGAACGAATGAATCGCGTGTCTAATGGAAACCGTCTCTGTGCGATGTTTGTCCGCTGTATTTGAGTGCACTGGCGCGTTAATTCATTACCCGATTGAAAGTTGGTCTGTCAATTTCGGAACCCACATCAGTCGGTTCGGAAGCTTTATTTAGATTTAAATGCAACCATTCCTACAACAAGCCTAATTTTATTTGCGTACCAGGAAGGCTCGAATAGCTATCAGTACGACTTGTATACCGTCTTGATCGTTTGGGATGATCCCCCGTTTGACCCAATAGCGTGCGTAAAAACAGGGGTGTTTTCGGCATGGATACAGTGGTGTAGAAACAACTTTTGCTGTCCGTGGTGGACGTATAATTGTTGCCACTCTCGCAGTTGTAAAGCTCACAATTGAAGCTGCCTTCTAATATTTCGTTTCACATGTCAACAACCACAGATTTAATTTTATAGTGCTGTCGTGAATAAAGTATTTAATTGTTAAAATACTCTATCGAAAATTTACTACCACACTTTTCGTACACTAATTGAAGACGCTAGCATCCGAACAATGAGCAATGAACAATGATTTATCACGGGATAAAAGCAAGTGCTTGACATGTCCCGTAGGATGATAGCGGTGAGTATGATCCAATTAAAATTTGTCTGGGTCGTCTATCGAACGTCTGCTGAGATGAATACTTTGCTAATTAACGTCAGTGTAAAATAAAAAGGTATCGCGCGTAAAAGTTCAGAAAGACACTAGGGTGCAGTGATAGTTGAGGTAAGGAGTGAGAAAAGTAAAATATAGGCGCTCACTTTGGTCCATTTGATATATAGATCCTGTTGAAAATATGCTTGGCGTAATCCACAATAGGGAAGCTTAGATAACAAAATGTTGGGAGGTCAGAGCTACATCTAGTCGTTTTTTGAATACATCAAAGGTAGGAGACAATACAACCGAGTCTGGGAGTGCGTTCCAGGGTTGGCAAACCCGAAGGGAAAAGTATTTCCGTCGACACTCTAGACGGCTATATTGTTCCTTCAACTTTAAGTAGTCATCCTTGAGCTGCGTGTTGTGGCTCAGTTTTAGCAAATGGTGACACACGTGGTTGGGGTCACTCAGTACCTGATACGCTAATATGAAATCGCCGCGCAGCATTCTATAACGTCTGCTGAAAATTCCCAGCAGCTTCAGCATTCGGTGGTAACTGTGACAGCACAAGCCCTTTACATTCTTTGTTGCTCTTCGTTTTGGTGCCTCTATTGCTTCTAGGTCGCGCTTTAATAAAGGTTTCCAAGCTTGGATTGCGTACTAAACATGCGGGCGCACGTTGGAATTGTGCATTATTGGGAAGATTGATGCGTCAAATCTCCCGAATGCCATTCGCAGCACGCCGACGTGCTGGTTGCCTTTTTTGCAGCTACCTCAGCCTGTTCTGAACAGTTGAGGTCGCTCTGTAAGATCAACCCAAGATCACGTTCCTGAGAGCTAGTCTGCAATCCGTTTGTCCCAAGTATATCGGTGTAGTTATGTCTATGGCGTAATTGTACAGCGCGACATTTGTCTACGTTGAACGGTAGGGCGTTTTGAACTGACCAGTTCGACACTGTGTTAAGATCACACTGGAGCAGTTCATGGTCGTCTGGTCCTCTTATCCTTCGCCATATCTTGATATCATCAGCGAAAAATAGGAAATCGGAAGTAATTGATTTTGCCAAATCGTTAAGAAACACCAAGAATAGAAGAGGTCCAAGGACTGAGCCTTGTGGTACTCCACACGTCACATCGATTGCATGGAAAAATGATTCTCGGACTCTCACCACTAGTCGTCGTTCTTGTAGCAAATTGCTAATCCAACTCAGGATTGGATCGCCAAATCCCTAGTTGCAAAGCTTCTGAAGGATAATCTGATGGTCTAAACGATCAAATGCTTTGAAACGTCCAGGTAGATGACATCGACTCCCATTCCGTCGTCAACAGCTTCAGTCCAGCTATTACGTGAAATTAATAGGTTAGTACTATACGAATGCTTTTGACGAATGCCATGTTGCTCTTGGGCTATTATATTGTAGCTTTCCAGGTATTGCATCAGCGCGTCTGCGATTATTGATTCCATCAATTTGGATAGTGCGGGAAGTGGTGTTATTGGACGGTAGTTGGCAGGATCAGTGCGGCTACCTCCTTTATGGATAGGGATGATGACCGCTTGCTTCCATACTGGTGGAATACTGTGTTCCTCCAGACATCGCTGATAGAAAACAGCCAGTGATTCTGCTAGATCACTAGCTACCGACTGTAGAACCTTTGGTCGGATGTTATCAGCTTCGGGAGAACTGTGAATACGCAAGGATAACAACTTCTTCAACACAGCTTCTGCAGTGAAGGTGATGTTTTCTAAACCAGATGGTGCGTTTTCGATTCAAATTTCTTCGCACATCGGCCTAGGTACACTCATTCAATCGGGCTCGATCAGGTCTACCCACTGCGCATACTTTCTTGAGGGTACTATAAACGGATCAACGTCAAAATCCGGTTTTCAATTTTGGCTGTGTTTCAGCACAGTCGTTCGCCTACAAGTGCACCAATTTTCTGCCTTCATCAAGGTTTCTGGAGTTATCGGAAAGCTTATTGCTAGGTCTACTTCAAGAGACTTAAACCAACCCTGTTGGTAGCTGCATAAGGCAACTAGAAGCAATTATATCTTCGCACAGTGCCTTGGTTGGCCAATAGCTCTCACGCCGCATTGTGAATCGCGCTCTATCGGACGCACGAAACTCTCTTGGTTTGGCCGGATTTGTGCGTGTGCGCCTGTTGGAACCTGCGGCATAAACTTGGCGCGGCGCACCACGGAATTGACCTCAGGGCAACATGTGCACGGAGCGGTCGATTATTGAAGGACAATCTACCCTCGGCGGAATTTGAACAAATGAGCGCTCTTACAACCAGTTGGTTTGTATCGATCATTGCATCTGAAACCATGGCCTGTTTGCTCCCGTGTGATTCTCGTGCACTTTAGGTCGTACAAGCCCTAAAATCCTAGTCTGTTTCCTCGGCGGTTTGTCGATAACTGTTTAATTCCTCTTGATCGCTGTAACCAAAACGGTGAAATTTGCCCCCATTTTCTTATCCTTGTCCACAAAATAGTTTTCACAAGCTCCAAAACCGAGTGACTAATCAGTAAAATTGCTAGTTACCTAAGTTAAAACAAAAACAAAGAAGAGACAGGAAACCATTGAAATGCTGGCAAAACATCCTGCTTGTAGCCAGTCCGTCAGCACGGAAAATGTTCAAGGCTCATCATCTAAGATGAAAATAAAGCCGAAATTAGCCGTAAGATTAACAAATCAATCAAATGATAGTTCTCATAAGGTTTTGCTGATAGAGCACAGCGCAGTTACTGCAGAAGCGCCCACTAAATCGATTGAGACGATTACTGCGCTTGAAATACAACTGAAGGATTTGAAGGAAATGTTTGAATCTCTGTACCAAGAGCTAGAGCAATTTAACTCGCTTAAGTATATTTTTAATACTCCAGATACACCAAAAATGGAACACCTTCGATCCGTTGGGAATCTTATACAACATGTTGCATTTGAGGTGCATGAGCGCATTAAACGCTCCAAAAATGTTATAGCATTATTTTACCAGAAAAGTTATCTTTTGAGTCTATCTTCTCTGCAGTGGCAAACGACTGTCATATTGAAAGATTGCAGTTTTCTCGCGTGCGGCAACGAAAGAAATCTCCGAAGCAGGTCTGTCCAGTACTATTTAAATTTTCAAACGACACACTTTCTGAAAAATTCACTTATAGTAGGAGCGCATTATCCCTTAGGAAAGATTACGTATCCATGGTCCTGAAACCAGATTTAACAGTACTACAAAGGGAGTGCAAAAAAGCCTATTTCCGACAAACAGTCTGTGACCAATATGTTCCGCCACCCACGGAAACTCAGGAACTACCCCACCTGGTTGACCTAGATGACACTCTGATCATAAATGAAGCAGCTCTAAGGTTGAAATCAAATAGCAACTGTCATAAAAATATCGCTTCTGACTCCACTCAGTGGCACATTAGTCCAGCATTACCGTACAACTCGTCCCCGAACATACAAGAAAGTTCCATTGCGCAAACGACTATTTCTACTCACTCTTTGTCGTTCACCAACCAGGTGCATAGACGCTCTGGTACGAAACTGAAAACCTCCTCTCCTAAAAGCTGCGAACCTCTAAAACTGAGGAACAGCCTAGTTGCAAAGAACACTGGTAGCACAACCTCACGTGGAATCTATAAGAGTGCTCCTAAGCACAATAAAAGCACAGCTATTTTAAACGTTCCACCAAACGCTGTCACCACTGAAAACCAGCAGACAATTGGCATATCTCAAACCATGCAGCATTTGAATATGCGACCTGTGCTCTCCATAACTTGTGAGCCACTTGCTAGTGAACTCCAAGTAGCTGAGCAAATTTGGCACAACCATAATCCTCTCAAATTACCTCAACATGTAAATAATCTCAACTGGCACGTAGGTTATGTACAACAGCCAGCAAACTGCAATCTCCCAGTGGGTCGCCATTTTCCCAGTATTTTACCCTTCCAACCTCTTTTTGGTGTCCAGTGGCGTTTTACTCCCCACACCCCCATCACATCATCATCAAACACGTTAGATAGAGGTGGGGAACACCTCAGCTACTGTGCCGCAATACAAAGAAAATATGGAGAGAGAGAGAGAGAGAAAAACAACTGGTGCAAGCTGGCTGAGCTACCGGTAACGGATGGGCATCGTTCCGGCTGCTGTGCACCTAAAAATTATTATGCAAAATTATATAAGGCTAAGTAATGAGATCGTGGTTGGAGGGGGAGGCTAAGAGGGATGGGGTGGGACAAAGAAACTCACAGCACGAACGCCACTGAGGTCGGCTCCTAGCCATATCAGCAAGTGTGTCCAACCAAACGTGTTCATCGTCTTTCGGACCCCAACCAGGGAGCCGAGACGCCCCATCCGAGGCCAGATCAGAAGTGAGGGCCTTCATTCCTCTGGACCAAGACATCGCTTGGGCACCCCTCCTCTTCTTCCATCCACACCCCCGGCTCGCAAACAACGCACGTCGCAGAAGTCGGTGGGCTGGCATGCGTAACATGTGGCCAAACCATCGGAGCCTGATGCGTGAAATAACGGTGCTGAGCGGTTCATTTCCACTCCCTGTGCCATAAATAAGGCGTCGAACACGCTCGTTGCTCACACGGTGTTCCCACCAAATGTGAGCTAAATTACGAAGGCACCGGTGGTCGAACGTAACTAGCCTCTTCAGGTCCGCTGCTTTAGGCGGCCAAGTTTCACAACCGTACAATAGGGTCAAAGGTACTGCTGCATTGTACAGTCCACCCTTCAGGAGGGGAGTGATGTCGCGCCGGCGCAATAAGTGGCGAAGGTTAGCAAAAGCGCGCCGAGCTTTTGCTATACGTTTTGTGATCTCATCTTCAATCCCACGGGCCCTGATACAACTTCCCACGTAGTTGAATTTTTGAACGTTTTCTAGCTGATCCCCACCAAGGGTCAGCGCAGGAAGCGGTCCAGACCAATCTTGGAGGAACGCGTTGCACTTCAAGGGTGCGAAGCAAAGCATGAAGTGACGGACAACTAGTGCTAATCTGTCCAGTGCCGCTTGGCACGTTTGTGAGCTGTCACAGATCAGGGCAATATCATCAGTATACTTTACATCAAGAAGTCGTTCTCCTGGGTATTTGTTTGGGGAAAGATTCATTGTATTGTACAATACAAAGAATACACGCCACACCACCAAATGACACTACTTCCGCAAATAATATGTCCTCCGTATCCACCACCGCCACTCCACTCTCTCCAAATACATCCTTGTTGGGGTCCTGTACCTGGATTCCTATGGACAACCCAACGGATAACAAGACACTGCACTTACTTTTAATTAATTCCCGTTCACTGTTAAATAAAATGCACTTCCTGCGTAACATTCTTCACTTCTCCTCTCCGGATATAGTGTAATTACAGAAACATGGTGTTCAGCAGAGATGTCTGACACATTGTTCAGGATACTGGATTATAACATCTTTCGTAATGACCGTCTTTATGGTAGAGGTGGTGGCTGTATAATCTACGTCAAAGTCAAATACTTGGTTCTGCCTCTGAATGAACCACTCCTACGGAAACCTCCTGACTCGGTGTGGATTACATTTTCTATTAATCCGAAAATCTCTTAGTAGGTTGTTTTTACAGACCCCCATCGTCTACCCTCACCGTGACCGATAACTTGTTGGACACTTTCTCTCTTATTGCTGACCTCTCATACACTAATAAAATAATCGCTGGGGATTTTAATATGCCCGAAATCCCATGGTCCCTTAACAATGAACTACAAAAACACAATCCTTTTATGTCTACTCTTGATCGACTGGGATGGGTACAACACGTCACAGAACCTACACGGCTTGGTAACATACTTGAGCTAATATTTACTATCGGATGTTCGCATGTGTCTACATACATAAGTGACAAGTTGCCGAGTAGTGAACATAACATCGTTGGTTGTTTTTTTCAAAATTCTTTCTAAGCCGATAGAATCAGTGATCAAGTGCCGCCCATTACCTTCTGTGAATTGGTCAATTTTCTCGGATCTTATAAGGTCTTCATATTGGGATCCATTCTTCTTAGCACAGAATGTACAAATTGCTTGTAATGAATTCTACCACCGCATTCAGCTTTGTGTTGAAGCTGTGGCTCCAGAACGTACCAAGAAGTTGAAAACGACTGCTTCACCTGCAGGCATCTCAAAAAAGGTAGCCACTAAACTTCATAAAATAAAGAAAAAAATTAGGAAAACTAACTATTTTACTCTGCTGATGCTCCACACCAGATTGCTTACAGCGTTATACCAAGACCACCACAAAATGCTACGCTCTGAGGAGGTAATGGCACTGAAGGGCGCCAACGTGGTAGGCTGCATCTCAAAACTATTGGACCGTAGGCAAAATAGAAAATTAAGTTGTATAAACACCATTGTAAACTCTGATGGAACTGCCATAACCGACCGTGCAATCATATGTTCGATCTTCAATGACTACTTCATGTCTACTTATAGCACTAATGCGTATGAAGTTCCTCAGCTCAAGCTGATACACATAGGCAGAAATACACTCCAAACTGTTGAATTTACACTTAGTGACATATGTCGCCAACTCAGATTAGTTCGGCCATCATGCTCACCAGGCCCTGACAACATCCCTCCAATACTGGTAAAGCACGGAGGTCCAGACATCCAACTGTTTTTGCTTAATGTATTTACACTTTCCATGCTCAATGGGGAGTATCCTATACACTGGAAACAATCAACTATATTACCAAGACACAAAAGCGGATCCCTGCAAGATGTAAAATATTACCGTCCAATCCACCACACATCTATTATCTCCAGAATCATGGAGAGGATAGTTAAAGAACGCATAATAGAATCTTTAAGTTCTATGAACCTTTTCAATAAACATCAGCACGGTTTTTTGAAAGGTAGGTCGTGCACCACCTGTCAGTTAGATTACCTTGATTATGTGACTAGAGCAAGAGACGCCGGAAGTGCCATCATCGTAATATTTCTTGACATCCAAAAGGCTTTTGACCGTGTCCCACACAATTTATTGTTGCAGAAGCTTATGTCCTATGGTATCACAAATTCGCTTCTAGATTGGTTGTCTTCCTACCTCGAGGGTAGAAAGCAAGTAGTCAAAATCGGCAACCATACATCTGAAGCCACTACAATTTCCACTGGAGTGATTCAAGGTAGCGTGCTAGGCCCGCTTTTATTCTTAATCTATTTCAACGATCTCCTCGACGAAATCTCGTATGGGAAGCCGTTTCTTTTTGCTAATGATGTAAAAATTATGTATTGTTCCGCTCCTGGGCAATGTAGTCCTAACTTAGTCTATATTCAGAGTAATCTATTGTACCACGGCTGTGACCCTTCTCTGAACATCCTTACATTAAACGATACCCTATTACTATGTGTGGCGCAGTACGAGACCTTGGTCTAAGATATTCTGCCTCGTTTAATTTTTAGAGCATGTTTTATTCTTGCAGGCTTCTACCAGAAACGTGATCACCTATATAAGTCGAACTCTTATTTTGAGGGATTCCAGGCTTCAAGCCTTTAAAATATGTGTTAGGTCGAAACTTGAGTACTGTACGATAGTGCATAGTAATCTGAGAAAAGTGGATATTATAGCACTAGCAAATATTCAACGATCATTCACGAAAGGGTTTTTGAACATGCCTAATGCTATGACATACCGTGAGCGTTGCGAGGCGCTAAATCTGGAGCCGCTATGGCTACGCAGACTCAAACTTAATATGTGCCTTTTCTACCGCTTACTATTCGGATTAAGCTTCAGTGTTCAACCACAACTCGAGTTTCAGACTAGTATGCGCTATGAACTAAGAAACAGCGAGCGCACGATGAAAATACCAAAGTCTCGCACAAAGATCCGCTCAAATTGTTTCTCCTTAAAATATGCGTTACTATGGGACAAACTTCCATCGAGTGTTAGAAACTGCACTACCTATGCACAGTTCAGACGCATGATTAATATTCACCTGCCTGTTGCAAACATCTGGTCAACACTAAGCCAAACGGTGACACTAGATGATTTGTATGAGAAAGGTCCTGGATACGTATGAAAGTCACCATATCCTCTATTCGTTTCAATAATATAAGATTACCTACATGTAATTGCATTCTTGAGTATATATTTGAGAACGATCTTACTCATATCAATCCGTCTAACCAATTCTGTTTTCTCATTTGACGCACTGGTTCGTAGATGCACTACGCCTTTCAAGCTGAAGTCTCTGTACCATCGTCGTCACTCGCCAAGGTTTTCCATCAAATTGTGACTGGCCTATCGGCAATCGATTGTACTCATTATTATGTTTTATAATTCCTCATACTTTATCTTCTTCTTTGTTTCACGGTTGGCCATGACTGGGCTGATCTCTTGTGGTGACGGATTACAGCTTCCAAAATAAAAATTATACCCATGCCAAGCATATTACTACTGACTCGCTGGCTTAAAACAAAAAAGTGCCATATTTGATTGATCCGCATGACAGAACGGGCTGAGGCTTCATCAGCTATAATGTATGCATAAAGCAGCCCAATAAAAAGACATTTGAGACCTAGTTCTGATGGTCTATTTACTATCTTGCCACACAGGCACAGAGTCAATTGGAGCATGGAAGTGCGGATGAAACCCATCGTGGAAATACCCTGCATGGAAGCAAGTTCCCTGGGGACAGTTCCATGGATGACCGTATTACTTTACTTGAACTTTCAGTGAAATCTACACCTATTGTTGTTCCCAGTTTCTTTATCTCTCTGCCTTTTCCAAACTGCTAATCACTTCAGAAACCCACATGTGAACCAGTGATCAAAAGACTAATAATCAACTATCTTATGCGATCACGTTGTACATGTTGATAAGACCATCCGATGGGTCTGTGCCTCGCACTGCTGAGGAATAAAACGTTTATTTATTTATTTATTTATTGGTTTGTCATGCATTGACTTCTCTCCGACGGCCGTATATTTGGTTGTGGCAAAATATACCTAAACAACCCTGTTAATTTGAGTTTAAATTAGGGCACTAAATTTTATGCATATCTAGTCCGTAAAGAAGTCCAGTGACATATTTGTTTCACCCAGATATTTTGCATCAATACAGCTGCTATAATACGAATAGAGACGTATATGTTTCTGACAAAACAGATTTCTCGGAATAGTTGGCCAAAAATCTGCCGATATCCGTTGGCATAAATTCATTCGGAGTACCACTGTAAACGCCAACCATTTTTACTTAGACTTTAAAAACTTTTCCATTACGACCTGCAAGTGCATGCATTTTATGAACAACTGGATTACTCCGCTAAGTGTCTTCGTTCATCTTTAGTTCCTAAATACTAAAACAACTATTGTTAACACAAATGTTATTCAACAGCACCAATACATAATAAAGCTAGTTGGCGCAAGTAATTTTTATAGTTCCTCCGTCGCTGTGGTAGGGATGTTTTATTGGCACTTGCTTCTTTGTACAACATCACTTACCATATGTACGGCGGATCTACCAGTTCTAACAAAATGTTATTGTATTTTATTTAGTTATACCATTGCAAATGTCACTAAGGCAGGCGTACGCAAATAATCCTAAATCGATTTTGAAATACTGCGTGTACCACAAGAAATTATGTGAAAGCATTTTGCAGCATGAGCCAATTCCTTACGGCTATTTCAACTAGACTTTCCCCTGTACAGGAAACAGGGTGTAGATTATTGTCTGTTTACTAGAATGACAAGTTAACTCTTAACATATTTTTACTAGATAATAAACAGTGCATGATTACTGATGTTTTAAATGGTATGCTATATCTACAAATCTGGTAAAAAGCTGAAGGTGCGTTTTGTACACAATCGTACATTAGCTTTGAAGTACCATAGCAAATTACGGTACATTATATATATATATATATATATATATATATTTATGTTGAAGAGTGATTGTTTCAATTCTACAAGCATATCCTTCATTGCCATAGCCTGAATGTGAAAGGCAGTTTTTATATTAACTTTTGTCGTCGTGTATGTTCGTCAATGTAATTTTTCCTACAGCAAGATTTAAGATGTAATCGTTCGTTAGTTGGTTTGGGGTGTTCTTTTGGTTTTGGCTTCCTTTGCCCACGCTCATTCCAAAGATGGTCACCAATATACTTATACAGCTTGACAGATCCAGAAGACGGTGAGTTGACGAGAAGGTCTCCGTTTTGTCAAGAGATTGTAATGTTCCTTGAAGTATCATTGTCTCGCCGTACTAAACTAAGTTTGGGTGGCTGTTGATAGGACACGAGGTAGCCTGTTTGGCCTGCAATCCCAATACTTGGTGTATCAATTGCCGCTACTAAAGGTAGTGTATTCGCTTTTTTGATTGAGTTTTTATTTGACTTAGGAACGTTGCTGCATTTTAGTTACATCGAATGTTGCGTCTGTCTATTTTCCATACGTTTAAACGAGAAGGTGTCTACTTTACTGGTAGCGTGGTGGGCAGAAGTTCGGGGTGCATTTGTAGATATGTCAATTCTAATCGTATTTTGGGTAGTTACAGTTATGCTTGCTTAATTCTCCTTGGGTCCATTTGCAGCGACAGTGGATGCAAATGTCGTCAAGTGCCAAGTATGGTTAGCCAAACCAGAATGTAATGGATATCATGTGATACCATCATACCACCCGGAATATGGGTATTTACAGCATTTGATTCGCCGTGGTTGACGGTAATCCGTCGCCCGCCCGTTTGCCAATTATCCGGTCTGAGGTTGCCGGATTTACACTTTTCACTATACACTGCTTTTTGCTATTATGTTCAAAGTGTGAGGATACGTTTAGGCAACTGGAGTCGAGTGAGGCTGCAACTGTTTATGTTGCGACCGCTATAGCAGCCGTTGCACACTGTACATTCTTTGTTAGATTGTCAACTTTCGCTATTAGCAGGGCGGTACACTTCAAGAGTTATGTGACCATACGTTCATCACAAAACAAAATAGAGTATGAGACGCAATGTCATTTTTCTCCTCTTGCTTTACTTATATTGAAGCAATAATGACTAGATTTATTTACTCAGTTACTAAAGTTATTCCAATTAGAATAAACGTAAAGCATTATTTCAGTGCACAAGTTTTGTTTGTTTGCGGCTGAGTGTACCATGCAAAATGCTTTTCATTATTGTTTTGTTGCAAACCGTTGCCGATGCGTCAATCTCGTCGGTGAATTGAGAACGAAGAGTGTGTTCCCACTGGCACGGATGATCGATTGTCAATGTGTGTGAAAAAGATAAAATGTGTTGCACTTATTAGATTCGTGAATCAATCAAAGCATCCATTCGCAGAAAATATTGGTCGCTGTGCTTAGAACACTAGACTATAAAGTAGCCGCAACTAGGTCGGTTTGGTAATAGACTGAATAACATAAATTCAAAAATAATGCTAACTTCATTACGTAAGTATTATTTACTAACTCTTTTAAAACTTTCTCACCGATTTGTACATTTTAATAACTTAAAATTCTATTACTTATGAATCTTTGGATTAAAAAAGTAGAAAAGGTTTTTAAATGGATTTTCGTGAAATATGAAAAGAGGATGTAAGCGTAGAATTTACAAGTTTGACCGTCGTTGATACCGTAATTATAGCAAGCACAAACAAGCGTGATATGATTCAGAAAGGTTTGCTCCAATTTCAGTTAACAATATCGATTTCAAAGACGGTTTGTTTTAGTTTGATATTACAATAAAAATGGATAGTGTTAAAATTATTCTTTCTAATAATACAGGTTATGATATGAACATCAGCTGAATTACCTTGGTTATTTATATAAGTTGGTTCGCGGTTTGTTATATATATGTATTAGTTAGCGAAGTGTATATATTATGGATAAATATTTTATATTTAATATACATTGCGGGTTACGTTCGTTCACATATAATAAAATGACGGAATAAATACTGATAACCATTAAATTCCGTATAAGAGAGATACAATTTCTTAAACACCTTGTGTAAATTATTTGTTGATTGTGACCAAAATACAAAAAATTGTATAGTTTTATGACGCATACAAAATGTTTTTCACACTGAGTTGTACTTCATTCTACAAACCAGATTTCCGTAAATTAAATGCTTTGATCCACCATTAAATCCAACTAACCATTGTAACACAACCTAATGTTTCAGAAGCAAAATGGCATATATATATATACAAGAGGCCTTAAACAACTTATTTGTCACTATTACAAATAACGTCTTCTCAGTCTAATATGAGTACTATGTGTGTTATAAGTTATGTTTAAATTTAACAGTCTATTTTACATCTGATTCCGTTGTTAATTATCATTTATCAACGAATTGGAAAGAGCAGTCTTATGCGTAAATCTAGATGACCGGTCTTAATCGTTTTCTATGAAGATCTATTTCCTGACATCACATTTGAAAAACGTAGTGTTCCTAAAAACAACGGTTTCTTTCATTTCTGTAAGCTGTGTTATTAAAGCCATTTCGTAACCCAATCAGTACACTGAGTTTAGACATTCTCAATGCGCAGTATATTTTCGCATTGTTTGATACATTTCATATCCTCACTCCGTAATTTTTTAATCAAGTATATATTTCTCCAGGCTGATAGCGCAGATACGCTAGCACTAGTTCTCTCTAACTGGTTATTCGAATGACCTAGAGGCACAATTGTTAGGCACATGAAAATTGTAAGGAAACCTGCCGTGCTGAACAGGTAAATCTCTGCCGCATCTTAAGAAATAGGAACCAATAATTTATGGCTGATGGCATGCGCTTTTGTTTTGCCGAACGCTTGTGAAACACCAATCATTCTTCATATTGCCGAAGGCATTCATGTTGGTAATACCATAAATTTTGTTTGAGGCTACAGTGAAAATCTTAGCAACATAAACGAACTGGGAGCTTTAAAAATTAACCATCATTTTCCTAATATATTTTGCAACCTGGAGATTGGCTATTATGTATTATCTCATTTCTTTCGATGTTCCTGTTAACCATTTCCTTCTGCTGTGGCAAAAGCATATTCACTAGTAATGGTTTGCTGACGCCTTTTGGAGGTAATTACGTTGCTGTTCTTGTCCAAATCGCTCATTTGTTGAGCTTATTGTGTTCGTTGTTTGTTCAGTAGCAAAAAGGAGGTCGCGTGTCAGCTTCTTCACTTACCAAACTACTAAGGATTTTAAGCATATTAGTTGTGGCATAGTTTTGTATGTTTTGTTAGTCTTGCATTTTCATGGAGCATACAGTAGGAAGATATCTAGCAAAAGTTTGCTACTCGCTTCTGACAGCGCATTGATAATCGGATCCTGCAGTCAGTTCCCGTCATTAACTACCCCAGTAGAGAGGGCGATATCTGTTCAAACTTGGAAACACGGTTTAAACAACTGCTAGCTTCTAGTCTTTTCTAAGATTTAAGCACTGTAACCCACTGTTTCTTTTTCTTCCATCTAAATAACCGCGGTATCACTTAACTTATATATCAATTAGTCATGAGGAAGTAAAACCTACGTTACCTTGGATGCATTGGTAATTTGTTGCGTCCAATGACATTACATTCAAAGAATTTACTAAAATCCGCAGTAAATGTCAAAAAACTACAACATAATTTATAATGCTCAAAATGCAATATCAATTACAAGGTTAAATCGAGTTTTATCCATGCATTCGCAATATATATATATATATATATATATATATATATATATATATATATATATTAATATTCCTGTGCTCTTTTGCCCAGAACCGTCTAATTTCTGGTGGCTCTATTTTGAACGATATTAATACGGTTGCGTATGGAGTTGGTCTTATGAAAGAAGGTGTTATGGATAGTACGCCTACCATAATATCGTGGTGTATCTGAGCGATGCACCTAGATTTCCAAGTCAGATATACACGTTTTTGCATATGATGTATGTTAAAACCACAGCAATAAATTCTTGGCTACCGAGATTCAACGTTAAATATTATTAGACATATTTAAGTTGCAATCGCAACGCGTAGTAATCCCTTTATGTATTTCACCACAGGAGTGCGGTGCGCGAAATCGGAAGGCTGTATGATACAGTGACAACAGTTTTTATTTATTTTCTTATTACCTTTCAATTGTCAATGCAAGTAATCGTTGAATTTAACCGAAGGGATGATAAAAATGTTGCAATTGCTCACATATAATTCACAACGTCTCTATTGAAATGTCTAGAAATTAATCGCAGTTCGGCTGGATTGGAACGATGAAGCAGAGCATTTACGATGTAAATAGACATTTCTGATGTCCAATGATGAATCAAGAAATATTTTCTACTTTTCAAGAAAATTCGTGCAATTTTTACCAAGATGCAAATTAATCTAGTACTTGGGAATTAGGCCAATATAATCCACAGGAATTTTATCAAAAATTCAGCGATACGTCTGTAAAAAAGACACTAATTTAATTGTTTGCAATTTGTTGCATTGGACCATGAAATATTAGCATGTAGTAAAGACCAATGCGGTTTTCAGCGAATTGAAACTTGATAAATTTTATGTTGCATGAATTGATCCCAATAACAACAGGTACTCCATCAAAATATTTCAATAAAGCTATGCTACATTCGGAAGAACGTATGTTGCAAACCAATTCTGTCGCTAAATCGTCTATCACAAAGTACGAGTAATTTAAGTTTCATGAATTAATGTTTTTGTTGATTTGGTAATGAAACTTATGTTATTTGATTGGTTATACTTTGTTTGTCAGGTTTGTCAACGATCATTCAGCTGAGCCGAAATTTCACAAATTCAGTGTGAATCAGGACAGGAGTTGCATGAGCTCAAATACACAGGAAATGTTGAAAATGCAATTTCAGAAAACACCAAACCCGCTCCCTCTATTTGCATCCACCCTTGTAGCGCAACTATTCAGGATACCTACACCTACATATCCTCAATATTCGTGATATTTGCTGCGGAGTACATACTGCTTACTAACCTTTCGATAAAACATTGTTAAAACTGGGTTGATATGTTTTTACTTGAGAAAATATTTTATTGGAACAAAGAGACAACTTCGGTTGTTATGAGCTCCAATTAAGCTTAAAATATGATGAATAAATTTGGTGAAAACCGATAAGTATATCCTTGTTTGTCCCAGTACTATTCTATGAATGAATGCAAGTCAAGGCACCGATAGCAGAATTAGCAGCTGGCGCTTCGTAACTTGAAACAATTGAATACGACTGGGCCCACTAAGACCGTCGCACATTTGGTACCTTTTCGTAACTTGTATCCGCAGTTTTTTTTCGTGGTCAAACTGCCCACAATATGTCCGTGAGTGGCAACCACATGAATGGTTTTGCAATTTCTCCCTACCGTATTTTTGCGTATTTTGCAAGGCAACGTGTTTGTCGTCATTGTTTGGATTGGTTGTCACAGCCATGGAAGCAAGGCAGTTGTCTTGAAATGCGCAAATCTATTTTTAACAAATGTATTATTCCTTGCTTTATGATCATGATAAAAGCTATCTAACTTTGTGTACCGAGATGCAATCATAACTCACACTAGATCTGTCCACAGTAGCGCCATGACAACAAAACTTCAGACCGAGCGAATATGCCTTGAGTACTGTAGTATCTAAATGTAAATAGTAAACATTGTTGACATACTGCTGCGATATAAAAAGAAACACAGTCTGCAAATACACGTTCTCAAATATCGGTGCTTTTCCCTCTTCAGATTTAGTTGCTGAGCATTTTAAATCCACCATGGTCAATATATGCTATAAGTGCCTGAATCAAAACATTTAGCTCAATTATTTATTAAGTATCAGGATTCGTTATTTTAGATACTTCGGACTACATCGTTAAGGCTAATGCAATCTTCGATGAAGAATCCAGATTCCTGATGATGTAGAAATAGAAAGACAAGAAGGCTTTTATAGAAAAGACGGCATGTTACGCTTCTAGAACAGTTGAGAAATGTGCTATCCAAAATAGGCCTCAGAGCTGAACTCAGCTTCATAATTTCCGTGAGATGTTTGAAGTTAACCGGAAAGAGAAGTTTTCTCTAGATGGAGTTAACACTTCGGCAATGTTTTGCTAAAAGATGCTGTCCGAGTGTACCATGTGAATATCGGTCACTCAAACGAACGACTAAAATAATTGCTTCTGATCTGTACCGGGCACATCCAATTCCTGGTAGATGGAAAAAACTACGGAATGGGTGACCGCGTCCCAATGAGCTCTCAATTAGTACCACTTTTAGAAGACGTATTTCTGAGTGAGTTAGAGAACAACTGTTGTATTGGTTAACAACCACGTATTCGACAACGGTCTGTACGTTCACGACATATCCTGCATTTCATCTAGTTTTCTTTGCACGGAAGAAGTAGTGACCAATTCAAACGTCCGCCCAAATCATTAAAAATACCCTTGAACTTGACCGCAGCAAATTTATATATTGGTTATACGTTCAGACTACTCGATGACCTGACTGTTCCACGCAGCAGAGTGTTCATGGTGAACCAAGATGGAAAATGCAGTAAACTCATTTTGACCTTTTTCTACTTAGCTAAAAGCGTCGTATGGATCGGTGCCTAACTAAGCGAGCAATAACGATATGCAGCAAGGAGACGCAACCGGACGAGCCAAATTTAGTACACATCCCAATAACTATCCTGGGATGTTCGTTTTGAGAAGCATGATGTAGGAGAAGCAAAAGTAAAAGTGGTTTCAGAAAGTAATTTACTGATCTACTCTTCCTTACAGTTCAAGCAGGACAGGATAGCTGAGTAGACATGAAAAGTATTCAGAAGGTACCGTTCAAAACTACTGTGCAGCAAGCTTAAGGCTAAGCTTCAAATCAGTGCCGACCCTAAACCAACAAACTGAGGACAGCATTTTAGGGTAAAGTAGTTCCTATTGTGCTTTCCTTTATATTGTTTCATTCCATCAAGTTGCATCCGAAGAACTACCAGGCTAATATCCGAGAGAGTTATGGAACACTGTCCACTTACGTTGTATAGCGGTGTGACTAGATCTGTGCAAAGTTTGAACACCTGGTCGTTTCGAACAATCATGTTAGAGTGCATGAGACGTTCCAGCCCATCTAGCATGTACCCAGATGTAACGCAAGAGCCGTTAGTTCTCGTCCGCTGCAGCTGCGGAGACAATCGCCATAAGGCTTTATTACTCTGACCTATGTGTTCAAGTACATATGTCCAGGCACGCACTGTATGCTGATACCCTGTAACACTGACACTTATTGTGTACAACACCACCCACACACACACAAACACAGTCTGGATCTCCATGTGGATGATCACTTAGATTTGTCTTGCAGACCATCGGGGTATTGAACCTGTACACAATGCTACTTTTCACATACATGTTGTTCACTTGTGAGGTATTATCCTGATGAGGAACGATTCAAAAGGCTATAGTTCACTAACGTTTCTTCTGATATCGACTCCCGGTATATTTTATCAGTATAGATGAAGAATGCATATCATATATTCGAAACTAATTAGCTAGTGAGCACTTTACCAAATCGCTTTCTTGCAAGTAAGATGAAGGCGATACGAGTTGATTATTTTTGCATACATAACTTAGATATAAGCGGGAATGGGGTAGACCACGTTGCGGTCAGCATATATGTAGGGCCGTCAATTAGGTGAGACGCAATCGTTACTTAAATTGTTTGCCTAATTTGGATGCAAAATGATCGTGCACATGGGTTATATTTCAGGCATTATGACGAAGACGAATGCGTTAATGGAACTGCATTGGATTCGCGATTAACCAGAAAGCCGCAAGCCAAATTTCCCCGAAATATGTGCTTTTGTGTTTCTGAGAATATAATTTGTTTTTTTAAGCGGTTTCAGCGCTTGACCTAACAAGTTTAGTTCCAAAATATAAGTCACCCTGTTTCATCGAAAAAGCGAAATCTACTTGATCGAATGGCACTGCTATTTTTTGCAATTTGTTGAAAATATGATGCCTCAGTAAAATAACATTGCTAGAGTAAAATCCTAAAACCATTCCCAGCCGGGTTTGTAAAGTCAAATAATATTGATGTTGAAGCTCAGGCCTTGATTTTCTCATTTATTTTGGTTGTCTCATTGTTATGAGGAATTTGAAACAGGCATCCGCCTCAATAGTGTCCCTGCAGGTATAATGTAATAGAGAGGTCGTCTAGCAGGTCGCCTCGGATTACACGAATCAACCGAAAGGTGCCACCTGGCAAAGTTGATTGTTTTACTAAGCCATTTCGTCTGCTGCATCCCGTTCCAACATGTCCTGTAAACTAAGGTTACACTTCTGCTTTACGGTCACCCATAACCCACACGGTTTAGAAGGTTGGCTTGCCATAATTATTGATCATTCGCAAGTGGCACGTGATCGGTTTCAGGACAGAACAGCACTATTCTAGGGAAACACATGACCTAGTTGCTGTCCAAAATTCGACGAGACTAAGGCGTGCACAACGCCGAGAAGAAGGCAACCCCGCGTACATTTGCAATGATATCGACGTTATAGTCATGGACAGCGTGGACATGATAAACCATATTTTGACCAACTAGGTAGGATTGCAGTTGTCCGTTAAGCCTACTTCATTGGACTGAATCATAATTTCTTTGTCTCATCTCGTCCCATCACCCTTTGTAATATACATTGTGAGCGTTCAAACTATTCAGGTCTAGTATGATGCACGAACGGCCTTTGTGATTTCGATTAACAAGTATCTCCTTTATGTTTGCAGCATATCTGTCGGGTTTAACATTCAATGAACGGCGCATTAAATGATTGACAGCTATTGATACAAACTGCTGATAGTGTATATTGCATATGTGTTAACGTATATTTAAGCAATTAACACAGTATGCTGTTTGCATAGATTTGTTCCGTTTCGTTTTAATTAATTTGTCTAATCGAGCGACAAACGGGAATTGTTGTGTTGGTATATGCATTTATATCCTACGTCCGACACAATGCTACAAATCAGTTCGTTGCAATATTGCAATTTTCAAGAAACTTATAAGATTTTTCTCAAAAATTCTTTGCAGTGCTTGACAATATTTAGATCCATCACAGCTATTAAATAAACTGCAATATGTAGGTATATGTGATTCATGAAAGTATTTGTTAGGTAGAAGGTGTACATGGTATACGGTAATTTTATACTTCAGCTTTAATTTTCCAACTGGAACGCAATTAATGATGGTTCAGTTTAATTGAACTTGTTTTATTACCACCGTTACAGCAAACCATGCTGTGCAATTTTGATTACGCATAGTCTGTAATATTTTGTTTAAATGAAGGTAAAAATACAATTAACTATTCGCCTAATTTTACTATATTCATTTATTGTTGATGTCCGCAAAGTTGCAAACTGTGAAACAATACTGTGATCTGCGGCGTTTTACCATCATTACTTGAGAAAGCAACCGTTACGATTAAAGCTGCATCAATATCTATCCTTTTTGTGCTAGCTTTATCCATGTCTTTTTGAAAGCATAAATACATACAGCATGCTCTCCTGGGTCAGTTCTTCAATCAGCACCGAAACCTATTTATAAACATAAACACCAAACCTAGACCACCGCAGTCTCGATATTGTTCAGCTGTGTAACAATTGGTTGTTTTTCCAACATGTCATCTCATTGAAAGCACAACATTATCCACCGCGTCACAAATCCGTGCTTCCTTAATACAATCTATCTGTTTGTTGTTCTATTTTGCTGACATGTAAATCCGATGGATACGTTGCACGCATGCCAGCAAGGTAATAATAAAAATATAAAATTTTGGTTAAATATATCATCAAAGTTAATTTACCATGCTCGAGTAATTTGCGAAAATTATCTCCGCGATACAGATAATCTCAATTAATGGACGAAATTTAGAGCTGGTATACCGTAGTTTTGCAGTGTTTTGTTAAGTAAACTTTGCAAGTACTATCTATGACTCTCCGACCTGACCTTAAGTTGTGTCACGGTTATCTTAATAGGATACACTGATTGGTATTGCGAAATTGCTGAGCAGTGTGGATACAAATGTCTAAAGGTCATATTACATTAACGGGAAGAAATTTGCTCTGTGTTGATGCGACGTATTTGCGCAAGAAACGTTGTGTCATTTGCTCCGAAATGTGTTCCTTCACTACCATGTTATTTGTTTCATCAACGTCACTTCGAGACCAATATGTGACGTCATAACGTCAAAATTTAGTGCTAAATTAATTAAATTAAATCTGTAGTGCAACCTCTTCAGAGTCGTTTTGCAATTCATCCGCATGTTAGAATGCATAAGTAGAAGTTTCTCATTTAGGTTACCCACCATTAAATGCTAGTTGCCTTGTACATTAGACATATAATTCTGTACCGGAGATCATGTACGGAGACTTATTGAGATTCTCATAAATCTGAGTACAGCAAATATTTCTGACATCCATGCGATCGAGTGTTATATTGATTCGAGTTGATTTCTAATTTAACCACACAAATTCAGTGTATTGGGGATTAACTTGTATTCTGATTACAATAACGCATGTCAAACGAATCATAATATTCGGACAGGTAAAAACCTTTTCTAAAACATTCCAAGCAAAATTTAGCTAAACATTTATTTTTCCAGATATGTTACATTTTGGATTAAATTACGAAAAGTATATACACGAAATAAAGTATTCCAAAACTGTGACTGGCGAACGAGAGATTATGGCCATATGTATACAATTAAATCTTCGCAACCTCCTCGGGATATAAAAGAAATTTAAGTAAAAATATGGGGCATGACAATAACATATTTTGTGTCACTCTTCATATTTCTATTGTTATAAAATTTTATTAACAATAAATTTACAGCAGCAGACATAATATGCAATTAGCAGTGAGCAATCGTTTTTGAAACCAACGGCAATCTGCACTTGTCAAATATAATTAGCGTTGCAAATACGCATTATTCTATGATCGATGCCAACCTCATTTGAAATACTTTTTTATTTATGACAATAAACTGCAAAGAGTTATGTCAAAGTCTGGTGTTTATTCTTCGTAACTTGGCTCCGGTGGATAGATAGGAAATTGTGATGGCCTAATTTGAATTTGGGATATTGGTGGTCGCCAGGACATTCCAAATATGAACATTATGGAAACTTTTTCGCAACCTGCTTGCAGAACGGTTGAAAAATTGTTGCCGCGAAGAATATAATGGGAAACCTTGACGAATAGTTAAATGATTTTGTTTTATCAAAGTATATTATCATGGCCTTTACATTACAGCTTCTTTTAATAACCGAGTATGGAAAAACGTAGCTTGAAATAGCCAAGATAATTCTGCATGTTTATAACTAGTTTAATTTACCGCGATTAAAGGTATCGGGTAGCAATTGTTACTTTATTCCGCTTTTGTATGACGTGTATTGAAAATAACTTGATGGTATCCAAAAGCACAGACAGCTAGCCAAGAAAGTGCGCAGATTGATGTCATTGATCTAAAATAACTTGACAGAGTGATCATAGTTCCACCCAGAATATATCTGGTTAAATGCAATCAAAAATGCATATGCGTCTGCAGGCGTGTTTATCCCATGAACATTCCTGACTTCATCTACATCGTGCCTTACCTCTGATGGCAGAATATTGGCAAGTAAATACTGACAACAGCATACGAGAAGATAAACCTCTTTGTTGCTTCATCGTAGGTATTTCTGGCACATATGCGGATGCACATCGCTGATTCCAGCGCGGTGGCAGCATATTGTAGCTGCGCAACATATTATCCCAGTGCCATACGCTTTCCATACAGGTAGTCCACAAAATTGGCGTTTAAATATCTTTGAAGTTCCGACGCTGAATTTAATGGACTAGCATCTCCGGTAAATTTGTTCTGATATTACCCCCGACTAAACTGTAAGCATAGACGTTGATCGATGTGCTTTAAATCCGGTACCACTAATTTGTACCGGATTCCAAGTGTGCCGCTTGGTGCAGCAGCGTTCTCAACATAGGTTATTACCGAGGTGTACTCTGCAGTGAGATCAATTCGAAGCCAAACATATGATAGGGTATATAACCCTGGAATCCTACATTTATCCTACGACGTAACCCGTAGAGTGTGGATGAGCCGGGTTGCCATAAGCGGAACAACCTCCAATCTCTGCACCGCACCTTTGTGTTCGGACTACAGGCAGTTTATTTAAACTAACGCATCGGACATATTATGAAACAGAAAGGACTGGTGGCATTCTCTTCATACCATGTGCAGAAGCTGATTCTAAATGCCCAAATCATGCGTAGTCCTTTTGCTAACATTCTCTTCATGTTGTCGATAGTCTTCTGATCACAGCATGAGAGTATACATAGAACCTTTAATGCACCATTGGGATCCATTATGTCGTCGGCCAGTACGTTCTCACGCAAATTCCTGCCCCTCCCGCAGACTTGCAAATGAGGACTTGGCCGACTGGACCGACAAAGCAACAGCTGCAGACTTGAGAGAATTGCGGTTGTGGTCCTGCTAAATGATATCACAATCAACGTGATAATAATCCTCAAAATCCTTAGGTCGTCTGCAAATGATAAGCAGAGTGACCGAAGACTCTGAGGTACTTCGTTGACGTCGATCAGGAATAAATTGGGCTGCAGTACTGTGTTTGGAGTACGCCGCTAACGGACGGGTACCACTAATTTAGGTCGTCATCCAAATTAACCCGTTTAATTTAACATAAAAGGAAGTCACACATCTACTGGTGCAGTGCGCCAACATCACTTATCTTTAGCTTATGGAGAAGGGACCCATTGTTCAAGTATCGGAATCTTTACTGAAAACAAGGTAAATACTACCCAATGACTTCCCCCGACTAAACGCTCGCAACCAAAACTGCGGCGTCGACAGCAGGTTGCTGATGTACGAGCAGCCCTTCAAGAAATCGCGCTAAGCAAGATTTTGGGGACCTTTAGACGCAAACAGCTAGAGCAGGCTATTATCACGGTCATTTTGAGCATCATCGCTAAAACAAAGGTAAGACGAATCGGCCGGTAATTTTTCTCCTTGCGTGGGTCTCCAACGTTTCATTTGATTCCACTACCACGCATTTTACAGTCACTGTACAACGCACCCTCGGACAGCGATCTGTTTAACAAGTACGTCACGTCAGGCAAAATACTGGCCGATAAGGACTTCAAAAGTAGCGGGTGAAATCTATTTGGTCCAGCAAGTTTTGTGTCATTAAGACTGGCGAGTAGACTGCAGACATCTACACCGCATTCAATGCCCTCGAGTTAGGTAAGGGCTACACAAGTAAAGTTCAGCAAATGCGCATACCAACTGTAATATACGGACGCGAACTCCACCGCCAATACGGACGCACGTTCAGTGCTTTAGGACAGACGCTGTTCTGCAGTGACTTCTATAACTGGCATGTCAGTTGCGAACCACGAGCGCCGTTTCACATATGCAAATTTCTTCTTGGCGTCCGTCTACGCTGAGATTGCAATCTTCCGCTTACACTAACGACGCTTTCACGCGTTCGCGATCGCAAAAATCCCGCTACGTTTTGTACGCCTCGTTAACATCAGCACAGCTAGACACAAGAAATTTAGCTGACTAAACGCGTCACCATCGAAAACGTTTGCTATAATCTCGGTCGAACAAATGTGGTTTTACTAGTCCAGCGTTTATATGTACGTGGGTTAAGAAAATCCAATCCACTCTCCACCCTCCACTTCCAACTAATAAACTTATCGCTGGCCTCATGATGTTATTTGTCACCAACACTGGTCATATTCAGCAACCGAAGGAGGATCTCATGATTCACCTTGCCAAACGTTTTACTGAAGTCGATGTAAGTGACGTCAACCGGCTTAGCTTGGTTTATCGCTTTTAACCGATCAGTCTCCAATGGAGAGGTTATGGCCAGTGGCGATTGAACGATCAGCAGATGAAGCCCATCAAACCCGGCAGGATTTGATACCGTCAACGCTGCGAGCAATTTGATCAAATCCTCGGCGCTTCAATCCAGACTGTCCGGCTCGGTAGGGGAAATATGCATCAAATTATGTAGGAACGTCTAGTTATCTGCACAATCAGAAGCAAAGCGCGCAGTAATCTTAACTAGATAGGATAAACTACTTAACGCAAACTGCTGAAACTGAGCTGAGTTTCACTATCATTATCCTCCGGACTGCGGATGGATCTTGAGCAAGCTTACAGACAGCGGACTAAATTTTCCTTGTAAACCAGCAAAAGAACTGTTGAAAGTGGATGTATTGACCCACCCATGTTGTGCAAGGCACTCTTTTTGAATGTTACGTCTTAGCCTCTGGGCAGCAGTACGTCTATGAAGGCCAGATAGCAATCTTGTTGGAATTCGGTGGTAAATGTCGAAAAATGATATCCTCATTGCAACTGGTCTGTAGACTGTTGCAATGCATAGAAATTTAAACGGCCAAAGAACCGGTGGTGCTGATGACTGTTTTCCCAATGTAGTGCATCGATCTTCTACCCAAATGTGTTCGTTCGATATTTGCAAGGATATGTTTGACGAGAGTTGGTCTAGAAGAAAACCGATTGCAGTATAATCTACCCTTTTGTAACAGATGTCATCGACACAAAAGTTATACATTGCTGCCTAGCCTAAGATCCATTTTTTCCGTTTAGGTACCGGAATGGCAACATATGTGTTTCTGTCAGTGGCACAGTCACAAAGAATATGTGCAGTATATAAACAGGGAAAAGTGATTCTACGTCAAAATACAATGCCAGTTTATTGTTTAATTTGGACTCATAATTGTTAACTTAAATGTATCTGTCACTGCATACATCCACAATTTGTTTCGTATTGGTCGGAAGACTTATGTTATGCACCTAGCGACACAGTAATATGGCTAAGGCACGGTGACAAATATTTTCTTGGGAACATCGGTTTTGCGTATTTATCTTAGTCCATTGATTCGGGAAAGATGTAAGTGATATCATGTTTGGTGAAACGGGAATTGTCCATATGCCCTGACTTTTTCTGTTACTTCAGGATGATGATGTTTGTCCTCCCTATGAAGTGGTTTCCTTCAGACCTGGATCCGCACGGTATTCGAAATTGTCGCTGAGAATTGCCTTTATTTCAAACGTTATCGGATTTTTTATTACATACCTAATCTGACAATTTAATGCAACGATAAAGGAAACGTTCTGGGTTGGCGTTCATATCTACGAATGCCACTCAGTACACTTTTGAAAGCATAGGTTTATCGGGTTTGGATTCACGAGAACGAATAGTATATTCTTAAATATATCACTTGCGAAAGCAGATGGAGTTCCCTTTGTAAAACCAAAATGAAAGCATTTATCCGTGTTCGAAAAATATAAGTAAAATAAATCAACATCTGTGCCAACTCAAAGCATGATTCTTTTTAACTGAAAATTAAGAGCAATTGTGTAATCATTAGCCGTCAGTTATCAAGCACAATTAAAGCCACTTTTACATCTACTAGCCAATTTTCTTCCTTGGGCTTTCTAAAGCTGTAACGCTACTCAATCTTTCTGCACGGTTGCTATAATTGATAAACTTATTTCAATAAATGAAACAGACCCATTTGCAAGCAAGTATATCAATTTTGCTTATGCTCTTTTACATAAATCAATAAACATTTGTAGCAAAATAAGTGATATAAAGTTATCTTTATAAGTATACTATTTTTCTGTGTTGCATTTGATTATACTGCGGCGAGCATTGAGCAGATGCAAGTGTTTCCTTGCAACGAATGTCTATGAGATCGACTAAGAACTTGACCGGTCGTGTGGCCTAAATCATTCTACAAACTTTGCACATGGTTTGGGTATTTAGTTTTTAAATAAATGAATTTTGTCTAATTTAATTTTGCAACAGGCGCTTGTGGAACTTAATTATAAATATCCACTAGTCCAGGGATTTTCCATACTTGCGCCTTTCCATGGAATTTGCTGTTGCAGTCACACAACCTGGATAAATAACTTTAGTTTCACTGCATACCCCATCCCTTGACTGAATATATTATCAGAGCCGCTTGAACAGGGCGATATCTGTGCTTAGTTAGGCACTCATATTCACTAAGTTCACCGAAAATACGTCTGTGATACTGGTTCAAATAACTGAATCCAACTGCGTTATTGTGTGACACACATCGTGCGCGTGTGTTCAAATTCACGTGTCTGTTTCAAAGTATTTCTCATTTTAGTAATTATTAGGGGGAATTTTACTTGTAATGCTTTTATCCTAGCTGCTCAAAACCTACATGGCACATGGCTTTTGATGATCTAGCTTTGACGGTGCTCAATATTGCTTTCCACAACTCTAATATTGAATTGCTTATATCAATGCAATCATATTGCCCGAATAAGTTTATGTTTTACTTATGAATGGAAGGATTTTGGTGAGTATTTTTGTTTGTCGCAATCAGTCGACAATTCAGAGATGTCGACCAGCTGTCCGGAAAAGCACCAGACAGCCGTTTCGCCCTATTGGGGTTCATCAGTGGTGCGCATCCTTCGGTCCTCTGCGAAAGATTGAACTCATGACTGCTAGTGGCTCTTGCCAACTAGCCCGCAGCTTATGCAACTGCGCCATGGAGGACGGTATCTGACTATCGTGAATTGTTAGCTAAATGTGATATAGCCCGACGCATCCTCCACTGCCATGCAGGCAGCTGCCATGCAGATGACAGCGGTCGGCCTTCCGGCGTCAGGACTTCCCGGTTACAGCCCCAATAGGGCGAAATGGCCGTCTGGTGCTTTTCCGGATAGCTGGTCGACATATCTGAATTGTCGGCTGATTGCGACGAACAAAAGTTTATGTTTATTCGGAGTATGTGACTGATTTCCTCTCGCTATCATAATCACTTAGATATTACATCTACGCATTGCTTTAAAAATGCCGATATCCGGTGTTACCTAAAGCTTAAGCCTCAAATGTGTCAGTTAACAAATTGGAATATTTTGTTTAGTCCGTATTATTACTAGGAAAAATTAATAATTGTTATTGATAAATAACAACAGTCACTATAATGTTATATAATGATAATATAGTTAATTATACTAGTTATAAATAAGTATCAATTTGTATAATTAATTAGAAATTAACCGCCATATTACTACCTGTTTTGCATTGTGATAAGTTAAGCACTTATTTCATCCATATATTTTACACGTACAACCATTATCAAGCATGGATTGTATGAAGCTATGTGCTTATATTTCTCTGTATTTCTAGTCACTAAAGTGTCCCACACTTTGTGTTTCCCGGGCCGATGAAATTTACTTTTGCAATATGAAGATATTGCAAACGCCAAAGGCTAATTGCTTTGCGTGTTGTTTTGCTAATGCAATCATTAATCTTTACAGGACCTTTGATAAGTTAGTTGGCATATGGTCTTCATTGTAAACACATTGATAATTATTTCCAGATTGATATAGATTCACAGCCTACTAAAAACCATAGCGAAAGTTAAAATACCTGTTTGTGAATAGGAGTTAATTCCTTATATCAGCAACTCTAATTGGAAACACGTTAGACCGCAAATATATCTTGCATCTTTACATAAACAACATTCGTAGCGGAAATGTGCTCTAGTGCTTATATAAGTAGATAGCAATAAGCATTTTCATGAATCATATCGTACGGAAGTATCATGTAATGCCTTGTCTTGCTTAGAACATTAGAGTCACTATATAGTCGCTGGCACGGTTCATGATATTTCACGTTGGAATTTTGTTCAAGCTTTTTTAGTAAATTAACACGTTATGCTTTGTTTAACTACTCTAACAGATACATTATGTTACCACGCACTGTGTCTACATACTTCAGGATGTGTGGAGTAAGATGTCAACATATTTATTCTGCCGTAGTTTGCATGCATCTTCTAAATACTGAATACTGTTTCGAAGCATCGTATAGAACTTTCTCTGTGTAGCTGCATCGTTCGTCGCTCCTGGACATTTGCTGCAACGGTTTTCTGTCTAGGACTATAAGGTACTCAATCTATTCGAAAGGTTAAGTCTACAGAAATATGTCAGAGGTCGCGTTCTGGAGGGTACACGGCGAGATTTTCATTGGTAAGTTTGAAACTATTCCGGGGAGCAAGCAAACGCGACACAAGATACTAGATTTGTGCTCTCAGAACTACATCCCCCAATTGTTACGACATATCGCAAACGATTACATGAAATGTTTAATAAGTTAGATAGAGTTCTGTGGGCGCAATCACTGATAATATGGAAATGTTTGAATGCTCAGTAAATAAGCTTGGCTTGCCGTGTGCAGATGTTATTAAAGTCCAGTGGGATGATTAATGGACGACGCATAATATCGCGTATACTCAATTGTGATTAAAGGCGAGGAGGCGCAATAGTCGCCTGTTTACTTTTTTGAGTGCAAACAACATGGTATGATGATAACTAACTTAGTACTTATTCGTATACTCAGAGGAAGCTATTTTGGTCTGCATCCGTTCGTGAAGCCCTCCAGAAAATACATTATGCTTGTCCGAGAACGCAAATATCATTACTTAACCTGTGAGGGCCTTCGATTCGATTGATCGGTGTGCACTATGGAACTCTCTACTCAGAAATCGTATGCCCGAGATATATATAAATATTATCCGGGTAGTATATGCCCGTAGCACACGCACAGTGACTGCTTACGGAAACTAACGCCGTCCTTCAATAAATCCAGCGGTGTAAGACAAGGGTACCCTTTGTCATCTTTCCTCTTCAAATTCCCTATTGACAAAGTTATGGAAATCACGTTTACAGGACACAGATCAGAAGGTGTGGATTTAGTCTCAAAAGAACGACTTTGACTTGGAGTATTCAGACGGCATTGTCCTCACATTTGACTGCACCTAGAGTTGCCATGCGTTACTGGAATGATTAGCACTGGTTGTCCACCGTTTCGAGCTTTGGCTTGCACCATCGAATTGCAAAACTTCCTTCCAAGATTGAAAATGATCGCCTACTGCACTAACACTTGGTGGGGTACAGCTAGAAGTCGTTTAGAAATTCAACTACCTGGTAAAGTTGTATCAGCGCTCTTGCGATTGAAGATAAGATGACGAACCGTATAGCACAAGCTCGAAGTGCTTTTCTAGTCCTCACCACCTATGGCAGTGGAGCGACATCAATCTCGCCCTGAAGGTTAGTGTACAATGCAACGGTACGTTCGACCTTACTGTACGGTTGCGAATCCTGGTCCCTTAGGTCAGTGGACATAAAGAGGATAGTTTCCTTCGACCATCGGTGCCTTCGCAGTTTAGACTCACGTCTAGTCGGAACCATGTGAGCAACCAGCGTGTTCGACGTCTTGTTTACGGCACAAGGAAAGCAACTAAACCGCCAAGCACCGTCATTTCACTCACCCGATGGCTCGACCACGGGTTACGCATGCCGGCCCACCGACTCCCGTGACGTGCGTTGTTTGCGCGCCGGGGATGTGGATGGAAAAGAGGATGGGTGGCCAAGTGAGGACTTGTTCGATAGGAATGAAACCCTCACTTCGGAGCTGGCCTCGGTTGGAGCATCAAGGCTCCCTGGTTGGGGTCCAAAGATGCTGAACTCGTGTGGCTGGATACACTTGTTGGCATGGCTCAGCGGCTTTCTTGCTGTGAGTTTATTTGTCTCTCCTCATCCTTTTTAGCCTGCCTGTGTTTTGAAACAGGATAAATAAACCAAGCATGAGAAGGGATACCTTTTGTTGTTAACGGTACTGGCATTAAGCAAATGCATCGAAAATGCACTGTGAATGGTAGGATCAGCATTTTCCGAGTCAATAATGTGTGGGTGAAGTAACTGTGAATAAATGGTTTGTTACCTAAGCATGGGAGCTACGGGATCGCGTATATTATTAGTAATGGTGTAAGAAGGGTATATGCGTCACCTGTAAACGCTAGCATGTTTGGGGGTAAACTAGCGCCTGGTGGATAAAGTCTATATTGATGTCGACTTAGCTCTGATCTAATTTAGTCAAACTGAAAAAAATGCAGAAAATCGAGAGCATATATTTTCTTTCGTAAGTGTTTTATGAACCGGAAGCCGATATGTCCACAAATGTACTAGAAAGCATCTTGGGGCGAATTCGCGTGAGTACCTGCGCATACAGAAACAGGCACCTGGAGACCCGGTGTTAGCGAGACCATACGCGAGGAGAGTGGGCAGCCGATCCACAGCCTGTCAAAATGCTTGGTTCGTTGAGCTGAACAATTTGCTATGCAATTTAACCAACCTGAGTTATCGCTTTCTTCGGGCATTAAGCGCCCTTCTCCTTGTGCCGTCTCCTTGGATTCGCCCTCACGCGCAGAAGCCGAACGTGAGATCAGGTTGTTGAAATTGCATAAGGCCGCAGCAGCAGATAAAATTCCTATAGCCCTCTTCAAATTCGGTGGACCTGCTCTAGTAGATGATCTACACGAGTTGCTAGTAAAACTTCGGGAGCAGGAGGCAGTCCCGACAGACTGGAACCGCTCCGTCATTGTCCCAATTTTCAAGGGAGGCTCCCGTTTAGAATGTGGCAATCATAGCGGGATTAGTCTGATTTCGATTGCCTCTAAATTGCTTGCCTCTCTCATTCTCCACAGACTGACTGGCACCCGTGAAAGCCAGATTCGTGAAGATCAAGCTGGATTTCGTCGATGTCGCGGCTGCATCGACTACATCTTCACCTTGCGTCAAGTGTTGGAGCACCGCCATGTTTATTGGCGACCCACCGTTGTCGTGTTTCTTGACATCAAAGATGCCTTCGACTCAGTCGATCGATGTGCCCTTTGGGACTGTCTGCTGAGGAAAGGTGTGTCTGATAAATATGTAAACATTATCAAAGCGCTGTACGCACATAGTTCGGGCAGGGTGAGGGTTTATGGCAAACTCTCGCCACCCTTCAGTATCACCAGCGGTGTGAGAAAAGGATGCCCGCTGTCACCTTTCCTCTTCAATTTCGCTATTGATGAAGTCATGGAACCAGTGTTCGCTGGACACGACGTAGGAGGTGTGGAGCTACTACCTGGTGAGCGACTTCTTGACTTGGAGTATGCGGACGTTATTGCCCTAATATGTGACAGCTCCCAAACATGCCAAACAGCACTGGACCGATTAGCATTGGCTGTCAATCGTTTTGGGCTATGCTTTGCTCCATCGAAATGCAAAGTACTTCTCCAAGATTGGCAGGGACCCAACCCTGCGCTAACGCTTGTTGGTGATTTACTAGAAGTCGTTCAGGAATTCAAGTACCTGGGCAGCTATATTAGCACCCGTGGGATTGAAGATGAGGTTACGAACCGTATAGCAAAAGCTTAAGTTGTTTTTGCCAATCTCCGCCACCTGTGGCGCAGACGCGACATTACTCTCGCCCTCAAGGGCAGAGTTTACAACGCAGCTGTCCGTTCAACTCTCCTATATGGCTGTGAAACCTGGCCCATCACGTCGACAGACATGAAGAGACTCGTCACATTCTATCATTGCTGCCTTTGAAGCTTAGCTCATGTCTGCTGGGAACACAGCGTGAGCAATGAGCGTGTTCGACGTCGCGTATTTGGTGCAGGAAGAGCGAGTGAACCGCTCAGCACGATTATATCACGCACCAGGCTCCGATGGCTGGGCCACGTGTTGCGCATGCCAGCACACCGACTCCCACGACGTGCATTGTTTGCGCGTTGTGGGTGCGGTTGGAAGAGGAGGAGGAGAGGCCAAGTGATAACTTGATCGAGAGAAATGAAAACCCTCACTTCGAAGTTGGCGTCGGTTGGTGCATCCCGATTACCTGGCTGGGGTCCTAAGGATGGTGAACACGTTTGGTTGGACACACTTGCTGATATGGCTAGGAGCCGGCCCCAATGGCGTTTGTGTTGTGATTTCCTTTGTCCATCCCCCTTCTGTTTAGCATCCCCCTTCAATCACGATCTCAATCGTTAAGCATAATATGACTTTCTTTTACGGCAGCCAGCTGTTAGCTTTCCGGAACAATGTCCATCCGTCACTGGGGACTCAGCGGGCGTGCCACTGTTTGTTTGTTTTTCTTTTCTTGCCTTTTGTATTGCGGCACAATAGCTGAGGTGTTTCCCACCTCCAGCTAACGTGTAATGATGATGATGATGATGATGATGACCTGCGCGTAAATGTGATGGAGTAGTATGTGGCAGAATTCGCCTGAAACAGTTCATGCCGTTATGGTTGCAATTTCAATGCTTGCGGTGATGCATTGGAGCAACCAATTATATTTACTTTGCATAAAGCTCAACGTTTCGCCTCGTATTATGGCACCATATTTATGCGAAAAGATTACATTACTGGTGCCTCGCTTTTCATAATATTAGGGAATTTGTTTGCTCTGGCTCTTTGGGCGCTTGTGATGCCTATCTATTTTACTAGATTGTCTGCACTGCATAATGTCATGTATTGAGTTCTGTTGTGTTAATTTTGTCGTGCTCTTTTTATCCATCGCCACTAATGCTTATATCGTTTCATAACTCATATTTTCGTCCACAAGAAATAAATTAAATTACCAACAAAATGTTGTGTCATTAATGACTGCACCTATTAATTTACAAGGCATTTTGTTGTATCAGCTGCACACAATGTACATTGATATTTAAGTAGACCCGCCTAGTTGTCTAATTGTTTTCTTGTTGGATACTGGACTGATGTATCTCGATTCTTCTAGGCTTTTGCTCAGACGCGCGTGGTGTAATATACCAGAGGGATTTATGCAGAGGCGTCTTATTAGGCCTAATTAGAACCCTTTTGAATTCGCTAATTTGGGCTACATTGAGTTGACTAATTAATAATCATTTCACGGTTTCTTCACTTTAGGGACCGAAGCTGAATATAGCATTCTAAACTCGGGTAGAAATTTCGGCACCCGTCCTCTTTCCTAGGTTCTCATTAACATGCAATATTTAATTAAGTACACTTATCAATAACAACACTCGCGATTGCATCTGATGGAGTGTCCCCTGAAATCATCGGTGCTTAAGGAGAAAAACCGGAGGGCGAACCGAATTTAGACTGCGGAGCACTGATTTCATTCGTGTGAACAGGAGTAACGTCTGCGATTCTCAAAGACTATCTCTTCCTGATTTAAATTTATTCTCAACCTGGATTTTTGCATTAAATATTTAAGCGCATCCCAATTTAACTCTGATGATTAGTAACTTACACAA
Organism: Dicrocoelium dendriticum; assembly: GCA_944474145.2. Lineage (NCBI taxonomy): Eukaryota > Metazoa > Platyhelminthes > Trematoda > Plagiorchiida > Dicrocoeliidae > Dicrocoelium > Dicrocoelium dendriticum. The sequence goes on along the minus strand of OX104071.1, from coordinate 11,552,330 downwards.
GCGCAGTCGGACGTGGTAACTCCTAACCAGCTAAACAAGGTGACATTTCTACCTGGCGAACACATGAAGATACTAAGCTGAGAAATACATTTTCGTTTCTTGAAAGGTGTAAGGGAGTGTACCATATTATTTGACAAAGTGAACTTCATAGCATTCATTTTATTATTGGTAGCAGATGCGGGCAAAGTAGAGCATGGCACGAGCGCTACGGCGCAGTTATTTACTTATGGTTATTGCATCAACCGTTAGTTCCTTATTGGTGTACACAATGTACAAGATAGATGGTTTGTCGCTAGTTCTGTATCCCGTGGGTATGATGAAGTGACTGTAACAGTATTACAGCAAATGATGTGTGCTCTACCACCTTGCAGATATCACGTAGAGAGGTTCTTGCCAGGTAAGAAAAAATTGTCTCAAATTTATTATAAATGGCTAAAGTGATTTTTCTAGGAAATTTGCCAGATGATGGATAGAAAAATGTTTGTTGGTCAATTCTGAGGGCGCAGTTAACACAAGCTAACAGTCTACGACCGACGGGGAAACATATATGCAAGTGTTTGTCCTTAGTATAGCTGTATAAATGGTTGACGTTATGTCTGACTGTTACATACTTATACGTGACATCAACAGCACATTTTTGTAAATAACTTATAAAATGTAAAGATTAGGTTGCGATTGATGAAACCGTTCAAGAAGTTAAAATGGGTACGTAAGCATCAGCATCTGTGTGCGCAGTAATGCATTAGCAAATGGTTACCAGCTGCCTGAGGCACATTTTGCAATGACATTTAGACTGTCAACCGAAATGCGTTACGACGCATTCCGCACTCTCATGATTAAATCTAATATAAATTAGTTTTAAGCAACGTATATTTGAAATGAAGGACCTTCAGTCACTGGCAACTAATGACTACTCGATGTTACTTGTCAACCTGGAGTTGCTGCTGCCCTACTCTCGTCTGCTGCAGCCGTCCTATAATGGCTTGGAATAGAATGCGAATTTCCTTTTCGAGCCGCATTTGTAGTGAAATAGTCAATACCTGCAAGAATTATATTTTGAAGCCTGATGGTCAGTTAAATAGGGATGAGCAATCGTTAGTTCTACGTTCGGAAACAATCACATTTTGGAAAGCTGGACCAGTGGAACCGAATTGGTTTCCACTGAGAGTATGGTTAACTCGTTCGTCGGCGACGCGTTTTGTGGAATAAATTACTCGTCTCTGACTCTGCCGACGATTATGAGGCGTATAAAAAGCAGCGGAATCTATGTAATAGCGCAATAGCTTGAAAGCTTCAGCTGTTTGAATATATGTTTGCACCTAAATGGAAACGGCCGCAAGTGGAGTTTTGCATATGTGAAACGGCTCGTGTGACCTATAAGTGATATGTTATTGTTAGCAGACACTTTATGACAGCCTTTGACTTTCGGCAGTAAAATGGTGTCCATATTGGCGGAGCAATTTCTTTCCTTATATACAAGTGGACATGCGCCTATGCCATGCTGGGCGTGTATAGCTTTTACATAATCCGATGGCCTTAATTGCGGTGTAGATGTCCACCGTTTACTCCTTACTCTTAAATGCGCGAAATCTGCCGGACTCAGTGGCCTTCACCCGCTAATGTTAAAGAATTTATTGTTAATATTCTCCCCTGCCGTGACGTTTTTGTTAAGCCGATGGCTGTTCGAGGGTGCATTGCACAGCGACTGTTAAATGTTTGGTAGTGAAACCGATTACAGAAGGTGGTGACACATGTTATTTCGACAAGTACCACCCGATTCGTCTTACCTCTGCTTTAGCGATGGTGTACAAAACGACTGAGAAAAAGGAACTGCTACAGCTGCTCGAGTCGCAAGTTACCCAAATGCCTTCAAAGCCCGTGTTAATGATTGGCCGTCCGTGTATCAACAATATGCAGTTGGCGCTGCAGGAAAGGTTTGATTTTTGGAATCGGGGAAGACCATGAATCATATATATAATGATTTCAGTCAAACATTCAATAAATTAAATCATGTGGTGCTGCTCTACAAGCGGATAATAAGTGTGTTGTTGGCGCACTGCACCACTGCATCCGCGACTGCGATTTTAGTAGAAGTAGACGGGTTCATGTGCATGAAGTCCTGACGGCATGGTGCCTGACTACTGCGGGCAACCACCAACGCAAATTATTGGGGCACATTTTATTTCTGCTCCACATACCTAAATAAGCTTAGCTTTTTTGGTCGCATTTTACTTTGTCTGCGGACGAAGTGACCATTTCGAGAGATTTGATTCTCCCGACAACTATGATAACCTTTAGAAATACCAATGCCGTCAATGCCGTCTATCCTCATAACTCGACCTACTGGTCAATCTTACAAAGTCCTAGTTTATTAGCCTAGGGAGGTGGAATAATAAGCGTACATTTAACCTTACCAGCAACCTACAGCATCCCACTAGTTCCTTATATTATTTAAGCGTACTATCAAGCTGTGACCTGAAATCTATCGACAACTCAAGCACACCGGGCGTAAACGGACGGCGCTTGCATTCGCCACTTAGATGCAGCTTTAGCACTTGGCCTCAAAATATTACTACCCGTCTTTTCTCATCTAAGATAGGACCGGTGATTAGGCACATCTCATCAGCCTATTGTCCGATCAGAATGCGTGAGGTACAGAGATTGGAAGGGGTCCAGCGTGTAGCTACCCGTCTCAGCCCCAGTCTACGAGGTAAGAATTTCGAAGACCGATGAAGGGGGCTAGATATTTATACCCTGTCATATTTTCGGCTTCGGGTTGACCTTACCGCATATTGCTTCTGGGTTACTTCCCTATGTTGAGGCCGCCGTTAGAGTTGCGCGCACCAAACATCACAAGCGGTCACCGGAACAAACTAGTCGTACTTGATTTAAAACCTATCCCTCATCCTCTACGCTTACAGCACAGCATGATGAGATACTGAGACAGGCTATCTTAGACAATGGACGAAGCGAAATCGTTGTTGGAATTTAAGTGGTTTTTTGCACTCACTTTAGAGACAACAGGTTTAGGGACGTTTTAAAAAATCCCATAGTATGATCCAAAGTCAGGGTAAGCGAACGTATGTTTTCGATAATTCATCTTAAGGCTTATACAATTATATACAAAATCAAAATCAAAATGTAGACAGACATTATAAGTCCTTACTAGTGGAGCGAGTTAATTGGATGCTGACAGCGCTGTCTGTTAAGCCACGACAATCAACCGCGTGTGACCTCGTGGGTTAGATGTCACTGGCCGTTTGGGCCATGGCAGTTCCAAGCCTTTAGTTAGCATCTTCTGAACACAGCTCCGGTTCATACAGCCTGATCGCAATTGCTTCAGCGGCTTCCAGTAATCGCTTACGGACGCAGTAGAAGCGGTGCTTTGGGGCCTGATAGATTAGTTCGAATGAATCGGTGAACTTTGTCACGTGCCCTGTATCGGCTAGGTGCACGGCTATTGATGATTTCGCAGCATTTCCACCTCTATTTGTAAGCCGGACCTGGTGGGGTTCTTTCATTCTGTCGTATAGACGCCGTGTCGCACGACTAATGTATTCCGCTCTACAGGAGCAAGAAAATGAGTGGATACACATTGATTTGGTGTGGACAGGCCTCTTATCCCTTGAGTTTAGTCTCACCATCGGAAAGCTAGTGATCTGGATTTGCATCTGCGCTGCTGGATAGGTGCGTCTGAGTGCAAACAAAAGACGACAAGATAGACGTTCCGTCGCAACCTCGCCCTTGTATGGCAGCTGTAGGAAGATTGGCTTACGTTCTACTGTCAGAACGACAGCCTTTTTCTTCTTATGTTCCATGTTGGCTCTGATGAAGCTTTCCGGATAGCCGTTCTCCCTTAGCACTAAGCGAATGCACTCTAATTCTTCCACTAGTGTGCCATTCGAGCAGATACGTTCAGCTCGGCTCACTGGGGTATTTATCAAGTTCCGTTTAAACCTAAGTGGCACGAAACTGTAGAAGTTTGTGTACTGCACATTCCACGTACTTTTCTATAGACGCAACGCTGTAGCGCACCCCCATCCAGTCTTTTTATGGCGACATCAAGGAAAGGAAAGCGACCGTTTTCCTCCACTTCGCTGGTGAACTTTATTGCTGGATGGCCTTGGTTAAAAGTGTTTGTTAGTTCATCGATGCTTCGAGACTACTAAAGCGAGATAAAAATGTCGTCCACGTAACGGCAATAAAATCCGAGACTTGTGATCGTTGGCTTTAGCTTTCCCTGTTCCAGCATGCCCATGAGGACGTCGGTTAGGAATGGACCCAGTGGGGAACCCATCGCTACCCCATCGCAATGCCGGTATAATTCGCCATTGAATAGAAACTGAACATTAAACGTGCATCTGAGTAATAACTCTTTAGGATCACTGTGGGTATGCCAACATTAATATGGTTTGCATCAACATACTCACAGATGTTGTTTATGGTCTCAACTAATTGTACGTTGGTGAAGAGTGAAGTAACGTCGAGGGAGCACATGGTTAGATTGGAAACTTTTACATCACAAACAATAGCCCCAAACTCAAAACTATCCTTCACAGTATGCACAACAATTTGCTCTCGAATAGGTGTAACGATCAAAATCAGCCACCGAGCAATCGAGTGATATGAGGGTTTTTCATATCCAAGACGGGACGAAGGTGGACGTTATGCTTGTGAGTTTTTGGTAGCCCATATAGCCTTGGAATAACCGTTCCTACCGACCGACGTTGTTCATAAGTGGCTTCGTTAAAGTAACCATCCTTTCGAAGCTGTTTAAGACAGTTGCAAAGTTAAGTTTCAATCTGTTTTGTTTTGTTTTTCTCACCTATGGCCCTCAGAAACTTGGTTTCATCTGCCAGTATTTCTTTCATTTTGCTCAAGTAGTCCAATCTGTTCATGATAACACTACCCGCGCCATTATCTTTCCGAGTGAGTAAGACCTCATCATTGCTATCCAAACGGTTAGGAGCTTCAATGTGTTCTTGTTTTACCTGGGTGTTATGTACTATCCTCGCACCGCGGTACTGGTAGCATGCATGTACTATAAATGATTTAAACACTTCCACATGCATTTCAGAGCAAGGAATCAGCTGAGAGGTCTGGGTGCACACGTTTTCAAACTGAGCCTCCACGTATTGGTCCGGCGCAATGCTCATATTGGTACAACCTTCGATGCTGATTGTATGACCCAGTTAATGTTGTCTTTCAATTCATTCCACGCGTCATTCGCTGCGCTGTGCGCCTGTAGGTCCCAGTCAACGGTTGATGCTAAGCTGCGCAGCTTATAATAGTCCGTAATTGGGCGTTGAGTCTCTCTTTCTTTAGCAACCACACTGGCATAGCATACATAACCAAATGTTAGGACTGAATGGTCGCTACGGCCCAGTGGAGGATCGTATGCTACTGACTCAACCATCAACTCTTCATTAGTCAGGATTAAATCCACGAGTGATGGCTTGTTTGAACCGCGATGTCTGGTTGGTCGATGCACATGGTTATACAAAACGGCCGTATCCAAGAATTCGATTTAAATGATGGCCCATTAGGGGACATTGATGCTATTGAAGGAACGTTAAAGTCACCCATTATAAGATAGTGAGAGTACTTTTGTGAAACAGCATAGCGGAGGGCGTTTAACAGAAGGTTATCGCTGTCTGCTGATGAGTTTGGAGGTCTATAAATAACTGCTAAGAGGCAAGCATCACTCTTCTTCTGATAACCAACTCGCCCTGCTAGGTGTAGACTGCAAAATGGTGCGTCGGGAATAAACAGGGAATTTTCGGTAAGCGCCTCACATTTCAAAAAATCTCGATAGTAGAGAGCAACACCGCCACCGCAAGATGGACGATCATTTCGAATGACTGACATCTCACTGAGTTCAATCTCTGGATCAATTATGTTGTTGAGAGCCAAGTTTCAGTAATTGCTATGAGGTCCCACGTTGTTGTTTCATGTTGATGTTGCAGCTCCAAGAACTTAGAGTACAACCCCTGAGTGTTGGTGTAGCAGCATTGTATTTGTTGACGGATCAGGAGCTCGGTTCGCTGTGAGTGACCGACACAAATAGTGCCGGTCTGCTGAAGTTTTTTGAAACGGTTGTTTGCACAGTTGGCTGGTTTGAAATAGGTACAATTGAGGCTGGGTGCATCTGAGGTCTGTACTAATTAAAGGGATAGTCTTAACTGTACTTCTGGTAGCCCAAGTTTCCTGTTGTCATGCCATGCTTGGATTGCCACTGATACCATTTCTGGCGCAGCCAAGGTAACTTTCAAAATCCGTGGCCCGCTACCTTGGTAGTTTGTGGAAGCAATAAGACGGGTGACGTCAAAAGCCACGACATTCTTCATATCGTATAGTTCTACGATGTACCGCCATTCTTCGATGTCGTAATTCTGTCGTTCACTGCTATCGTCATGCTTCAATTCTGACACACCATGAACCAGTACCACTTTCTTCATCTCATTTTGACTTGACGAACTAGGGTTGGATTTACGTTTCAGTCTTTCTGTCCATGGCCTGTCAGGAAAAATGCGGGCACTGACAGAACAGTTCACTAGCATGTGGCTTGCTAAGAGAACATCTTCTAGGTCACGCGTGTTACTAAAACTTACTCGCAGTAACCAAGGCTCCCCTAAGTGTGGAGATGATGGATTTCGTGAAAGGCGTGTAAGACTAGTTGAGAGAACTTTCAGTCCAAGTGCGGAGGTTATTCCAGCCCACCGGTTTTGCTCCTTAGCTTATCTACCTTTTAGCGATTGGCTAATGGGTTCTGGGACGTTTGAACATATTACTGTCATCGTCTTTTGTTTGCGTAGTAATTGTTTGTTCTGTAGTTCCTTGTGAGCGTAGGTTTGTCGAGTGAGTGTGTCTGGATTGTCCACCTTGGATGATAGGAAAAGGCTACAGCAAGAATTTTTCAGTGCAACGCCGTTAGTTGCACTATCTGTAGGGGTCAGTTGTTGTTGCCCAGCTACTGACGGAGGTGACCGTGCAATTTGTGCGTAACTGCATGCTTTGGCGCATTACGTGAGACTTGGGGTTCCGTTCAAGCGGCCTGTTTTCACTGCTGTTTTTCACCAACGGTTTTTGCCTTTCGCTGGATTGGGTAGCACTGTTGCTAGATAGCTTTCGCCTTTTAACAGGTCGGGATTCGGGCTACGTAATGCACTAATCTGCAACTCGAATTCTGAGATTTTTTCTCCTAATGCCGCGATCAGTTCCTTTTGGTCTGCAGAAGTAACAGCCGATGCTGCACACCTTATCGTAAGTTTTTGTACAATCTTAATTATCGGACTATCTGAACATATGTCACAAAACCACGAGCTATCTGTCGATACGCTGTTAGCTCCGTTAAGCGTAATAATCACATTTGTCGCGTCATATGCATTGGCACAGAACGAAAACGTGATTTTTGAGCGGATTTCAGCTCCCCGCTTGTCTAAACTACGGTTGACCTTAGGTTTGTTGCTCACTGGTTTCTTGGTTGACAAACTTTTCCGGCCCCTGGATCAATGGTCGGTATGCACTTTTAGGTTGCGCTGGTCACGCCGTCTGGGCTGCCTCAGTTGTCTGCTCTAGTCAGTGCGTTTGGATGGTGCGTCACTAGGCGCAAGTGTAGACAAAATCACACAGGCTTTGTGCAGTGAAATGCACGTAAAAATATGGTGGTAAGGTGAGATGACAAAAATGCTTGTACCGATGGTATACCCTGGTGCACATTACTAAGTGATATATTGTCTGACAGCCCTAAAGACGATCTGTCGAATGGCATCCCAAAGGTACTGATGATACTCAAATAAGCAAAGTTACTCAAGTTGGCCTTAGTGAATAGACTTCTGAAAAATTGTTTGTGGTGTACCAGCGTGTCGTTGGACTTGCTCTAAAAATATAGACGCCGTTGGATAGAGCTCAGTGATCCTAATCGATTGAGTGTACTTCTGAAGACGTGGCACAAGAATGTGAAGAGGTACTTCCAATTTAACACAGAGCACAGGATTGCGCGATTAGCACATACACTCTGAAAAGGTCGATAGACACAGGTCCTTCTATCAATTTTGTGAAAGCGGAATATTCTTTCGATTTCCATGTTCCTTATATCACTTAGAATAAAGGCTTCTTAGTATGCTTGTGTCGATAAACCACTTTGAAGTAGATGTAAAATGCTTTCTAGTGAAATAAATGGTTGTATTTTCCCTTACTTCATATTTTGGTTAATTTTTACCACCATATTTAATTTTAGCCTAATGGGTAGCAGTACGGCAATATTAGAGTCGGTTCATGATTTTTATTTCAGGTTTGAATCTACAGGTATCAAACCATGTATCAAACCTATGTGGCATATTTCGACTTGTAATTTCTTTGTTTTGTGCCAAGGGGTTATTTTGCGATTTGATTTAACCAAACGACCTTACGCCAAGTAATTGATATCCTCACTTCACGCACATAAATGAGCCATAGCTTGCGAAGCTATCTGGCATACATAGTATGCATTCACTGGATTCAAAATCAGAACGGTTATCAATAAAGGTACATATAAAATTTCAGTGGATCGTTGCCGTGAATGACCGCAGTGTCTTTAAACGCGTTAAACTAAGTTACTGCTTCAGACGCTCTGAAAAACTTCTGCTACTATCCAGAGGTAAAGAACCGTTTAGCAATTTAATAACTGACGCTATTATTTTGAATCTAACTTTTTATAAATTTGAAGACGTTACATCAAAATGCTCGTCGGTACATATATTTTGTTTTTGGGTTTTCAAATAAATCGGCGGGGAAGGTTAATGAATGCATAATTTGACAAATCTTTCTCATTTTTGATCATAATATTTTCGTTAGTACAAAAGATACAAAAGAAAATTATACGTTGTTTAATAAAAAAAATTCTATTCAAAGCAAACATTTTAATTCAAGGAAGCAAAATGTGGTGATGTATAGAAGATTCTTTTTGGTTAAAGTCGTAGTAATATAGTTTTTTTGTAATATAACTTAATAGTAGGTTCTTAATTCCATGTCGATAGCATTAGTAAAGCGCCTCAGTGGTTAACATAATTTGACCTTGCTAAATCAACTTATGGGGAAAAGACGGAAAATCCTGATGCTAAGAATAAATAATTAAAACAGGCAGGCAACTACCTGTGCGTTGTGAAGTAGAACATACTTTCCGGCATACAGTTTAACGTACGTAAAACTGCGAAAATTCCGCCAAGTATCTCTGGGATACTGAACATATACAATCCTGACTCTTACTTTCGGCAAATTATAGTTTGTATCAGTTCTCCAACATACGAAACAACACGATATTTAACAAGTTTGTTGCAACCTCTAACAGCCAGAATAAATGCCTTTACACGGATCCCTGATAAATCCGTGGCCAAAGAGGCACAGCTTTGTCTGACTACGGACAATAACCTGGATGAGGGTATGAACCTCACAGTAGACCAAGTAATCGAAGGAATTGAGTATGTCTTAACATATCTTATTTCACGCAAGGGCAGGGACCAGCCATGGGATTACCAATATTCAACTTGTTGGGAAATCGTTATACAAAAGCCTTTGCACGTACGGTGCTAGCAAACATTAGTTGTTCTCCAATGATTATATAAAGAATCTAAAATGTAACGTGACGCTTGAGATTCCAAGCAATATGAACTCCATTAACTCTATGATTAAGTTTACTTTGTTAATAGAACTTGCTCTTATGGTATTATGCATTGATATTATGCACTTACCTGGTTCATAGAAATGCAGCCGGTTACAGACGATGGTACATCGCAAGCTGACATTTATGGACGAATGCGTTATTACAGTTTGGGTCATTCAAATAAACATCTATGCTGCTGTCTCATCCCGTCTGTTTCACATAGACCAGATCATGTGTATAGAGGAAGACAACAGAAAGGTCGGTCGTAAGTAGGCGGCGGGCATATTAATAGACTGGATATCCGAGGCGTTGAATGAAACACTAGTAGCCGCCGTGAATATCTGGTTGGATTGTGAAGTTAGGTATCTCTATGAAATCTGAACATTAAAAGCAATAAAGCGAGTAGAAGCAGGGAGAAATAAGAGCTGTTTTAAAAAGAGCCACACGCTTTGTTTTTCACTTTTGCGTTTAAAGGATCGTATTCCAAGATATAGGAAGAACAATTGCGGTTGTAACCTTACTTGCAAACACTGAAGACGTGTATATAGGTCAAACACGAGGATAGAAGAAAACAAGTGGTAGGTTTCACTTCCACAGAGAAATGTGCCGGCATACAGAGTTCCACTAGGTGATTCAACTTGGTCGTACACATGTTATAGGCAGGTCACAAAATTGACCGATAAGTTAA
>OX104071.1:11450644-11541905 GCA_944474145.2 Dicrocoelium dendriticum | reverse complement strand
CAGGAAATCACACAATAATTCAAACAGGATGCTGACGGTGATTTATTAACTTTTGTCTAGGCTACCAGTAAGCGTTTTGTCAATTCTCGAGATGATATCCCAAGGAAGTATTCTCTTGTCGCGCTGATTACAAGTAGTAAGGTGGTTTAGGCTGAAAGCTCTAATTTACACTCCATTAATTATCAAGGTGCGAATAAACCTTAAGTATATTTCAACATCAGCCGCTGTTATACATTGGTTTGTGAAGGGTGAAGCAATACCCTGTTCGTAAAGCTCAACTTTAGAGCATTTTAAATTACAAACACGTTGATGACTACAACATGTTTTGTCATAAGTGTGGAAGATAATTAGTAAGTGGACGAAGGGCAAAACATTGTTTTCATTTGAATTTTTCTCCGATCATTTCCAACTGGGGAACTGGTTAGCTTACCGATATTTGCACGTTTAATATAAATGTCGGAAAACAAACTAGGCATAAATTATATTCTATCAATATAAATTCCGAAATTTAACACATTGCTGACAAACAACACATTCGCTAACAATAGTTAGCTGTTTGTTTCATCAGATGATACAGTCCGTCGGCACGATATTGATTGGTAACATCAATAATTGACCGAAACTTAAGAAAACCGTGCAAAAGATAATGTTTTTCAATGAGCTCCCAATAATAAATCAGAATCAACCTAATGATTTAATGGATGATGTAAGGCTAGCTAGAAATGCTGCTGTTCTTGGCTTACTCACTATAGGAATACCTATGCTTCATTGCACACAAATGTCATATCCTTCCGCAAACCGGTAGCGAGTACACTAGGCTATATACAGAAGAAAATTGTTTTGCTTTTGCTATGCTACACCATGTACGTTATAGAAATTTATGATTAATCGGTAGGATCCACAAGAGGGATTATTTCAAACGGTTCAAGGCGCAGTGCAAGTTGGGTTACAATGCATCTTACCCAAGTAAATATAACCGTTGCATTGCCTTACCTAGCTCATTCTATTTCAACAAATAACAGAATAAAAGTTGTTATTGACTGTAAATGACATCATAAACACAACGGCATCTTCCTACTGTCGAAAAAATAGAGCTTAGTCGTTTGCCAACAGGGTGGTTACACAAAATTCTCATCTTACCGGTACATGTAAGTTAGCTAGCATACGAAAATACTTGGCAAATAACGAGTGACCGATAACGAAACGTCATGGGCTTACATGTCAAACATAGAGCACGATCCAATTTAAGCAGAATGAAGGTCATGTTTTACACTGCTCTTGCAACTTAGCCTTGCAAAAAAATTGCAAGAGCATTAAATAACCGCGCAAATGGTTTAACGCATAAGCCCATTTAATTCTTCTTATTTGTTGACAAATAATGCTGGTAATTTTGATTGCATTCATCGTCAAAACATGTCGAATGATGATAGCTGACTAAAAGCAGAATGCGAAGATGAGTATGTGACTGATATTTGTGGCTATTCTACGCAACGTTCCTAAGCACAACTAATTAGCAATTACTTGGAACTGTTTATCTGAATTGTCTGATATTTCACGCTTTAGGTGCGATGTACACTTCCAGGTAAATGTCTGGAACTGCTTTCTATTTAGGAAGTGACAAACATAAATGCCGTAGGAAAATATGTTTAAATAAAAGTCCCTAACGCATAAATCTAGTGCATCTAGCTGTGGGTTTATTTACGCATATTCTCTATTGGTGTATGTATTTGAAAATGCATCGCAGCTTAATTGGGTGACAGTGAACATCAATTTTCCGGTTGATATCACGTGATTGCTGTTGTGGATGGATCAGCTAACGTGGGTTTTTGGCAATTAATAACAATTTTAATGATGTATTTACATATACATATACTATAGCGAACTCTACGCGCAACATATCTTGCTTTACATTAAATATTCCTGTCAGCTTTAATTATTCGCAGGACGGTTACTGACAACTCTCCGGTTTATTTTCGTTACGGTGCCTTTCGCTTATCTTTGGCGTAAAAGTATTGCAATCCCTTGCAGTACCATTTACATTATATCAAGTTCCTCAAACTTGCAAGAATTGAGAGACAATTCTAAGAGTAATTTCTTTGCAATTCACAGAATTATCAATCCTACTTCATATATGGGTATATTTTACAGCATCTTTATCATAAAGATCAGCAGCGGTCTTCATATTTTGTATAATAATCGGTTGCACGTGGCACGCACATACCGATTAATAATATGTACTTTAAAGTTAATTGATTCAAAAAGAAGATGCTTCGATTGGCCTAGCGATTGGTTTGCTCAATTATCAATGCTTAAGTGAGAACAGGTATGGAAATTCAAGTTGACGAACCGTTTTGAACGACAATCCTATATCCAAGCTCAACATAATGTTCCAAGACAGCTTATATTTGTAATTTAATGCCCTGTTGAAAAAGAGTAACGCAATGCATTATTTACACTTCTGAGCTTGTATTAATATTTTGAGCGATTCAATTTCCTTTAAATTATGTGCACTCAAATTCAGTATGCTTATCCATTCCACATACAATCCAGATGCTAAAATAACGTGTTTTATCAGCTTAACAGACACCAACGTTTTTGCGGCCAGATAATAAATTGATATTACGACCCGTCAAATTTGTCCAAATCCTAAAATCCTATGCCCATACCAATGCTAGTTTACTGGCTAGAATAGATGTAATCGGTGGTATTCTTTTAAAAACAAACTAGTCTTTTTTTATAATTTTAAATTTTAATATGTATATAAGCGATTTTAGTTTTTGAAAGATTTCAAACTCTGACCAAATTAATCGGTGTAGCTTGTGGTTGATTACGTCTACTCCACCTGTATTCCAAGTCACATGGTGTAAATTGACGATCTTCCGGCATTGGTATAGAAAGTGCATATATATTTTTATATGTATATATAAATATATTTATGAAAAGTTTTTGTAATGAGGTACTAACGACAATTTCTGCGTTTGTTAAAAATTTTGGCCGATTTCTTTGCAAATGCTCATAAATACGATAAGCATACTGACTGCCGTTTCGATGTAATGCATTTACATTTGGAAACGCCGAAGTTTCTGTAAGTGGTATATGTTGTTCCCTTACTAGAATATGGTTTCTCTAAGGATAAGTTGCAGGACTATTTTGGCCAATCTGAACTAGAAATTTAGTTAAAAGCTTTTAAAGACAACGCAGTTAATCACGTCAACGATTCACTGTACACGTTGTCCAAAGTAACGATGTCACACACAATGCAAATGTTGACGCGAATCAAGACGACAAAACTTATTTTCAACAGAGAAGAGGCAAGTAGAAAAAAACATTATGATAAACCAATGGTCACGAGGTTACTGGTGAAATATTCCTGTCGATAGATATTACAAGAATATTAGGTACATTATATATATACATATATATGGAGAGAGAATTTAAGAAAATTGTGGCTAAATATACTAAAGCGTACCAGCAAAAGTTGCCTCAGAACAAAATGTTTATCCGCGATTGTCTTGTAAGTTTAAATTTTAATACTTGCCGACAAAACATTTCACCAACATTCTCATGATCGTTGGTTTAATTTAGTGTAGACCGTTGTCTGCTAAATATAAGTTTTGTCGTCCTGATTCAATCCCAAATGTTTATTCGAAATCTTATATATATCGCGCCGACATTTCCATTAGGTGCGACGGCTTTATGTTGGCCATCGCTTACAGTGGATCGTTGCCGTGAATGACCGCAGTGTCTTTAAACGCGTTAAACTAAGTTACTGCTTCAGACGCTCTGAAAAACTTCTGCTACTATCCAGAGGTAAAGAACCGTCTAGCAATTTAATAACTGACGCTAATATTTTGAATCTAACTTTTGATAAATTTGAAGACGTTACTTCAGAATGCTCGTCGGTACATATTTTTTGTTTTTGGGTTTTCAAATAAATCGGCGGGGAAGGTTAATGAATGCATAATTTGACAAATCTTTCTCATTTTAGATCATAATATTTTCGTTAGTACAAAAGATACAAAAGAAAATTATACGTTGTTTAATACAAACTATCTATTCAAAGCAAACATTTTAATTCAAGGAAGCAAAATGTGGTGATGTATAAAAGATTCTTTTTGGTTAAAGTCGTAGTAATATAGTTTTGTTGTAATATAACTTAATAGTAGGTTCTTAATTCCATGTCGATAGCATTAGTAAAGTGCCTCAGTGGTTAACATAATTTGACCCTACTAAATCAACTTATGGGGAAAAGACGGAAAATCCTGATGCTAAGAATGAATAAGTAAAACAGGCGGGCAACTACCTGTGCGTTGTGAAGTAAAACATAATTTCCGGCATACAGTTTAACGTACGTATAACTGCGAAAATTCCGCCAAGGATCTCTGGGATACTGAACATATACCATCCTGACTATTACTTTCGGCAAATTATAGTTTGTATCAGTTCTCCAACATACGAAACAACACGATATTTAACAAGTTTGTTGCAACCTCTAACAGCCAGAATAAATGCCTTTACACGGATCCCTGATAAATCCGTGGCCAAAGAGGCACAGCTTTGTCTGACTACGGACAATAACCTGGATGAGGGTATGAACCTCACAGTAGACCAAGTAATCGAAGGAATTGAGTATGTCTTAATATATCTTATTTCACGCAAGGGCAGGGACCCGCCATGGGATTACCAATATTCAACTTGTTGGGAAATCGTTATACAAAAGCCTTTGCACGTACGGTGCTAGCAAAAATTAGTTGTTCTCCAATGATTGTATAATGAATCTAAAATGTAACGTGACGCTTGAGATTCCAAGCAATATGAACTCCATTAACTCTATGATTAAGTTTACTTTGTTAATAGAACTTGCTCTTATGGTATTATGCATTGATATTATGCACTTACCTGGTTCATAGAAATGCAGCCGGTTAAAGACGATGGTACATCGCAAGCTGACATTTATGGACGAATGCGTTATTGCAGTTTGGGTCATTCAAATAAACATCTATGCTGCTGTCTCATTCCGTCTGTTTCACATAGACCAGATCATGTGTATAGAGGAAGACAACAGAAAGGTCGGTCGAAAGTACGCGGCGGGCATATTAATAGACTGGATATCCGAGGCGTTGAATGAAACACTAGTAGCCGCCGTGAATATCTGGTTGGATTGTGAAGTTAGGTATATCTATGAAATCTGAACATTAAAAGCAATAAAGCGAGTAGAAGCAAGGAGAAATAAGAGCTGTTTTAAAAAGAGCCACACGCTTTGTTTTTCACTTTTGCGTTTGAAGGATCGTATTCCAAGATATAGGAAGAACAATTGCGGTTGTAACCTTACTTGCAAACACTGAAGACGTGTATATAGATCAAACACGAGGATAAAAGAAAACAAGTGGTAGGTTTCACTTCCACAGAGAAATGTGCCGGCATACAGAGTTCCACTAGGTGATTCAACTTGGTCGTACACATGTTATAGGCAGGTCACAAAATTGACCGATATGTTGTTGAAATAATCAAGTGAGGAGTACGAGCAAGCTAATAAGTTTGATTGTTGAGTCAATTACAATTACTAGGAATAGCAAACGTAAAAAGAAATGGCGTGGTGGAGTTATTGAACGCGCGGCTAGCTTTTCTTATTCCGGCAGTCAGCAAGTGTGTCGGCAGCCGAGCTAAGGTCGGGACATGAATCAGTAGCATAATGAACAAGTACGCCTTAATTATTAACGAAAGTTGACGCGGATCAATGGGAAGTGCTCAAATATATTCGTTAAACTAGAAAGATCAATTATCCCATTGACCTGTAAAAATATTATCCAATCCTTCTTATTATTACATGTAGTATTCGCCATTTTTCCCTTATAATGCTAAGCCAATTTGTGTCGATTCACCTGTCAAGAAGATTCTCCTGAGTCAACAGCGAAGCATTTCTATACTACAAACTTAAACTAACCAATATTTTCATTTAAATGCTTCTGAATTACTAATGTGATGTTCTTTCAACTAATCTTGGTGGTGTGGGTCTAAAATGCTGTATCTTCTTATGTTTGAGCACAACAAACATAGACATGAGCAGCTAGCATATTTCGCTTGACATCACAATATTCAATATTGGGTATGTAGGCCTAAAACCCTCATGAACGGTTAGCTATATAATACGTGTACGTCAATAAAAACAAACCATAGCAAACAAATCGAAACAGCCAGATACAAAGTGCATCTGACAAATTTCATAAACTAGCCTCAGCGTTTAACTTTGGATATACTGGCATGGAGCACATTGCACCTGCAAAGGAATCCGGAATTTTTGCTTTCTCTCATGATGCTAATCGAGAAGGTTAAGTTGAGCAACTTTCTGGTTCGGAAGTAAGTAAGCAACATTGACATCGATTGGATAGTTGGAATATTACTAGTTTTCTCTCTTGAAATTTCAACTTCATCAAGTCATTCTGTTATATGCATACTCTTTGACCTGGTACTTGCATATGTAGCCGGATATTTTGAAATTAAGAGACTCGATTTTGGCAGACTTGCTTTTGGTTAATCAGAGTCATTCTAGACAAATGTTGAGCTGCTAATATTCTTTAACTTTTAGCGAAATGTGAACCACGCTCGGCTGGTGGGTTAAACTGCAATATTTGAAATGTCACATTTGTGCTGTCAATGGTTTATGCCATATATGTGCATTCATTTGAAGGTGAATAACGTTCATTCGGGAAAGTAGTGTCCCTAACTGTTGGTGAACTCTGGGCCTCTTAGTAACAATATGTGCACCTTTGGTTTGGGTCGACTGCATAATTAGTATACGACCTCAATTGCTAAGCGGTGTCTGCATTAACACATTCCCATCAAGAATCTTCTAAGTAACTATCTAAACTTTTGGAGCAGTTTGTGGGAAGAAGCACACTCGTTCGTAAATAATAGATTCGCATTATTGAATAAATATTAAGCCTGATATGTTGGAACGTTGGTGCCGTTACGTTAATTTGACCTCATAATTACAAGTAATTCTTTTTATATTGAAACCAAGCTACCTTCAATAAATGATATGTTGACTTTTGAAGGGAATATTGCTTACCCTCCGTCACCTTTTTATGTTAATAAGATATGTGAGCCCTCCATTCTCTTGAACGTTACATTTAGTCTTTTGTATATATGCGGTCTGTAGTGTGCCATATCAAAAAGTGGCATTGCCTTCCTATTTGCATGAAACTAGATACAGTGCGGTCAGCGATTGCGTACCTTCATATTATTTTATTAATGTCTAACAAAGTTGAAGTAAAATGTACAAGACGGATGGCACATGAAATCATCTTTCTAGACAGTAAACCACATTTTTATTCTATGGTTCAGTATATATAATTTGCGTTCGTGTGCTCTTGCTAGGATTGCGTAAGAGTGCGACACAAATAACAAAACGTAACCGGGAGTTGTGATTTGAAGAATATTATACAATATGTAGTGCTTGGCACGCTGTTTGTAGTGAGTGTAAATACAATGTCGTGGGAACAAATTCGGGTGAGTAAATCAATGCAAAGTACGGGGACAGGGAAAATGCGGCCCTATGGTACACACTATAGCAAGGAATGTATTTCTTAAAGAGGTATTTGCAGCACGTAAACGTTGCAGTGCATTTAGTTTTTGGGGCTATTTTCTCAGTGAATTGGTTCATTTCACCTGCTTAGCATCCAACGTGAAGGTTACTCAATGTGTAATATGGAAATCATGTCATTTCAACGTCTAAGATAGGTGAAAGTTCCTTGGAGATGATAAATGCAAAACTAACATATTTTTGATTTTCCCATTTGAAATAATCCAAGTCCTGCATAATTATGTCTTTCAGTGATAAGTTAAATCCTGCTGTACTATATACTTTGAACATAATGGATGTTAATATAACCACAAATTTTTAAAACTTACTAACGCACCAGATCCTATGTAGCTTATAAGTCTTTCTTTTAGCTTGAGCATAGTCGTGCAGTGTTATAATGCAAACCAGCTTTTTTAAATAATTCGAACAAGTAAATACCTATGTTTAATACAACTAAAATCTTAAATAATGATGTTGAAGTAGACCGACTGAATAATAACCCCAGAACAAGGGCTTTACCAACACTACATGAATGCCCCCATCCGCTTTGCCTGTTTATGCGGTTGAACTTAATGATGAAACCTCGAAAGTCCATTTCTAGTCAAATAAGTTTAAGCTCTATTGGCTCATTGGTACTCTTTTAGTTAAAATACATTGTTTCGTGACCAGTGCAAGTAGCTTTATGCATTACCTTTAACCTGAGTACTGAAAACATGCTGAATTTTCCTTGTACAAATACGGTTCAGTTTTTGGGACGCAGGACGGTGAATATAGGATAATTTATTTAAGACTGTCATACTAATGAATACGCCGCTTATTGAAGCTGTATCAGTTTGGCCCTACGTTTATCTCAGACTGTCATACTAATGAATACGCCGCTTATTGAAGCTGTATCAGTTTTGTCCTACGTTTTCCTTCCGTAGAGTGTTCCTTTGACTAAAGTAAACTGTTCCTACAGCCAGAATGTCAGGAAGACGCTACTTTCTTATTGCCCATAACAAACCTGATCCCTAGTACTTTAAACAGGCGATGCAAGCTGAACTATTGTTCTGTCAAATGATAGAAATTTTTACGCTTATACTTTGGCATTTTTCATGCGCTTTCACAATGTTAATATGACGCAGGTTCACAAAATATTTGGTCTACATCCGGCTGGAATGTGCAGTGGCTGTCTGATGTAATTAACGTAAGGCTGTTTTTTTATTTTAAAACAAAGCATCCGAAGTTAGCCATCTGAATGAAAAAGCATTCCATGGATGCCGATAATATGCAACCTGACTAGCATGCGGGAAAGAATGTTTGGTGGAAATTCGTATTTCAATGTAGTCAAATAAAAGAGGAACGTAGATTTGCATGTAGCTTATTAAGAACCTTGTGCGCTGCATGGAATCTACAAATGAAATTTTAGCAACGTATGTTCAAAAAACATCGCAATATTGATCAACATGGTATCGGTCAAACTCATCTCTAACGGATAACTTGTGGTAACGCATTTGTGAGCAACGTTGGAAATGCTACCTCAACATCCAAAATAAATGTCTGGAATATGATTATATGGCGTATTAATTTTAAGATAGAGAACCTTGACTTAGGTACCTGTACCAAATATGTACTTGGATTAATTTTGATATATTAGTTTTGCTATTCCCTTGATATAACCGCAGAAGCTTTCGTGGTACGGTATGTATTGCCTAGCTAAAGTAAGCACAGTGCAGAAATCTTTCAACTTTAAAAACGCAAGACAACAAATGCGCGAATGTTTGGGATTAAAACGGTTGAATTTCTATACGTTTGATCACTAGTTAGTCGGACTTCTTTCATATATACAAATCACATTTGATGATGCTCCCGAAAAATAGTTACTTAGAGGTTATTGTGTTCACAATTTTATACCAGAAAATTTCGGCATCCAAGTGATCCCAAATGGAATGCATTATCCTTCTGTAGACGAAATTTTAACTCATAAATCTAAACAATATCTATATTTTACATACAACATATAGGTTTATTTGAACGCGTTGGTGGAAGCTGGAATGAGATATAATTTACAGTTTTCAGCTAATGTCAACTTTTGAACTGTCAAAATAATGTAACCAGCAACAGCAAATCATATTATGCTTGACCACCACACAGACCTTTTATATAAGACATAATTTTATAGACTGATTTCTGCCGAGTCCTGCTTCCTTGCTGGCAGTTATTTGAAAGCAACATTTTTAAACAGCGAAATACAAGGATGGATCAAAATGTACTCCGCCCAACATGGAAATATTCCAGCAATCCATGTCGTGCTTGATTACCATTCAACTTAACTTCCCACACTTTGAAAGCGCTTAGTCCAGAGGTGTTCAAGTATGGTTATCTCTCTGTTGGAGGAGGTCGAAGACTGTCCCTCGCATAATAGCTACACAGCAATGAGCAACTCATAATCGCCAACAAATCTTAATCCAAGAGGTGAGACTTTAGTTAAGGGAACAGCCAATAGTCTGTTACGGCCATATCTGATGACGGCGTGGTGTATGGCAGCAATTCGTAGCAACGAGTGGCTGCTTCATACGCACATACCTGAGAAGTGTGAAAACCTTCGTTATCCTGAAATAAAATACTTTTGCTTGGAGCTTCCAACTAGGTATTTATTTCACTACCTTTTTCACTCTATGTAATTCTGAAGCATAATTCTCACCTGTACTTGCAAGACGCCTCAGTAAGTAAGCTATTGCGACTTCATTTTTCACTGCGTCATATTTAAGAGGCCATTAACTTCTTGCAAAAATCAAGCGACGGAAGTATTTCGCGGAGAAGAACCACGGTGCTTCCACTATTTTCTTCAAAACTTTCATCCTCTGGAAGTGATGAAATCCAACTTCATCCAAGTAAAGAAATATTTCGAAATAAATGGCGGGACATACCTTGTCTCGAATTTTCCAACTTGTACACATTTTATCCGTTTCCCACCTTATGGTCACAAAGCCCATACACATGCCCATAGTCTTACCTGTTAAAGAAATAGGTACCAGCATATCATTCAATATCTCCCGAGGAATTGCTTCCACTGGATCATCAAACGTCTACGAGATCGGGCGGCCAGATTGTGGCTAATTTTCAATGCACTCTTTGCCTGTATTTTCAACTGCAGCCACCTTTTACAGCGGAATAGGTGGGAGAGTCCTCACCAAGAGTCTCAACTACATCAGCAGGGATTTCCTTTTGCGTCGTTCCATTAACCTTGAGTTGCTTGATCACAGCCCGACTTGCAATTTATAAACTTTGAGAAATTGAACAAACAAAAAGCAACTCATTATATTATTACCTGCTTGTAAATACAGATGGAAACTTTGGACTTTGCACTCAACTTTCAAGGCATGATAGGCTTATAACAACCTTATTTTATAATTAGTTCACTTACTTTGTTGTCAAGCCTAGTACATTTTTATGGTTTACTTGCAACTAGGCTCAAGCAGACTTTTCTCGACAGCTATACATTTATCATACTTTTCTGTTTCCCTTTTGGTATATGATGTAATTGCGTGACCTTGACGCAAAATAACGTGCGAAAGCACCAAATCAGTTTGCGACTTTTTTGTGGATATTTCACCAGTATCTTACTGCACATCATTGAGCCTACACTCATTCCATTTGGATTTTATAACTTTATACGGTGGATAAAATGTTGTCGAAGTAATCCCAACGCCGTACCAGCAAACTTACTTTCGGAAATGTTGACGGATATGTTAGAGGAATTTAAGCACGAAACTTATTTACATTCAAGTTCCCGTTGGACATTTTACGCTCACTCGAAAAAGTGTCTCCAACCTATACGTCCGGCCTTATTTCTTGCCCATCCAACACGGAGTTAAGCCGCTATCACACATTGCAGCTACCAACTGAACATCAATTGAACCTCGCTATGCGGTTTCTCGCAGCCGCTATCGATCGGTAATCGCTGCATCGTCGATTCACCCTTTGTTCGCTTAGCGTGCGTCAACTAGCCTGCCGAGTCCAGAGGATCAGTTGCTTTACCCGTACGGACGTAGTTCACTTGTGCGTGTGTGTGTGCACAACTGCAATACTCTAACTCCAAGTCCCAATCTGCAGGATTCAATATATCCACCTGCTCATAAGTGCACGCACGAACACGTTCGTTGAATCGGTACTTCTGGCTATTATCGACAATCGTAGCCGTGTGATTTAACCTGCCAATCAACTTCCGACTGCGAAAAGTCACCAGTGATCACCGATTTTGTCCCAAGCAAAGAACCTCGCGGACTCTAAAAGCTTCAGACTAAACATTCGAGAACGGTTGGTTTTTTCACCCCAGTACTCTGTATTTGAAGTATTTGCTGTAGTCCAGGTTACGTTCCATAGAGAAATCATATAACCTTCTTCCGTAGCTATGATCACCACCTAATCGTCAAAGGTGTATACCGGTCGCTTATAATGTCAGGCAGACGTACACCCTCTACCAAGATTTTAAAAATAAAATTCAGCACCTTGTAAAGCCCCACTTTTCCAAATTCCACTAAGAAACAAATCGGAGAAACAGATTTACTTGTTGACCGACACGAAAAATGAATACAAGTAAAACGTTATTCTTTTGACTATTTTCATACAACCCTCCAAACACTTGAACTTATGACTGTGTTGCTGTAAGCGTAAGTAAGCTCATATAGGGATCATTTTAGCTCCAGTAGCGTCTTCATTAAAACTATGTGAATAGGTGTCTGGAAAAGTACGATTTTCGAAAAGTACAATAGCATTCAACCTACTCGATTAACTGCCTGTGGACTCACTACAACAAATCCTGTTTAAGGCGGGTAATATTGAAGGCAGATGGTGAGATTATATTCGGTTCGGAAAAAAGAGCAGCGAAAATACTGCTGCTCGCTTTTCCAATTCAGTGATTCATTGGTAGCAAACTAGTTTATAAAATGTTTCGCAGATAGCAGATATCTCCAGCTTTAAAACACTAGGAATAACGATCAATAATTCGTCGCTGAAAAGAGAAGTTTAGTAAAATCAGATGTTGCCACCTTCTGAAGGCATTTGGGATCCTCGTTGCGGCCTAGCCACTACCAAGGCTACTGACAGTCTGTCTGAGTTGTATATCAGCAAGTGCAACGCAACCACCATCAAAATAAAACCTACTCACTAAACCGAAGTCAACACATATGGAATAGCTCATATCTACAATAGCTCAGAAACTATTACGACAGCAGCATTAATCGAAACCGTACCCTCTGCTTTGAAACGCTGGGCCATACTAGAAGGATACCTATAAATTTTGTATTAGCAAGCAAAATAAATAGCTTAATACAAATGTATATAATACATCATCCATTAGTAGAATAGAACCCAAATACTTTGTAGTAATGATAAGAGGTGCATCAAATGCCTTACGGCTTCCGATTAGTAAAACAAGATCACCTAATATGTATATATATATAAAAACCTCACATGAACTAACAGGAAATCAGGCGTCCACAATATATTTGCATTTAAGATTCCTGATTCCGCAGACCTACAAGATGACATAAAACCCTCTGTGACGCAACCAGCAAAATGCCTATTCTGCTCAGAGAAGTTAGACTTTCTACAAAGCAATGCCATACAATCACGGATCGAATAGCTTAATACTATCCGAAAATCTACTTACTTAGTCAATCTGTTTTTCAGTAAGGTAGTGTCTCTTACTTATACGTTTGATCGTTCAAAGTTACATACCACCTAAATTTTGGGTGCATCGAGCAAACCTACAACTGCAGCAGATGCACCATGGACTAGTTCAATCAGCAACCCTCGGAGTAAAGTACCACCGCATGTTACACAAATTAGTCCATCTGAGCGGAAGTCAGATTTACCCTTAACAAAACCCCCTCCACTATCCCTTACCCCCATTTTTCTTGCTAACGGTAGTTTCTCAGCCGCTACCATGTCCGTTTCCACTAAACCAGTTCAGTACATCCCATCAATTACTATGTGGCCCTAGGCCTTCAAGCTGCCCATCACCTTACAAAAACGCTGTGGTTAGCCCACCCCCTGCCTAAACTCCATATTTACGGAGGTAGCAAACATAACACGCAGAAAAACACAACATCGACGTTATAATTCTAAATGCCTGCACACTCCTAAATAACATTCAAATCCTTCGAAAGATCAACTCACGATGCACCTCGCATAATATCTTGGAACTGATACATAGTTAACTGAAAATAGGTCGTCTGCTACCTACCAGTTCGCATGGTACACCAACTACATCAGCTTTCGATCCACTAATCATGACGGCAGATGCCTTATATACACCAGAAATGTCATATAGGTTTTCCCACTTACAGACACTTATCAGTGAAGTCAGAAAAACTCGACATTTATCTGTACTCATATAAATGAACGACCTTTATATCGGCTGCGTCTACATCCCATCAAACTTTGATACAGCTATGTAGACAAATTACTATGCGTATTTCACTAAGCTTCTGGGCATTCTGCAGACTACAAACATATGTGACGACTTCAATATGCCGAATATTCCTTGGTTCACACCTACCTCATTTACTAAGTACGGTAGTTTTGCTACCTCAGATTCACACGGCTGGATACAACAAGCAAGCTAGCCAAATCGCGAGGACAACTTTATTGATCTCCTACTCACGCAACGTGTACGGGAAAGCCCGTCAATGTACTAAGAATGTTTCCCCGCAGCGACCATAAGCTTATCATGCTTTCGTTCAGCTCACCGCCGCCAAACCGCGTAAACATTTACAAACTAGCGAAATGGCACCGTGAGTACGCCTTCACTGATTTCAAGTTAATTGCATATTTCATCACATAGTCCTCATCGGACATTTTCTGCTGAACTGCTCACCAGAAATTCGCCGCAAATGAGTTCAATACAACATCAGAACTTGTCTTGACGTGGTTTTACCGCTTAAGAGTAAATGCCTTATAAATGGAAAGTATGCTGTCAGCCGATCACCTAAAATTATGGAAACATTTGCTAAATGTACAGATGGACGAACGATTTTTCACTAATTCTAAAACAGTAAAACTCCTTGCCAAGTACTATGCCCTTCACCATGGGATCTCATTGCACTTAATAAACAAACCAAGCAATTAGTCTGTACCTCGCACCATCGAGCAATATATCATCTACTTTTTAATGCTTTATCTTATATAACATTATCATAAACTAAGTTGTAGCGTCATAAATAAACGCATATTGGGCAGGGATTCACTTAACTTTCTGTCGAGATAAATATAATTTTTTCAGTAAGTTGCATAATAGTTTAGCCCATGGATATTTTCTTGTTTTTACGAAACCGTTCAGACTTAACGTTTGCGTCAGATACAACGTCCTTGTGATCAGCGGTTACCCGTCGAATTTAAAGTAACGAAACATTGCTTGCTTAATATACTGTTCATAATATTTTCAGTGTACCCAATAAGCTAAGCTTTATTAGCTTGGTTACTAAATTTTAATTGTTGGTATTTATTTCAGTAATTTATAAGCTATATATCACAGCCTATTCCGGAAAAGCGCAAGATGCGTTTCGCCACTTCAGGGCTTGTTAGTTTTCCGCTTCTCCTAAGTCCCCTATTGGGAATAGTACCAATGACCGCTAAAGGCAATGCCATCTTGCCAGCAGCTTAAGCCACTTAGTCATGGGGGACGATGGCTGGTCTACATAATTTGTAACCTAAAAGAGATATAACCCCACCTATATTCCATTGTCACTGACAGCGCCTTGTCTGCGAGGTGATGACGTCCTCTAACGAGACACTATATCCAAAACATTTGAAATCAGGAGAGGCTATTTATTTCATATTATTTGTAACTAGGTTCAAATTATGTAGCCCAGCCTACGTCTACCATGGCTGAGTGGCTTAAGCTACTGGCTAGTTGACATCTGACTCTAACTGTTATGGGTTCGATCCCTACTAGTGGATCGAGAGAATGCGCACCACTAACGAGCCCAAATAGGGCGATACGCTTATGGTGCATTTTCCGACTAGGCTGTAATATGTAGCATTTCAATTACTGGGATGAATACCTCAAAATTAGAGCGAGTTTCACTCTGAGAATTTGTAACACTTTTGAAGGAACAGTTACTAACTTGAGGAATCTCAGCTGTCATTTACTTTTTCGGGAACACGGATTGTTTTCACACGTAAGCAAATAACTCTTATGTTAAAGTATAAGGATTAAACAAAGTCATAAATTATGATACTTCATTCATTATTTAACACAGCAAGTTTTCAATAATGAAATATTTTAGGTTCAGATGCTACGGTGATTTTCTCTACGTAGTCGGGTTTTCTAGAGATTCCTTCGTTAAGAGGAATGGGATTCAGCTGAAGCAGTCCCCATGTTTCAGGTGCTTGCTTTTCATTATATGGATACACCCTATTGAATCAGCCCTGGCACTTGACTAATGTTAGAAAACAGATATCGTGTAATCAGTTTTTGACGGTTAGAACTTCATTTTGGGCCGGCCAGAAGACACTTTATTACTTCTTCATACGATTAGGACCAAACCTGATATTTATGATAAACGCTATTTGTGGTGCTACGCTAAAGCATTTGACCGATCCTTTAGCAGTTTCACTGGGCTAAATTATCACTGGACTTACTCCGAACATCTAATCTAGAGAATCTATCGAATTTCCTATAGGACCGCAGGAGCCGTAGACCTTTACCACAAGGAAGCAATGAAAAAATCCTTGTATACTCAAATATGAAGTTGCAGTGATCTATGTTGAAGATTACCTGGTGCACGTTATAAGATATAGGATACAGTTTGCACTCTTGAAGTTTTATTATAAACTGACCCTAACATTTACTGATGTTTCCCATGAAGGAAACTCGGCAAGTCACGGCCAGCTCGCGGTGCGTGCAATAACTTCTATGTAGCAGTTACGTCTGTAAAACAGAGCGAAAGGACACAGTCTGGAATTCTCTAATAATAACAAGAGCTAACAAAATGACAAGGTAATATATTCCCTACCTAATTTGAACGTGCCTGCCCGCTGCCAAATACTTAGATAGGTAAAATCCCACTATTTATGTGCTGCGTTAATTTGCGCAGCTAAACGTGCATTGCTCCATGACTACAGCAAGCAGCGGAAGAAAGCAAGCCCGATGTGTTCAAGATTACTTGTTTTCAGACTGTATTGCACTTGGCTTCCTAAATTTCCTCACTCAATATGCGCCTCAATAGTGGTCGTGCCGCTTTAGATACATAGCCATATCAATATTTGAAAATGTGCTAATGATGCAATATTAAATATGTGTCTTTAAACGTCTTCAGCATTCCAAATTTTAAACTTATTAAATAAAACAAGCATCCTTACATTATATTATAATTTTAATAAATGTATTTTAGACTGGTGTTGGTCTATCAGGCACTCCTAAAATGACAGGCGTGCTGGGCAAAGTAAATAGAAACAAGATTGGTATATAACTGACCATATAACACTACAACAGAAGCTGCACATATTCCTTTTTCGTGACAGGACTTATCGCTGTTACTAGTGAACTGTACGCTACTGGTAGGTACACTTAAATTGAGACAGAACAAAACTCATTTGTCAAGATATCAGGATTAGAGATATCTGGAGTACGTTATCATAAGATAATAGATACCGTAAAGTTCCTTAGCTTAATGAATTTAAAATTATAGCCATGGAAATAAATAACAAATTTTTGCGGAAAATACTGTTTCCGACAAATCTCATCAGGCATTTTTGAATATAAAATGGAAAGGCAGAACATTATTAATTGATGAAACCAAACAGGTAGGAATAGTGGATAAAAGAAAAACAGAAATTCAAGAGACATTAAAATAATGTCTACTAACAACATATGTGAAAGAGCAAGTGTTGATTGATCGGTGGAATACCAAGCGCATCATCGGACCACTGTATGAGCACAATCTGATAAAAGTTGGTAAACTAAGGCCAAGTTAGCAGAAGCCATTGCAGGAAAGATTTTCTTTGTGTAATTCCCGATAATTTAGTATAATCGCGATCGTTACAGCCGTCCGTAAGATTTGCTTCCTAAGACTGTTGTAACCTTGAGGTACAAACGTAATCTTGTTGGCAGCTTGTAATTTCGTGCTTAGAATATTTGCAGCCAAGAGACGCTAGAGGCCTGGAAACCCGTATTCGAAAAAAGCTGCAAAATAACGGTTACCCAACAACATTCATCAAAAAGTTCGCAGTAATCCGCGACAGCCTTGAAGTGATTAATAATGTCCCTAAGAAGTAGTGCTTCTATGACTTCTCATTAAAAGCGATGTTGCCTTTGATCTGTTGAACAAAAGAATTTCCAGTGCAGGGGTTCGAATCATCTCGGCCGCATGCACACATGTCCTGGCCGATAAAGCTCACTTTATAGCTCAACGCGTTAAAAGCAGACTTCCGTTACAGTATCAAAGGTAAATCTTATATCAATTAACCTGCGCTTGTTGTGCTAGGTACGTGGGACATAAAATCAGTCATCTGTCTGAACGCATTGCGGGGCGGCTTTGCAAAACGGCATCGTCAGTCGCCCCAAATCATCCATCTTGGAACTACTGGTTTTAACCGGCCACATAATTAGGACCGCTTATGTCTGTCAAGTACTTTAAACAATAAAGCCACGGTAAACTATAGGTCTTAGCAAGCATAACTTATGGACGGCTGAAGCGATCGCGATCAAAATAATTCCAACGCAGTTCAAATGCAAGGGCTTCCTCTAACTTGGCAATCATACTAGTTTAACGGTAATTACGCAAACAGTAGGTTTTGCTGCAAGGGCTTCCTCTAACTTGTCCTTAGTTAACTTACCAGATTTTTGCATTTCGTGCGCCTACAGTGGTTGGATGATGCGCTTGTATTCCACCAAACAACCAACACTTGCTCTCTCACATGTGTTTTTAGTGGACTAAATTTTCAAGACTTTTGAATTCCTGTTTATCTTGTATACACTCTTCCTACCTCTTTGGCTTTATCAGCCATTTGCTTTGTGCCTTTCCATTTATATTCGTAAATGCCTAAGGAGATTTATCGAAAATAATACTCTTCGCAAAATTTTGTTCTGTAAGTAATTTGTAAAATGTTTAGTAAAGTGGACACCGATGCTAATTTATAATGTCTGGTAACTATAAAATAGATGGGAATACGCCGTGCTTACTTCTTTAATATAATAATGCAATGTGGGCTTCCAAATTACACTTCTCTTCTGTTGTACTATAACAGGTCTCTTTCAGTGCCTGATAATGAAACATACCTGGATGGTTGCTCGTAATCGTACAGTAAAAAGAAAAATCTGCTGGTTATTGAAGGGACTGCGCATTTGCTAAGCGGTAATATAATTTGACATTAGCTTTCTTTTGTGTATTAATTTTCATTTTCTTGTGTTTATTCAAAATCGGCTGCACAAAATGCGCCCATGCACACATGTACAAAGTTTCACCTAGAGTTCGCAATTCGTGAATTGAATAATACTTGTATCACCTCCAAGGTCGCTCATCATGACAGACGTATCGCTCAGATTGCCAACACAAATTCCTACCGACCAACTCAGCTCATCTATGGTCATCCGTATGGCACTCGTACATAATCATAGTGCACTACGTGTACACAAGTAATTTTGATGAATCTCGTACTACCTTGCTCGTATGCCATGCAAGCATTTTCCTTTATGGAACAATTCAAACCACTATTGTTACTAAACGCTAAAATACACCCATAATTCTAGATATGCCTATTTTCTGTCCTTTATATGATGTTTCACGTAACTAGATAATTAACTAAGGAAAGCAAGCTCTTTTTATACTATATTTTCCAATGTAACATATATTATTATTTAAGGAATGTATATGTTTCAACATACGTTTTAGTACATATTTCTACTATCTATAACATAAAAGCAGCATCCTTACAACGGTGGTAGTCTAGTAGTATATTGCATTCTATCGCTCTGCGAATCACCCAATACGTTATGCAATGCGATACAATTGGTCGTCACTGGTTAGTTAGTCAACTACCCTGAAAAATGCAACCCCTTGTCACTAAAGCTACTTAGCCTCCGTCAACACTGTTCGGGCTCCAATGTCATACTGACGGAAAGCGCTATTTGGAAAGAAGTGACTGATAGTAGTGCCGTGTTTAACTTCTGCAACTTGGACATTTTCAAACCCTTCTATATCATGGACCTCTGCATGTTAATTTATAAGCTACAAAGCGAAGAATTCAGTCTTCTGCTCATTGGTGTATTAGTAGCTTCCTTTTCCATCTGAAGATATGCTTTCATGTGGGGTACCCCTAACCAAGATGAAGTAAAATGTTTCACAGGGCTTGTTGCTAGAACCGTGTTTGTTTGATTTTTGTTTTAAACTGCAAAAAATAATCACATCAAACACATTGCTTATTGCACTTGAAGTTAAAATTTGTCGAGCGGCTAATAGTAATAAAGGGCATTATTTATGTGTAAGATCGTCACAGTTTGACAAAGGCAGACAGCCACCACACATCCAGGAAAGCGCTAGACGGCCGTTTCGTCCTAGTGTGGCTCGTCAGTAGTGCGCACCCGCCGGATCCTGCTAGATTCGAATCCACGACCTTATTCTTGCGAGTCAGCGACATATGTCACTGAATCATGGGCGACGGCAGCGGACCGCCATGATGTGTTGCTGCGAGATTAATATATATATATATATATATATATATATATATATATAATCATGTTTATTCTGACGTGGCCTGTACAGCTATTACTATTGTATTACGAGCTGATTCAACCTGGTCATCGTCAATGTGTGTACAAGCTTGGGAGCAAATATTGTTGAAATCTGCTCATAAGCTTAAAATTGAGATATTAATACAAGGCTATCTCTGCATTTCGAAGAAACCAAAGTAAGCGGTGAAAACCTGGAATCAATGCGTTGGATTACTCAGGACGTTCGGTCGGTTTGACGCCTCAGCCTTCCCACTACACAATAAAAGTCTACATACAGCCTCACCGGGGGATATGCCATCCAAACGCAGCACACATATAAAAATCAGGATCTTACAGATTTGAGGCTACATAAACAACAGCATACATAAACGTTTCTGTGGATGCATAGAGACAATTGAGATTACCATGCTTTCTTCCAATCTTTCTATACTTTTCATCATGCCAAGAGTTCCAATGTATCAGCTGAGTGAAGCTTTATCAAGAAATAAACGTGTTAAAATGTACCCGGCGTTTATCCAATTTTTTAAACTATTAACTTTATTTAGGTAAATGGAAAGTTCGATCGCGCTGCTCATTACATTGCTTATATGATATATACATTGCGTCAGTGTAAGTCTAAATACTATATTTGTTTCGATAATTTGGTAGCCGGCATCAGGATAAACGAATCGCCTGTAAATATCTTAATCCGCAACAATACAAATATCACTATTTTATTTATAATTTTCGCTTAAAAATTTAGGTTACACATTGCTTCTAGTAACTTAAAAGGCTCTGAAAATGATATGCCTATTCACTGTGGAATATATTTTAAACAGTACAGCTATTTTAATGCCATACATTATAGCGCTTTGACAGGTTTATTTGGATAGAATGGGTTGAACTTTCTGGCAAGGGGTCGCTGCATATTCACCCAAAATTGTCAAGAACTAACAAAGTCATCTTTATAATTATTGTTAAACAATATTTAAACACGCTCTCTTTCATGCAACGTTCATTTCTAGTAATATAGTAAATAATCTCAATTTGGATTACCTGCGCATTGTTTTAATTTTGATTGCAATTTACTTAATTTGCGCTATCTTTTCCGTTTCGTTCATTACAGATTTAGTTATGTGCGCTAGATATACATGTAGGTCTGTTATATGCAGGAATCACAAGTTCTTCACAGTTCTTCACCTTGTAGCCAAGTGAGTATACTGGTCCCAATTTGCTGATAACAACGTTGGTGAGCTATCGCAAATTAATTTTACAAGCACATTTCCGATAAGTTATCAGTGAGTCACGTTACATTTAACCTATGTATGTTAAGTTTTATACTGTATCCACTAGATAGTGAATTTGCTCTTTTTAATTAGTTGATACGTAATTAATTTCCGCTATCATATAAGCTATTAATTACTTGTTAGTTTTTGTGACTACTACAGTAACCAAGACAGCGAAATCAAAGATCATGGCTTTCAAATATTTCATGTGAAATGTCAGGCTGTATATCTGATAGAAAACTATTTATCGCAATTTTCTTGTTGGCTGTGTTCAGAAAACGAAATATTATCCTCACTGAGATTTTCAAGTGGGATATTTATAAACCAAAACTTTTATCACAAAAATTTACACATAGCTACCTTATTGTTATTTTTAAAGTAATTTTTCTTATATACTATTAAGAAAAGTATTTCTAAGTTACTTAGGAGTATTACATGTTTGCTAGCGGATATCAGATAATCTACTCGAAGATTGACGTTTTGAACACTATGGTGTCAAACTGTGAAATCTAGGCCCCGAGGTCCGCCTTGGCTCAGGCTATCTCCATCTATTGATTCAAAAGGAGTACGCAACTTGTTATGGGGTGTCGGGGTTTTGAGGAGCAACACCTAAGCACCAAGGCGATAATATATCCCAATATCCATACCCGTGCTACCGTAACTACGTGCCAAACATTATTTAACTTCCTGATGCACTAGTCAAGACACCAATGTTCTTATTGACAAAACGTGTAGCAACTGAGTGGTTATTTCTAATTCAAAAGCGGATAACAATAGAAAGAATATACGATTTAGTTAAGAAATGGTATATTTCTCGCAAATGGAAACACATACCAAATCAGTGGTCCAATCAAAGAGATACGACGAGGCCTTATATATTAGATGAATGCACGTTAGTCGATAAGCTTTACAAACACATTTAGCGCCAACTAAATTGGAATGTATCAATGGCTGGGAAATAAATAACAGTCTTATTCGAGACATAGTAAGATGCGCAATAAAATGTGCCGTACGTGTTTTGTTTGGTTCATGACGTAACATCCTCGGTAAACTACCTCTGTACAGCTTACTCTCGCTAAAGACTTTATTAACTGGTTCATGTTCTATTTGGCTTTGCAATGGTATAACGTAATACTCTGTTATCAAGTGCCTGTTTTACACATGATTCGGGCTTTTGCTATTCAAAACATTAGCACTAAAATCCATCTAGCCTGTTAGATTATTGGGTGCATTTGAAGCATGGCACAGTTTTGGACGCTTTATTTCAATCCATCACCCCAGGAGATCAGCCCAGTTGTAGCCAGTCATGAAATAAAAAATTACCTAGGTATGCGGTGGCAAGAACTTTAATATTAACCAAGTCAGTTATTGACGATGTAAAGCAATGCATCATTGGTGGAACTGTTATAATGAATAGGAATTTTCTACAGTATTTCCTTAATTTGTTGCTAGTTCAACATGCACTTTTTCACATCCAGCAGTGCTTCGCAGAATGAAGAACACAAAGAAAAAGCAGACGGATAAGGAGAGCATTTTTGACAAAGTGTACTTGTTCATTTTAACGGTTCGGAAAAATTAGCATGGTAAAATAACGAAAAAGTAACTAGTTATTTGATCATATTCCCGGAAAGCAACAAGAAGGACGAAGAACAGAGTACCAAAGAAATAAAAAACATGTGAGTCAGGGACCGTAATGTCCTTTCTATCAATTTGAAAAGGTTTATACTGGGCAGTCATAGATACCGCAGCGGCGTTTGTAAGAGCCGGTCAAGTCAATAGGGAAACTTAAAGACAAGATATATTATTTGCATTTAAATTTAAGATATAACGAATCATTACTTAAGATAAGGTATAGGCAATGTTAACTACAACGTCTTAATTTGAATTATTTTATGGTCATAGGCAGAGGCCGAAGCAGAACATATAAGATATCGTGAACAGAAAAGCAAACAAAATTATCTCATTGCAGAACAAAACTTAATGTTACATGGCAAACAAGCAAACCAAGCACAAACGAACACCGAAAATATATTGATGCAGAAAATTCATATAAGTATATATTGGAAAAACGTTTAAAATTGTCTTCCTTGACGAAAGATGAGGAAGATTGTCTACAAATAAGCGTACACAATACAGTGCAAACAGAAGTAATCATCAAACTAGTCTCAGTGCACCTGAAAGAGAAAGGACGCAGATATTTAAGCACCCGCCAGAGGTCTAGGCACAAAACGAAACAAAAATTAGTGAACAATGATTAAATAAAAAGAATTCAAGAAAGTTGCACATCGACAATGACTCATTATGCAAACACTCTAAATATAACGAACAAACTACAGAAGAGCCTTTGTAAAGATTTTTCAATCGAATACTTAGATAACGTCCAGAATAATCACCATAAGCATATTGCAAGGAATTTTAATTTGTGAGCCAACAAAACAGCAATAATATCTCCAGTTCAAAACATTATTAATGCAGATAATAAAAATCAATATGTTCTTAGTGAATACACCGAGTAACAGGTAATCAAATTAAAACGTAAATATAATACAATGGAAGCACCAGTGTCTGCTTATGTCAAAATGTATTTCTCGTAACCCAGCACCATTCCTTCATTCTAACTATTTACCTGGATATATAGCCAGTAAATTTAAAGCATGGTGAATATTTGTAAAAGTTCATAAGGAACGGCACAGTAACAGCGTTTGAACAATCTTGGACTTGAATGTTACATATTTTCACCGCAAAGCTACGACCATCTGTGCACATATGATATCACGTTGACTGGCGATGGAATATCTGCAGCTTGATTGAAAATCTCAACTAGGAAATTGACAGCATAATTTTAGCCGGAGCTACTAAAATTTCATGTTTTTGTAGTCGAAAATAATTTATGTTCATTGTAATTAACTTGATGAACCACGTTTAAAAAGTCAAGAAACTAAGATTGCAACTGAGCTCACCAAAATAAATAAATCCATCTGAAGTGGATTTTGATGTGTCGCATTGTAAATTGGTTGCGATAAATATTCTTGATCAGCTACATAGCGTTGTTGCCCACCAGGATACATATCAGCAAACGTTTAGAGTATGCAGCCCTAGAATCATAAAACTTTTGGTTAAATCAAAGTTAGAAGCAACAGATGTTTTGGGTCGATAGCGGGAAAATCGGAAAAGCATTTCTACTGAAATCCGGTGCAATGTCGAAGAAGCTTTGCACAGTTCAAATATTAAAGTACATGAAGCAGCAAGCGTACCGACGAATGTAAAGAAACATAACTTGTCACTGCTTTAATTGTCTCTGACGTAGGTCTAAAAGCATACTGGGACCCACTTGGCCGGATCAACTTCCAGACGAGGTCTCATTATCCCAACAATAAAATTGTGACCGCCGACATCCGATCGGTCGGCATACTCCAAAATGTGACCCCTTTAGCCTTATGTGAGCACCTAGAGACCGAGAAACTGGTCTGCTTGTATACGAATGCGTTGGGTGTTTTTAATAAATTGACCGAATTGAAAGATCGTCAAGCTTCCTGGCTATATGATGCCATTGGTATTACCGAAACCTGGCCCCACACGGGAATGTCGGACTCTGAATTTTCGTTATCGAGCAGGTAGCTGATGCGGAACGATTGGCTCACAAAAGGAGGAGGGTTATTCCTGTATTAACGAAGCGACTTACAATGCGAAGACGTGACGGATTCAGACTCGCAGTTCCCTGACGCTCTTTAGTG
The DNA here is from genome assembly GCA_944474145.2 of Dicrocoelium dendriticum. Lineage (NCBI taxonomy): Eukaryota > Metazoa > Platyhelminthes > Trematoda > Plagiorchiida > Dicrocoeliidae > Dicrocoelium > Dicrocoelium dendriticum. Next base: position 11,516,606 of record OX104071.1, on the reverse strand, counting down.
CCGCTTGCAGTGAAAGGCAAGTACGTTTAACTTATCGTCTTTGTGTACTGCCCCCTACCTCTACACCTGAAACAGAGTACCAACTTGTGGCTGTCTTAAGATGCAGTTGACAGAGAAACTACACTCACATACGTATCATTGGTGCTTTCAACGTGCAATGTGTAGAAACTGCTGACACGATTATGGAACAATTTAAAGCCAAGCGCACAGTTATTTTAGACGTCGACATATTACTGTATCTTTCTCTTAGAAACTATATGGGATGGATTCAATGAGCAATTTGTTGAAAAACATTAATTATATCAAAATTCTTAACCACCTGATAATTCGTTACAATTCCATCTAATTTACGCGTTCGTGGAAGCTAGGAAAATCGAATTTTACTGCTTATTACAACAAAGCAGAAAGATAGTATGCATCTAATATCCGCTGTGTTTAAGATTAACGCGGATGCAACTTCACTGTATGAAGATGTCTTTGACAAGAGCAAAGAAGTAAAGTAAATTTTAAGGAAATATCCACCTATTGAAACAGTTTATAAAACGTTGCACTGTGTCAACATAATACCACAAAATATCGCTTCTTCCCATAGCAGCTGTAGCGGCTTTCTCTCTATACAGTCGTATATCGTTTGCTGCAGAGTACTAAATTAATCAATATAAGCGGCTTTGAAAATGCCTACCAAAGACATATCAAATAATAAAACGCGTCGAAATACTTTATTATCCGGTGGCATTAGATCTGCCGCTTACATAAGCGAAAAAATATAGTGAAGGCACTCATGCCACTATTGTCCCTTACTTTTCAATTCAAATTATAAAGCTGATCCACACCTCCCTCCAGATGCCATCAACTTAACTAAGCAAAACTGATTCTAATTAGTTGCCCATCATTAGTTACTTTTCCCTATCAAGCAAACTGCAAATTTGGGTACTTTATTTAGTACATTTAATTATTGAACTTAATTATTTAACAGTTAAACGAAATTAAATGTACTGGGAACATGCCAACAACCGTTCGCAGCTGAGGAAGTTACTCTTCGCAGAATGGAATTTTATCTGGAGTATTGTGTGTTAGTTCATGTTAATACGCTTTCTCTCGTAACGCTTAATGTTTCAACTACCAAATTTACATCCGTATGCCGCATAGGTCACCAGCTAATTTCATTATCGTGTTATTTTAGTGCGTTAAACATAAAATCTGTCATCATTTTATATTATCTTACTTAACATCATACATGATATTAGTTCTCTTATTACGTAACTCTCATTATACTGCACGGCCTCTGGCGGTGGCTTGATTATGCCAGAACAAAAGTTTTAACCTAAATTTGTCTTTCTCATTTTAGGTGGATTGCGGGTGTCCGTAATCCGATTTGTTTGTCAGTGTGACCTACATAAGACAGGTACATGGTTTCTGCGCTTAATGAGGGGCGTTGTCGCCTGGCCCTGCGGCACCCACTAACCTCATATCTGGTGTAAACCCGAAGGAATAAGACCGGGATGCGAGTGGATGGGAGCCAAGTTTCATCGACGGAGCTGGCCCACACTCCTTCACAGGGAAACATAAACACCCACTTTTGAACGAATCAAGCGCACACAAGGCGATGGTTAGGCCGTAGTCCGCTCCAAGCAAAACTCTATGCATGGAAGTAAACTTTGAGCCTAACACGGTCACGAGGACCGTGCACCCTCTCCCCTCCGACGACTACCAACTGTCTCCAGATGTCAGTATATACGAGGTGGTAAGTAATATATAGGTAGGTGCCTTGTCAATATTCACATCAAGCGCAGCCACACCGGGGATCATAATCGAAAATCACTAGCCCCTGAAATGTAACAAACTCAACAAGTTGTCGCACGTATAGACCAAATGTAACCATGGTGCAACACATGTAATACAGCAACCGCCTCCTTGGCATGGGTCAGTAAATCGAATGGGGCGCATGCATTGCACCAACCAATCACTGAATTGATTATGCTTAGATAAACAAGTAGCTGGACTTCTTTTGGTTTCAGTCCTCATGTGGCCACGCTAGTAACTTATCAATTTCCTTTGGCTCATGCAGTTGCGACCGAATGTGCCACAGCACCATGCGCTGCACCTCGATGGTCCAGAATCCATTAGAGTTTGTCGCAACCGTACGCGGAGCGTCTCATCCTTCGGCAATAGTACCTTTCCTTGTATCTAGGCCAACATCTTAGTCATCAACCCAAAGTACTCTCACCGATACAATCTGCCTTGTATTCCTAACAACTAATATCAATATTAATTCATGATGAACTCACCTTGTTCATGTCCTGAAAATGCCACACTTGACGTATTTCGCATTTGTGATATATCCCAGACTTTTAAACGGGAAGTGCACAGCGAGCAACTGAACGCTGAAGCATCTTGCACAATGCAGCGGAATTTATGTGCTAATTTTTTAAAGTCATTGTGTCCTTGTGTTGGCTACTGAGAGAAACTGGATTCCAAGTTACTTAGTGATACCAGTCACCCTAGCCGTTTTACATTGTCGGTATGTATGTTGAATTCTGCGGCCACACTATCGTACAAAGTCATTTATGCTCACACAAGTGTTTGTGTTTCATCAGTTATAAATAAACAATAATTAAATTAATGTTTTATTCCTCAGCAGTGCGAGGCACAGACCAATTGGGTTGTCTTATCAACATGTACAACGTGATCGCATAATACAGTTAATGGTTCGTCTTTTGATTAAAGGTACCCATATGGGTTTTTGAAATGATTAGCAGTCAATAGGCCAGTCAAAATTTGATGGAAAATCTTGGCGAGTGACGAAGATGGTACAGAGACATCAGCTTGGAAGGCGTAGTGCATCAACGAACCAGTGCGTCAAAGGAGAAAAGAGAATTGGTTAGACGGATTAATAGGAGAAAGATCGTTCTCAAATATATACTCAAGAATGCAATTATATATAGGTAATGTTATATTATTGAAACGAATAGAGGATATGGTGACTTTCATACGTATCCAGGTCCTTTCTCATACAAATCATCTAGAGTCACCGTTTGGCTTATTGTTGACCAGATGTTTGCAACAGTCAGGTGAATATTAATCATGCGTCTGAATTATGCATAGGTAGTGCAGTTTCTAACACTAGATGGAAGTTTGTTCCATAGTAACGCATATTTTACAGAGAAAAATTTTGAGCGGAGCTTTGTGCGAGACTTTGGTATTTTCACTGTGCGCTCGCTGTTTCTTAGTTCATAGCGCATACGAGTCTGAAACTCGAGTTGTGGCTGAGCAGTGAAGGTCAATCCGAATAGTAAGCGGTATAAAAGGCACAGATTAAGTTTGAGTCTGCGTAGCCATAGCGGCTCCAGATTTAGCGCCTCGCAACGTTCACGTTATGTCATAGCATCAGGCATGTTCAAAAACCCTTTCGTGAATGATTGTTGAATATTTTCTAGTGCTATAATATCCACTTTTCTCAGATTACTATGCACTATCGTACAGTACTCAAGTTTCGGTCCAACACATATTTTAAATGCTTGAAGACTGGAATCCCTCAAAATAAGAGTTCGACATATATAGGCGATCACTTTTATGCCAGAAGCCTGCAAGAATATAACATGCTCTAAAAAGTTAAATGAGGCAGAACATCTTAGACCTAGGTCTCGGACTGCGCCACACACAGGAATAGGGGTATCGTTCAATTTAAGGATGTTCAGAGAAGGGCCACGGCCGTAGTACAATAGATTGCTCTTGTCCGTGGCAAAGTGCAGCTTCCAGGAGTTACTCCAGAGCTCCAATGAGGACAAGTCAGACTGAATATAGGCTGTTAGGACTACGTTGCCCAGGAGTGGAACAATACACAATTTTAACATCATCTGCGAAAAGGTACGGCTTTCCATACGAGATTTTGTCGAGGAGATCTTAGAAATAGATTAGGAATAAAAGCGGGCCTAGCAAACTACCTTGAATCACTCCACTAGAGATTATAGTGGCTTCAGATGTATAGTTACCGATTTTGACTACTTGCTTTCTACCCTCGAGGTAGGAAGACAACCAGTCTAGAAGCGAATTAGTGATACTATAGGACATAAGCTTCAGCAGCAATATATTGTGTGGGACACGGTGAAAAGTCTTTTGGATATCAAGAAATATTGCGATGATGGCACTTCCGGCGTCTCTTGTTACCTATTTGTCACGTTTCTTGAGGGATAAATATGTAGTCAAAACAGACCTTATTACCAGATCAAAACGATAAAAACCACAATTACCACAGTATAAACTGATGGCGCACCATACATATTTGTCTATTTTATTTGATTTTACTTGTGCCATTAGGGTGTGTGTTGTAGCCGTATATTCAATCTCCATGGGTACATAAAGCGCATTCTTGATTTGGATTGATTTGTAATTTAGGCTGACCTGCTTGCCTCTTTCTTGCACTGAGTTGGCCATACAAAAGCTGTGCCTGTATGCTCGTCGAATTTAATCAGCATGCATATATACCTGGTTTGACGGCTTACGCCTCCAGTGAAACTTCCAGTAAGACAAATAAGAATGCGATTTTCAATACGTAAGTAGGAAATACCTTAACCTGGATAGAGAAACATCAATCCTTATGGATAATAACACCACACACTTGCATGGCTTGATTTTGAGGTAAGGAACACAGCGATTTTCGCCAACTTGTCTTCCACCGCACTTGTGAGAACAAGTTAGCATTACGAACTCTCCGGTTTGCTTAATGCTAAGACGTGCACCTAAAGGATAGCCTTAAATATACTAGGATGCATCAATGTGTTACATGAAATAAGTTGTTTATGAAATGTTTATGTTAAAATGTTGTCAAGTATGTACAATAGGGTGACAGGTTACGGTCTTGTTTAGTCCATCAAACAAAGATCAGATGTTTTAATGACTGCAGTGAAATAATGAGTTCGAGACATCGTGAAACCCTTCACAACAGTTTGTCGTTTTCGGCGACATCACTAGAGCTGAGTATTAATGGTTCCGCATTTGCAGTGCAATATGTGGATCCTTTGCCTGCAGCACCCTCAATGTATGTGGAAAAGTATCTGAGAACTGCATTATACGATTCCTCATCAGGAAAGGTACCAGCATGTTCAACAAAAGCCATCTGAGATTTCTTTTAAACCGTGAGAAACGATAAATTGAAAGACTTCAACTGCAATTTTATGTTCATGTCCTCGTCAAATGATAAGTTACGCCGACGTTTTTCACTTTCCTGAATGGGTTTTGGCAAAGTTGGCTGTAGCACCCTATAACTTCTACGTCATGTAAACACATTCGCGCTGCGTTCATGGAGCTTCTCACAGTCTATTAGAATATTTGTAGACATCAAATCAGAAAGGAACAGTCTCATTATTTTGAACATGCTGATATAAATCTAGGTATTTTATTTCTACAGCGAGGTAAATACCAGGCGGATAAAGTTTTCCACTTCGGCTTGCTACGTATACAGCTAATAAAATATGTTTGGAACTTTTACAATAGCTCCGTCGACACAGAATGTGTCTTTACATAGTGAGTTTAATAGATCTAGATCAATGATTGCAGCAATTCTGTTGGGATGATTCATTCATGAATTATTAAGCACCAATGCTAGGTGTTTGCATGGCATGTCTATTTGTCCTGCGAAGAAGGAGGCATTCTACCAAGAATTTTGTCAAAACTCAGTTGCAACTTTTACTTGATGAAGCTAAAAATCTGGGGTCTATGTCAAGCAAAATTAGTCTATAACCTTTTTCAGTTCAACAAGTTATCTGTTATGGGTCTGCCAAATATCCCTAAAAACACGCGGCAATAACTCCGAGATAATGGCTGTGGAAAGCGAGGTCCAATTCCTCCTCACAACGTAGCAGCGTTCCGTCACACCGAGACACCGCCCAACTGCGAACCTGTAGACAATATGCTTTTACAGACTAACAGCAAGTCGTGATAGCAATTATCCTTAAATTAATAGCCCATTACATTGGCTGTGATTCTCTCTTTGTTGGTCGTAAGAGTTTTCAGAGGTGTTCCTGTCTTTCTTCCTCTTCGTCTTACTTGGGAGTCGGACGGGTCACGTGATTTTGTGCGTCGTTACCTGGACAGTGTTCGCGTCTGTCACTAGCGCGCGTCAACAGTAACCCATCTCGTTTGCATGTGTTCTGAGGGCTCATTGTCTACCGAATACGTGCGGCTAGGATTGTTCTCACGATCGCTCAATTGCCGCCTTACCAACGCGTAACCCGGGCTAAACTAACGCCGTCAGATCAGCGCAAATCTGTTCTATTGGCCAGCGCTCCAAGCCGTTACCGTAGGCGTGCTCCAACCGTGCCAGTTTCAATATTATCCGGCGTAGTTTACGCAATTATAACAGAGGCCTTCCCTCAATTATAACAGTAGCGACAGAATTGACAACCATGATTGACAAATACGCCAAATTAAAACTTATGCTGCTGCAACAACTTCATTTGATGTACGTCATAACCGAAAAGCTCGCCAGTTCTTTCTTTTATGCAGGTCCAAGCGCTACTTCTCAGTCAGTGGCCATGTGGTTAGTGACATCAGCGAATTCCTGTACGACGCCGAGCTGGGGTAACATTCGAATCTTGGTATAAGCGGTACGAGGACCAGTTCACCGTTGACTGGGCTTGTCAGGACGACGCGTGGATGGTCCGGTTGCTTCTTCGCAAACGTGGTACGCTCAAACATTAGCACTGCACTAATTTCATCTTGCTGTGGAACACACGCGACGTTATCTTTGACGAGACGGTCCGAACGTTTTTCCAGATTTTTTGGCGAGCAGTCCTCTATATTCAGTACTCAAGACGCGAACAGAGCGATCATAGTGGCATGGAAAGCATCCCAACTGGTTCTACTCAAGCAGCTAAATTCCGGCGTAAACCGGAATAAATCTGGCTGGTAGGCAAGCGGAGCCACATTTGCTCAACAGAGCCGGCCAACATTCCTTCAAACGGGGGAACAGAAGCATTTATGCCTATTTGGGAAATCATGCGTACTAGACGTACACAAGGTGGTGGCTGGACCATAGCTGGTTCCACACAGTATGCAACCACAATTTGAACCTAGTACCGTTACGAGAACGGTGCATCTCGTCCTCTATAGCAACTACCAGCTGTCTTTTAGAGCCAGTATATACGAGGTGGTATGTTATAAACCGGTAAACACACTGTCAGCAGACACAGCAGGCGCAGCCACATCAGGGAGCATAATTAGCTTTTAATCCCTGAAATGCAGGAATATTCATTACTTAGGCGAACCTAGGGTGTATCCAGAGGGATACGCTCTTGCTAATATACCGGTAAGCTCTAGCCCTTTTGCATCACTCAAAAGCCTGATAGGTACGTATTGTCCAAACGATTACTACTAAATAGGGCAATATAGCCTGTTAAGTGACCGTATGATTATGCAATCAAAAGCTCTACCTACACAAAAAGCAACGGAAAGCACAAAATCAATTCGACATTACTTGCGAATCAACGAATATGCACCGTGTGTGGCACTAGTCACCAATGTGTCATATAGTTCGTTCACCCTCTTTAAAAGGGGAACTTGTAGTCCCTAAGTTGTTGTGCAATATTTGTTAACAGAGCGCCTCCAAGTGTTCCCTTTTTGCATGGTTCCATGTTCCAAACGGATCATGTATATGTTTAAGAACCCACCTAGAGTTGAAGCAAAAATAAACAATAAAACTGACTTCCAAGTCAACAGTGGCCACGACCGCGATTGTATGTTGCAATCCAAGACACACGGCATATGCTATAAAACCCGAAATTCTATTTCTAGCCGCCTTACCAAACACTGCACGCGAAGCTCAATAGCCTAACGCTCGTGACGTTAGTTGCCAAAAATTATTCGCTGAGTTCCACTCCCATCTCGGCCATCTCTACCTGATGAGTCTAAACCAAGGCGAAATCAGCGGTCCTAGAGTGTAGGGATGGTAAAGAGACACACCGTAACCCTCTAACACTAACTCCATTTACAGGCTTAAATTTTATCCAAAACAACATGTCTTACATATATGTCACATGAATTATACGTCCGTATTTGCCCGTCTCGTGCTAGAATATTTTCTCCCATTGCTGTTTTAGACGAATTATTTTGTCGCTGACACCACCCGATACAGAAAACAAGTATGCCTCTCGCTTTATCTGATTACAACATCATAGTTACGTTGGAGAATGTATTGATTACCTGTTCTTCATAGGTTTTCTTAGGTTGCTTTTCTTCACACTCCACATACACACGATATATTTAAGCGTCAGAAAGTATGACGCCAGTCGCAACATCCTCTCGGATACATACCGTTCTTCCTGCAAAACTATTTCCAAGTGTGTGCCACGGATCGTTGTCAAAATCAACAATGACCATTCGACAAAACCTAGCCTATTGTAAACAAGAAACTTTCACAATTCTTTGGCACATATTGGCTCGTTATATTCACCACCAACACGAAAAATGTTACAACGCGTTATTTGTCATGGCTTTGACAACGTGCATATATTGGCCTCGATTACTGGCCTAAATAAATTGTAAGAGGGAGTGCGCAAAAGCGGTTGTCATTATTTTCATCAATAATCACGGGTTGCCGTCCTTCTGTCTAAAATAAACAAAAGCTACATGATAAACGGTTTCCGCGGCTGTTTAATTTCCAGCACGTTGCTTGATTCAGGAAACGCTTTTCACTTTTATCTTTATCAGCAACCGGCAAAGTTACGTAGTGTCATTAAAACAACAGAACGATGGATTTATAGGAGTAAAAAGTTATTGCGCAACATGCCCAGTAGGACGGTTAAGGTGAAACCACAAAATGTACAAATATTTCTAGCAATTTTTGGTTCGCACTGTTAAACTCACTGAGGTATAAGTAGTATAGGCTGTAAAACCAAGGCAATTCCATAACGATTAATGAAAATGAGACGTTGGTAAACAAGGTGTCTCTATCTAGTTTACACTTACTAGAGGTGAAAATGTAGAACGATATGTGAACTTTAACCTTCAGGTAAATCTATTACAGACACTTACGTTCTTCCACGATTAATGAGTAATGTAATTGGTGCAGTGAAATACGCGCATAGTTAAAACTGGCTTTGAACCCTTACATCGTGGGGGCTCACATGACATAATACGATAGCGTATTTTACGTTCTGCAAATGCTTTCGGAACAATATTCCGATTGCATTACTAACGAATGTTCTGCTTCGCCGGGTTGTGATGTTGATTTCTCAAATTACTGTTGTGATTGATCTCTAAAATGAAGGTGCACATGTTGTTGTGATCTCCCCAAACCCGGTAAATCAGAATGGGTTCTTCGCATAATCGCCGACATTGTACGCAGAAAATCCCGGGTAATTGTAGCCTTCTTTCAAACGGCAAATTATAAAGAACTATAGACATGGTTGCCGGGCGTTAGAGTATTTATAAAGCGATGTGATCTCTCCTTAACCATGGCTGGCAGACCAGTATTGCGTATTCCACATGTGAACTTATACAGATGACGGTAAGTTGTGGCAAAATCGAACGGCTCATTCGTCCAAATACACGCTTCAGGAGACATATATTTTGGAGGCTTTGCCTTGAGACCTTTTATGTCTTATTCTAAAATCTAGGGTTGAGCTGGACCAAACCTCCCAGATCCTTCTCTCCAGAGGACCACTGAAGATTCTATGTGCACAGTTGTTTCGAGTAAACTAAATAATGTCGCAGATGTAGCAATCTACCGTTGTCCACATTGCACCGAATTAGATATTAGATTTGTCAGGCGTATACACTAACCGATCAGCTTGAAATACGGCGATGTCTTCTGGTGTATGTATTACCCTCCACACGTTGACATCATCGACACAGAGCACGTCATTCGTGTTTATGCGGTATTTGTTATCGTTAAAACAAATGAAAATTAGTCAAGATAGAAGTAATGATAACTGTGGTAGTCTGCGTTGAACTCTAATAGGATATGACAAAGTTGCACGACATCCTACTTCTAAGTGCCCGTGTGCAGGAGAGCTTTTGAAGCATCCTCGGGGAGGATAAACGATACTAATTCCCTGGAGTTTAAAGTGCCAAAAGTTATGATCTGACCGGTCGAACACATTTGATAAGTCGAGTAAGAGTACGTCAAATCCAGTGCTAATGCCTACTGCTTCAGTCCAGCTGAATCGCGCTAGTCTTAAATTTGTAGTGTATTATCGATTTCGTCAACAGCCTTGCTGTTACCGGTCAGAGTAGTTAAATGCTTCCAAGCTTGCTGTTAGCGCAGCAAAAATGATAGCTTCCATGACCTTAGAAAAAGCCGGTAGTGAGTTTATGTGACGGTATTTGGCCATATTAGAACAACTAACTCCAATGTGAATAGAAGTATTTCAGGATGTCTGACACGTACAATTTGTCAAAGCAGTGTTGGAAGATTTAAGCCGAAATCTAAGCTAAACACTTACGTACAATTGCTAACGATATTGTGTGTATATTAATTACTCCAGGAGAGCTGTGCTTGCGCATGGTCAATAGCTTTATCAATATGGCTTATGCCGTGAGGATATATGTGGGCAAATTAAGTAGTAAACCAACCACTGTTTCATGGTTATGTGGACAGGGATCGCCCGGAAAATTTGCAGCATATTATAGGCGCAGAATATTAGACAATTCCTTCCGGGCCCTTGCGTTCCCGTTCGCTGCTTAAAGAGAATTTCCCATTCCATCTTACGCATAATGTTCAATCCTTGATACAGAAGTTTGTGATTTGAAGACATAGGCACTGCCAGCTTTTGCTGATACGTCATTTTATCAGAGTTATCGATGTTCGGATAGAGTTCGTGGATACGCCACTTTGATTTTTGGGCCATTTACACCTACATACCCTGCTTCCCAGAAACGAAATCACGTTTCTATTTCGGAAGGCCTTATTCCCCTGACGCTTTGGCAACCTGGGTTAAACTGTCCAACGAAATGTTCCTATTCATTAGCTGGGGCCCCGTCTGACAGAAAATTTCAGTAGGCTGTCGCACCTGGTCGAGCTAACATGTCGTAGCGCATGTTGGTTTTTTATGTCGGTAATTTCCAAAGAATATTCTACCTAGCCAATTATTCGAAGATTATAGCTACCTGATCGCTGTTGCAGACCGGGACATCAATGATCACCCTTTCTATTATTAGATATTCGTTGGTAAATAACAGATTCATATAGAGTTTTTATCATTTTCTTCAAATCAGTTAGAAGTATTAATGTAGCCCTAGTGCGCGTAACTGGGGGAGGTTACTGGTACTGATTTAAAAAGCAAACGCGGCCTTCAAATCAAACAAATATTAGATGATGTATGGCTAAGTGTGTGGACACTTGCTCCGGCACATAATCAAGTGACTTTGTTTCAGAGCCCTTCGTTACTTACGCTGTGCTGGAACGGGTATCAGATTTCGCACCGGTCGGAGTGCTTGCCCCCCGAGTGCATAAGTAATCGGAAAGTCGGCGAACGATCCTACAGTCTGCAACTTTCAGTTTGTTTTGACTCTGCTGAACCAAACATTGTTGTTAACTGCCAAGACTGTCGTAACGTACAAAGGGGGTAAATTTTTCAGTGTTTTCTTACTCATGATGGTTGATATCGCCGTATCGATTTCCGTCTGGCCCTTTCCTCTTTCAGTATGGAGCTTCATGTCTTACGGTTCACGCCGCATTAAGAGAATTGTGTTCGATTTTATAAACCGCTCTCCGGCCTTGCTCACCTCTAAATTGTTTTAATGGGTTTCGTTCTACAATAGGTACTCTTAAAATGACATTTGAAAATGTGCATACACGCACTAAGTTTTCCAGATCTCTGCAAATCCTGCGTACTGTTTTTGATGTCTACAATCGGATGGTTTAGTTTGCCGCTCACTACAATGATTACATACGAGCAAACTGATGTAATTATGTGTCTTCTTGAAGTTTTTTGAAATATTCGCTTTGCACTTTTGCGAATCTGCCAAGGAACGCTAAAAGTGTATAGGGTTCTGGTTAGAACTGTGCGGATTGGTAATACGGAAGACAGTAATATTTATCTGATAGTCTTTACAATCTTAATAAGTTACTTATTTAATATTGTGTTATTCCAAATGAAACGATGTCGGATCCAAGTTTGGAAGCAAATACAAACAATGAAGTAAAGGTTTCCGTTGATTCCAATTGTCCAACGACGTTTTTCTAATGGAACAGAACCAGAGGAATTCTGAAGTGTTTGGCGAAGATATGATATCCCACCTACTTAACTACATATCATGACTAGACGTTAGCCGTGACGATTTGGCTGACAGCATGACAACAGGGAGGAAACGTGTAGTCTACTCATTGCCAGGGATAGAAGAGCGGGTAGACGTATATAATTGTATTTGCCTAATAAGGCGGTTTGAACCTGCGCATATCAATAGACGACATGTGATAGTGCAAGAGCTACATGGCTTAAATTAAAGTCTTACATTCGAAGTTTAAATAGTAGTTCATTCTCAAAACGGATCATACTGCTTCAGCAATTTGCGGAACATTAACCAGGCAGTAAATATTAAGAGAACTGCTGATCCCGCTTTTAAATAGCTGCAAGTGCAGAGAACATGAAAATTTTGAACTACTGTGTTTCAATATGTTTGTAAATTTTAATGAATTGATAAAAGCGAACAAATTTATATTGAGATTATTGATCAAAAAATAACAAGGACTAAAGCAACTAAATATGCTTTATTGTAAACGTATCGTACACTTCTCTTAGGGATTTTATGCATAACATTTGCGACCAATATTATGTACATTTTGGAGCTCCACCGTAGTTTTCATCATACTGGTCCTCATAATAAATCAAATCGCTTTTTAGAGCTTTCTGCGATATAAATTTCATGTTTTTACTAGCTGTGGTAATGCGTTAATCATTGATCATAACAACGTACAAACTACACGAGGATTTGGGGAACGTCTGCCTGTATGTACCTTCAAAGACAGGAATGTGGAACGGTAAAAGCAATATAATGCTTTAATTAAAACGTTCTGTATATATATATATATAAATATTGACCTTTAATAAGGTTTGGATATAGATAAAGTATGAAAGCATAAAGTGGAAATAAACTTAGCTTTACAGTAAAGGGTTCTTGGCTAAACATAGTAAATCGTCTGTATACAACTATTACACATTCATAATATGCAAGTAGAAAAAATCAATTGACACATAATTGTATGCTTTTTTAGAGAAATGGTCCATAATACCTAGAGAAGAGATTTCGGTTTTGTATCCCTGCAGTATGTAAAGATAGACATGGTTGTTCATACAATAGTAGGTTTTGTAATAATCGAAGTCAAAATTATTTGTCTGTTTTCGTTTGCATCATATTTCCCTTTTCGAATGAAATGTTTTTTTCCAACGTTATAATGTCTTCGATAGGTGATTGATTGGAGCTTTACCAATTACGGCATCAATTATGTGTTAGTGTATATTTTGTTGTCCTTCCGTATGTTGAGCTTTTGCTATGTAATAACAGCGCAATGATTATAGTAAGCATTATTTTAGTAGGATAAAGCCATTCAATAAATTCCGTTTTTAAGAAACAAGTAAAGAATTTTTAAATATTATATCCATGTAACACAAGCGATTATCAGCAACCACTTTGAGGTTTATGTTAACTTAAACGGTCCTGGTCGAAAAGACGGAGGCAATTCCTTGTATATTTTAGTTAAAGGTTTACATCACGTAGAGATAAAAGCGCCTGGCACTATTGGGATATATCATGTTACACTTGTACTTGCACTTGTACGTTTCTTTTGCCCCCCATTACTTGTCAAACAATACGTTCGGAGTGAAGCATTTTCCATTTATAGACAAAAAAGCATATCAATGTTATGGTAGCTATGTCCAAGCAAATTATTTTGTCACATGTTCTTCTGATTACATGCATCATATATGAAATGTGGTTCAACTGGACTTGGGCTCAGCTCAGATAAAATTCGACAATACTGATATAATGAAGAAATGAAGTGAAATAAGCTCAAGTTCACAGCAAATAGTAAAACACTGTTAAGATATTAAGCAAGATGGACCCTTATTTTGCATTCGAATTTGTAGCGAAATGTATTCACATCCTCTGTACTTACCTATTCACAGAGTTGGGGATTTTACCATGAATAACTAAAGTGCTTACCTATGATAAAAGTTTAATAAACGTATTGATTAAATTGTATTTAAGTTTATTTTTTGGGAAATAATTTGGTGTGCACGAAGATAGACCTGAATTGTTAGGTCTCATGTTAACATTATTCAAGTTGATTATGGACTTGGTGCCAAATGATTAACAGGCCAATTTGTGTCTCCGCTCCAATCTGCGAGCAAACCCACGTCGATAAGCTAACATTGTAATTATTGTCCGGTTCTTTATAACGTGCATGATTAATTTACCAAGCAGCCTAGATAACAGTCCTACGTTCGGTGTCTTTAGCATAACTGATTTTGGCAGTCGGTTTTTATGATCAAACTGACCTGGATATGTCGGGAACTGTCAACGACCGGGAGAGTTTCGAAGCAGGACATTACCAAATTTTGCCCGCTACGAGGCGTGTTCTTCTTGTTTGGTTTTTTTTCCAAATAACATTCCACGGCTGATGTTCCAAAATACAGAAACCTAATTTTAACAAATGTGGCATAACGCCGCTTGCTAATCATAATAAAATTGACCCACTTGTGAGTGCTTTGCTCCAATCTCTGTTCAGGTTATCTCTCTCGGATAAGCACATGCACAAATCGAATGCATAAATTAGTAAAATGATGGAGAAACACCAATTAAAATTCACTCCAGTTGCTATTGCTTTTATGTTTCGTTAACTAATCCTGTTTCTTACGCATATATTTAAACTCTGATTCTACCGATATTAATTCAAAAGATAAAGCGGGATACCGTCATCATCAAAAGGTGTTCCGGTTGTTTATGTGAAATATGTTCATTGATTTGCAGATAAGCTTAATATAAATGTTAAGGAACACTGAATGGATTTGGGTGTTTAAGGATTAAAAGGCCAGGTTGCATAAGGTTATATAGTTAATTCTCCCCATGTATTTGGTGGTTGTAGAGTTCAAATGATTGCTTTATGTAAGCAAATATTATTATTGCCGGGTTTTTTGTATACGTGGTCATGAGCCACAGTATAAAACACCATTTCCAGTGTATAATGAAGTTCACTAGAGCTTGTGTCCCTAAACTACTTTCGCATCTGTACTTATTCTATATGATGATTTATTTTGTAACGCCATGGCGAAGGTACGAATATACGAGCAAATATATGGTACACGCAAGTAAGGAAGATCGGATTGGCGGGAAAATCAGTAGCTGGTTATTTTACCTATCATTGGGCTTGCTGCTCAATACCCACCTGGTGAAAATGAGATTCGATAAAAGAGAATTTCGTGGTGATGGCTAAAGTAAGGTGAACTTTGGTCAAAATCGCTTCATCTCCGTCTATCCGAAATGCCAGGTGCCACTTCGACAAAACTTGTACTCTGAAGCCAGTTAATTAAATCCCAAATAGTGAAGATCTAGATGGAATAATGCCTAAAAAGGGATCTGGCTTCCCACGTTTCTGGTATGCCAGTGAAGTTATAAAGGAATATCAGGGGTACACTTATGATAAAGGTGAAAATATGAACAGGCTCATGCTGAGGTGAAGTACAGTGACAAAAGCCTGGGTCACCTTTGTGCTTCTATTAGAGAGATATTTAACCTACCAGTTTATAACTTTACTTGTGTCGTATCCAAGTGAATTAATAAAAATACACCAAAAGGCGGGATGAAGGTACAGCAAATAAATAAATAAAAATCAGCAGCACCTAATGCATGATCGTTAGGAGCGCTGGTGCAATTTATTGACTGAAACCTGTTGATGTTACGCAACCGGTAACCCGGGTGAGAAAAACATATTACTGAACATATAAAAAAGAAGACACGATATGCACACAACGCCATAAGTTTAATTTAGGATAAGAGTATGAAGCTGTGCATAATTTATTTAGTAGCGGTAGGTGTGTAGCCTGTCACCTAAGTACCAATTCTATTGTTGATTCGCCCAGTAGACCAAGCACCTCGTCCAGTTTGAGGTGGCTGTAAAACTACAAACGAACCACACGCTTAGTGTTGCATCTAATGAGTTCGTGCTGCCTATTCCATAACGTTAATTGAGGATGAAGATCAAAGTAAAGCGCAGACTTGTACGTACTCTATGGATCCAGATTATTGTTGATGTATTTCTAAACGGATGTGAATGGAAAGCGCCGTAATGCATACGAGCTAGTACCCCAGGAATTGTATGAGCTAAATCACACAGGAGGATCCGGTTGACCTTAGTGTTTATGAAGCCATAGTGCTTTTAGTTCCAACAGCTTAGTCAGTTGTTGGTAAAATAGGAAGCGTAGTCTTAGTTATCATTTTGTAATGGATCACTCCAGATTATCAAGATTGCCACTTCGCACACCTAAATTTGCGAATATGAATGAACTATATTCAAAAATCGGAAGCGCATATGCTATACGTATAGATAGAATAGGTGCATTCAAGCACAAGGTTCGGAAACTACCCACCATGTACGTCACCACTTTAGCATTGACCTAGTTTAACGTTACAGATCAAATGAAAGAGCCTAAGTATCGAACCACGAATTTATTAACCGTTGTGCAGCAGGTAACTGGCCTGTCGTCTAACGTGATTATGACGTGCACAATGATGCATTCGAAGGATACGACTTTATATTTGCCAACAGGTGATGTCGTTGTTTACTTTATGCACCAAAGCCAAAGGGAATTAATCTCCATACATTTAGTTTGAGTATAGTCTGTATCATAAAAATTAACAAAAGCGAACTCAAATTTAATAACATCGGCAAAACGAAAGTGTTTACTATGTTGAAGGATACGGGAAAATCGTTTGTTTAAAGTAAAAGTAGCAGTGGGATTTTAAGGATTCCTTTGCGACGCAGCTCGTTAATGAAAGAGGTGCATACACGCAATTTCCAAGTATGATTATAACCATTTACTAAGAAATCAGCAAACACATACGAAGCAGGCAATTTAAAAGTACTTCATGGGTTGCACAGCCGATTTTTTATCCACATCTAAGAAGATAATAACTGTCGGCTATCTGGGGTAAGCTAACTTCGTTACGTTGTCCAGAAAAGTAAATTGACCAGTTTGACTTGAACGATGACGGCGGAATCCGAGTTACTATCTATCGAAAGAGGTACATGCATTTAGATACTGCTTACTTATTACTTTTCTACTTTGATTATGTTTTCTATATTTTGTGTCAATATGGAACCATGACAACCAGGACGGTAATTCACTGGCTCGTGACGAGTTTCCTCCTTATGTCAATGTAGGATTTTGGGTCGGTTGCACACAGCGTGGTATACACTAGACTTAATTGACTAGGTGAATGGGTTAGTGTGGCACGTGGGATATCCTACACAACAAGTTTAAACAATCTAATTAGTATGCTGTCCTGTCTAGTATAAAAAAGTGGCTTTAGGTTTGTTAGTTGTCTGTTATGGCCATACAAGTTAAACTGAAGTCCAGCAATTTCCTTATTGGTGAGTATTGCCAGTATTAATGTGAAACAAATGATTCTATATTTAACGGGGAGCTAAAGTGCGTACTAAATAACTCACATTGAGCTTTAGGGTAGCTAATAAGACTTCCGCCTGACGAGGCCATTATTATCGTTTGATAATATTTTGCTTATTATGTGACTTTTTATATTGCAATGAAAATGTTAGTAGAGTGGCGGTCCACCAATCGTTAACTCCGGGGATCAACACGGCGTCGAGGAGATTATTTTGCAAAGTGTAATCGTACCTACTTTTTGCTCCAATCACAATAGCATCAACCATTTAAATTTAGTATTGCCCTTCGTACATCTGGAGGACAGATACTTCTGTTTGCTGGGAAAAGACGAGTGAGTGATCCAAACTGCAACAAAAGGACCTAAACTATGAGCTTATTAGCAATACATCGCAATACAGGCAGAATTCATGTATTAAATTGCGCACTGAAAGTCAGTCCCCCGTAGCTCAGTAAACAGAGCAGCAGGGCGGTAATCTGTAGGTAAAGAAACCAATATATTATTTCTAACCCCCACACTGAATGCCTCCTCGAAATAGCTGTCGTCAAGCTCAGTCTTATTATATTCGTTTATCTAGTGCTACATGTTATTATGATTTCTTTATTTGAGCCTACGAATGACATCCATCTGGATGGGTGTCCCATCGTGTTTACGAATAGTCCTCCCGAAAACAGGACTTGCGAATATAAGACGTCTAGTGCCGATGATGCTTCTGCAGTTCCTTCGTCAGAGAGCTTAAGCATTAATAAATAGCAAGGTTTATGCGCGCTCTACATTATTCGTAAGGATATAAAACATATGTAATATAGGTTAAAATTTCAAGCAACACATTTTATGTGGATTAGAACTCAATTTTAATCGGTACATTGAATGAAGGCGTAGCGGTTCAGATGTTTTGAAAACAATTGCAGAAGTTAAACAAGAAACCTTGTGTTAGGGCACAGCTTTGGGGACCTTAGGTATTCCTTATCAGTAAGAGTAAGGATGGGGAGAGTATCAGACAACGAAAGCTTATGACAGCAATTGAGTGATTTATTTGATAACCTTTATTTCAAAATTGTTGTGGTAAAACCTAGATGTTCACTGCGAATTTGGAAAGTTTATTTAGGTTTAATTATGTAAGATTTTTCTTAAATACCATCAAACCTCAACTGTTTAGTTTTGACAAATTGGTTGCAGAATCATTTTTCTGCGTATAGCGGATAGAAAGCCATTTGAACCATCTCCGACAATTTTATTGAAGCCCATACTGTTCACTGATTTTTTGGCTGAAACGATGTTGCTGGATATGGTGTTATATAAGTTGTCAACAGATTACATAACAAACAAAGCCGAAAATAAAAAGATTGCTGTTGAAGGAATAAGCTATGTAGCTAAGGTTAATGCTTCAAACGAGTTAGACAGTTGAAAAGCAATAAAAAGCTGCGGAAAAATAGATAATGAAAGGTTTAGCACCATGACTGAAATCATGGAAAAAAACATCAAGCTTAAGCCTGAAGAGTAGTCAACCTGTTCAGAATAACAAACAAGCGGTAAACACTAATCGTTTGGAAAATCTTGTGTCTAGTTAGAGGAACAACAATTTTGGAAACAGCAAAGGGAATGCAACCGAACGACGGTAATCGCAGTAGATATATTTGCTAAGAACTGTGAAAAACTTGCAGTTAAAACCGATCCACATTACTTGAATCAGAACCAAATGTAGCTAAAGGTGGTCGTAAAACTTTTGACGGATTCAAATTTTTAAACACCTACTGCGCCTAGTTGCTTGAACTCCATAGCCTACATGTGCTTGGGGTATCTTTAAATACATGAGTCAAATATCACTCATACATGTATGCCACTTATCTCTCTGTGTTGTTATCTTTAGCAACAAAACTGCTTGATTTTCTCGACTCGTCATATTGAATAAGTTAAATTTATTAAAAGGTGTTCGGTGGAATTTGTGTATAATTTTATAGCGAATCGACCTACTTATTTACAACGAACGGATGCTCAAAAATAAAGGCGGCAATTCCAAACAGTCATCGACTGCTGGAAGTGCTCCTTATATAGGCAAAGCAATTCAAAGGAAATCGCTCTTTTACTCATGGTGGCTATGTTTTGAATCTAGCATCCATTTTATGATTAAGGGTATACTAATAATACATAGTCCGTGAATACACATCATTATTAGCAAACTACTTCCGCCATATATTTCAGATAGAATTAAAGAAGCTTTGGCAAGTTGAAGATGTCTGAAAACGGTATGCTTATGTACTAATGTTAATGTGCACTTTCTTTAAACGGAGAATAAACGAAAGGGTTATTTTTGTGCACTTTCTCTGGTTAACCTTATGTAGCATTTCAAAAAGTTTAGACCATTTATTGCACAACCTTTTGTATATGACGTTGAATATATCTACTGATAAATAGTTGCATGTTTTTCGATAATGTCTGCAGCTTTTTCAAATGACCTAGATGCATATTTATACAAGGGAATCGCTGATCTCTTGATTGCAATCCTTAATTGTATTAAGTCTTTTTGTGCAATAACGGATTTACTATACTCTTTTACTCTGCTGCATCATATAACCACAATTCATAATAGAAATAGGCAACTGAACTTTATTTTTGAATTCCCGCTTTGTAATATGCTAAATGGTGTGCTTATGGTAAATAAGGATTGGGATAAGCAAACGTTCTAAATGAAGTGAAGAAACAAATAGCCTCAATATTTTATATGTACCGTATCGGCCATAACATTAAAAACAACCAATCTATATTTGCACATCAACTGGTCGGCTAAACTTTAGTACATAGATCAGGATTTAAAGTCATTTATTTGTAAGTGGATTGCATCAAATTTTAAGTTGATTATTCCTACGTAACACAACTGAAATTGCCTTCGGCTGTAATACAAGTGAACCATATATTTTTTGCTGATGTTACACCGTCCTGCAATCTGAATCCCACGCTTCCCATAAACTTGTCTCCTAAGGTAGGCAGCAAAACGGGGAAATCGGCTGGTTTCCCGTACCCAACGACGGAGAAATTATGCACGGTTTCCATCGTGTTATCAGTTAATATGACTTGGCAGATGAACGAAATATATGCACTAGTTGTTTAAGGTAACAGCTGTTGTGGACTACCTAATAGCCCATGTTGTCTTGCACAAAATCGGTGAACGCTAATGGATAGTGCACTACGCAATGGATTTCTGGTTGCTGTAAATGACTGTACTAGTTGTAACTCCTCACATGTAACTGCATTGCGCTGGTTTGCTTGAAATTTACTTTAAAGCATTGGACAACCCATCGTTCTGAATACTAGATATAGTCGACACATTTTCATCTTTAACACAACAGCAACAACAAAAAGCGGATAAAATTCTGATGCCAGCTAAGTCTCCTCGCTTCTTTGCAAGTGAAGTGAATACAAGTTCCCCAACTACAAACCACTTTTAATGACGAAATATGGATACGTTCCGTTTTGATTTCAGCAAGCGAAACATGCACTATCTACTGCTCTGCTGTTTCCATCTAAGAAAATTCAAAACGTTTGATTGTGTTCTAACAAGTATTAAAGTTCTATTTTTACAGTTTCTTTTTAACACAATTAGGAAATATCTAGAATATTTGCCTACTCGTTATTTCCTCTAACATTGACAATGTGTAGTTATTCTTTAGTATTTAACACTAAAATCGCAGCTGCAGCTTTCAAAACCCTAATGCGGATTACGTCGTACGGTTCACATCTGACGACACGGCGCCTTTTTGGTCAATACCTTGAACGGTTTTGCGAGAGATTTCTCGCGGATTTCGTTGTTGTTCAAAATTTTTTAATGTTTCGTCCATGCTTCTATGCCGGCAGGGGAATTGCAGGACGCCGCGGCAGATTCTACTTTGAGGTCTCCTTACGGCAGCAGCTAAATAGTGGTTTCGACACTTATCTACTTAAGGGTTTATCCAAGACAGTGACCTAGACCTGATAAAACCGGCCACTTAACCGAACTGTAGGCTGGGAATTTGGATAATCCTCCTCAAGAGAAACTAGGACTCTACACCTTGTCCTACCGTCGGGTGAGAGTCGACCTCATTATGACCTACCGAATTCTACATCTCGATGAGTTCCCCATGTTAAGGCCAATGCTGCACTTGCGAGGGCCATGCAGCACACGCGGACACAGATACAAACTTGTTGTGCCGGATATGAAACGTGTTCCCCACCCACTGTGCTTCGAACGGAGAGTGGTAAACATTTAGAATAGTTTGCCCGAACATGTGATTGAGGCAACATCTGTGCAACAGTTCAAAACGTTGTTAGATTTGCATTTTGCCTCTATTCGATTCAGAGAACGACTGCACACTTACGATGACATCACATTTGTGAATCCTGAAATATCGTAAGTCGAATATTTTAAATATTACATGAGAACGACAATGATATTCAAGGTTGACAACTTTTATAACGTTTTTCGCCATATCTCGAAAGAGTTGTACAGAATCCATTTCTATTTGCTCTATAATACAGTATTCAGTATTCAGTATTTAGGGAGGCGTTATTAATTACCCGGATGTATACCAAGGCCGGGTAGGTGTATTTAAACACAGAATTCTTTCTTATCAACGACACAATGTTACATTGAGGGCCCGGAGCTATTGAAATTAGTTTGGTTGTATTTTCTTTGTGTTGCATACCCATGTATTTAGCGAGTTGTCTTAACGCCGTTGCCAAACTTAAGATAATATGTGCAGGCATATGAAACGCTTTTCCTGCAAAAGTGCGTATATCCTGATTGTCGTTACAATGGACGCACTCATACTAACTTTCGCACTGAAACAGATGCCGAATAAAGACTTTTACTGCCAGAGCACAGCACAATATGTCACTATATACCAGGTTTTGTAGGCTTTGCCACAGGTTCACTGTTTGCCTCTAACAGTTAGGGCATACTTGGCCTTGATTTAAGTCTGTTCGGAGACACTTGATAAGCGCTCACATATGATGCCTTTTTGTTCCCATTTGTTTGCACCTAGTTAATCCTCCAGTTCGGATGGCTTGTTTAGCAGACAACACTACAATCATCTACTTGTAGCAAGATAAATGTCAGATGCGCAATATTTGATATACTGCTGATGCACTCACAGGCTACCATTCTTACAGAGCAATCGCCAGTGATCAGCTAGGATAATGACTTTTACTTGTTATGAAAGAAAATCTCTAACATATACCATACAGCAATCAGCCGGCGAATACTTCAGAGAGAAGAAATAGTACAAATAATTTTAAGGCCTGACAAGATGGTTATCGCTGGCTGATTTAGTTAACAAAAAGACCTCCGGTAGTTCACGTTGCAGCCAGTTTATATAGTTATGAAGATCTAGTATTACTGTGCTAATAATGCGACCCTTTAATCTTGCACTGTTCGAATACGGCCCGGTCGTGCAAATCGTTGATTCTACAGACAGTATGATGCATGGGAATGATAATAGAGCACTGTATTTGATTTGCACATGCAGATAAATACAGAAGATGATCAAGTCCACAAAACGAAATCGATTTCACGTTTCTGAAATATAAGTACTTCATTTAACTGTTGAACAAACGGTACAGCGCTTGTTTAATGACGTGTTCCTTGAGCGTATCATCAAATGCACCTGCTACTTTGTATAAGAGGAGCAAAGTTTTTGGATTACCACGGCAGTACTTAAACAAATCATGGTTGTAATTCCCTTTCATTCGTTGATTTTGTCATTTATTTTGGCTGTTATAATCATAGAGAGCAAAATCAAGGGCAACTTTTCAATCAACTTATTATTCGTCAATAAACTTACAAATAGCAATGGTCATGGAAACAAAAGCAGTGGCGTCGTGGTAAATGTGTATCGATTATACATCAATTCGCATATTAACTCAGATGAAAGCTCAGAAATTCGAAATTGCTAATGCTGCGCCCAATAGGGGAATAACTTTGAAGCAGTCATTTGACCAAATAAGAACACTGCTACCTCACTGTATTCAGTTACTTCATCTAAGTTGTGGTACCGGGGTACATGCAGCAAACAATCGGTGCCAACTCTTTGAATTTCATTGTTTTTCTATACTAGTCACCAAACCAAACCCATTTAAATTACGATCCGTAAGAAAAGCTTAGACAACTGTTTGACGGTCAATCATGACCCACAACTTTTGGTAGGTGGTTGGTTTGCATTAGTATCGATCAATCACAAGTGGCACGGGATGGGTTTTACATCAGACAGACAGTATCAAAGGGAATCACACGATCTACTTGATGTCAAAAATGCGACAAGCCTAAGTTTTGCGCATTCCCGAGAATAAGACATACCCGTGGAAACCTGCAATGTTATCGACCTTGTAGTCATGGCTAGCGTGGAAATTGAAGCAATAAATTCTGCCTTACTACGCATGTCTTTTCAGTGGGTTGTTAAAATTATTACACTAAACCGAAGCAAAATTTCCTTGACCATCCCGTACAATCGTACCGTGAGAATTTCGAGGAGTATGCACCATAATATCTACGACTTCGCCAATTTAGTGCTAAACTAAGTACAGTTAATAAGTAGATTAACACGAATACTAAATTCTTGGAATAATAAAAACTTTTCGCTAAAATCTTTTCGTTAACCAAATTTTTTCTTTAACTTACACAACGCAAACGTTTACAAGCAAAACTAGAATACTCTAAACCATTGAAAGCTGAAGCGAAAGTAGGAGAGAGTCTGTATTTTTCTGAATTCATCAGAATATATCCTTTGCGTCCTAGCCTAATGCAAATGCTCTTGAAATCAGCCATTGCTAGAAGCACACTCTTTTGGTTCAAATCTTCAAACATAGGGGTTGTTTAGAGAACATCATGTCAGCAGAGGAGCTCATTTGCAGACATGAACACCAAAACGTGAGCTCTGCAGTGGCAATATGGCTTACCTTCGCAGCACAAGGTATTCAGCCAAAATGCAATCTCATACAAACACTCACCTTTATCAACTACATCAAAAGACGCACATTTTCTTAATGCTCTCAATGTCACTTTGTTCCCTCTAAGACTTACAGTAAACTTTAAAAGTACAGGTTGTGCATGCCGGATTAGGCAGATAATGCAAAATGGACAGTAGATTATAGATAACAGCCTGGTTAGCTTCCCATGTCCAAATTAAGTGCGTGTGTACGAACCGCCATACTGGTATGGCATGTCATGTTGCAATAACAAGAGGAATTTCATCAATTTTTTGAGAGACAGGTGCGCAAGTGGTAGTGTGACATTTTTCGAACAATCTTCGTTGGTTTTAGTGTGTGCTTACTACTGACTTCAAGTCGAAATCATGGTGACGACAGAGCAGTGATAAGGTGACTAATCAAGAGCTTTTTTAAGGGTTCTTTCGTCCGCTTTATTTTCATGTTACCATGCCTTCAAACCATTGCACCTAAGAGTGGTTCATTGATTTTTGAACACACACGCAGTCTATAGCCTTAGTTCATTTTATTGTTGCAGGAAGATCGATTGCTTGTTAGTTTAAGCATTGTAATATGGCTTTGGATTGTATGATAAAACAAAATTTAAGGCAATCGTGTAACCAAAATCTCGTATTAAATTGTGCCACAATTCTGGTTATAGCTTTTATCTATGGTATTTATCCTTTCAAACATTATGTCCGAGATTATTTTCAGTACAAACACACCACCACGACAATCTAGGATTTGTACTCACACGACATATTCCTTTGGACGTAAAAAGTTTCTCTCTATATACTAGTCAAGGACTATTATACAAAAAGGGCTGTATTAAAATATTTCATTGTTTGATCTTCCAAAGAATGCATTTACATGGTTCAAATGAAAAGGGTATGGCTACGCCTTAGCAGGCCTCACAATTGACGACTGTGTTTTGTTAATTCATAATAAGTGATTATAATTATGTGCATTTATTTAATTGTTCTATTTTCGTTGGGTATGAAAAAAAGCTTTACAAAATAATATTTTAAGGCATATCAATAATATCAATGTGAGATGCACTTAGCATTGAACAATCGTCTATTTAATTTAAAAGCAACGTCCACAATGTGCCTCATTAAGGCTGCAAACCTGATTTGTCCGGATCAGCGCAAACATATAGTGGAGTTTAATCACAAATACAACCGCCACCGTGTACCGATATATGTATAAGTCCTTTGATTAGTATTTGTGAGTAGACTCCGGTTGAGTGTCAGCATACAGCTTAAGCAATTATATGTCATTGGAAACACGGTGGTCAATTGCTGAAATCCATCCACATTTTTATCGTAACTTGTTAACACAAATCTTGTCACATAGGCGTTGACACGCGGTTTCATACAGAAAAGCCAGCATATAGATTACACAGCTTCGATTTAAATTACCCCAGATTCAGAACTTACTTTGACCAAACATTATCCTAGGAAATGTTGATATACAATACAATAGACACAATATTATTCAAAACTGCTCTTTGGTAGAAAATACCAGCAGAGTATATGGTTAGGGATGCAGCATCCTAGTCAAGCAATTCATTATATAATTACGATAAATTAAACTGACGAACAGCTGACGATGTGTGAGGGGCACTGTGCATAACAAATGTCCACACAAGCAGTTTTAGCTGTGATATTCTTACAAATGTCCCACATAATTTAAAATGAACCATGTAGTAATACGCAACCACTGATATACCATTATGTATCACAGCGGGAACACAATCAGGTACTTACCTAAAAACGCGGGGCATGCAACTTATGACTTAACCAAGTCTCTGTTACGCATACTTAGGTCTGACAGGGAAAGGTTTTAGGAACTTGACAGCCTATCAGGATGGCTCAGAAGGTTGAATATGATTGTAACATTTGCGCGCAGGCTACGGTGAGAAACAACGGGTTAGCTTAAAATTAATCGGCCGTTTAACCCGAAACCGGGTTTCTTTGGTTATCAAGCGGCGAACAATACAATTATAATGGTTTCTACATTTTTAGTCCATGCGTTTAACTAAGTATTGCACGTGATTCGCTCCCACGTAACTAGAACAAAATCAGGAAAATATGCGCCCCATGCATATTTCTCTGCATCAAGTTAAGGTTAATCTCGCAGAACTAGTCTTAGCAGTAAAACATAAGATCACCTTCCCATATTTCTTAATAAAAATATTACAAATATCTGTGAGTAGCCTGACTTGCACTATCCCCTTTTCAATGCCAGACAGCCTTAAAATATGCAACTCTAAAATGAAAGGGCATGGTATTGATACACAAGTGTGTTAGACGGTTATAATCAAATATGACTACTTAGTACTGGCAAATCCAAACTGGCGGGTGAAGTGTTAAATCGTGTCTTTTTATTTCAGGCATGCTTTTGAGATTCTTCAGGAACATTCGGTTATAATTCCTAATTCCGTTGTTGTTGGGTCTTCCATGGATAAATCAAAATCGAACACAGTTGGCATCATAAGGCTGGAAAATATGCTGCTAAATGATAAATTGAAAAGAAGGCTTGGGTAAACATCGGAAGGGAACAAAGCAGAGTGTTCCCCACTGCGCAGTATATTATATGAACCAAATCAATTGTTAATATATTTCAAGCACTGCTTTCGACTGCTGCCGTTAATTTACATAAAATGGTTTTAAATAAATACAAGTGACCATGTCCATTGGTCGGTAATACAGCACACTGCATATGAAAAGTAGCTCTTCAATCTGAGACTCAAAGGGAGTTATCGCTCTGCTTTGCATTTGCAAACTGTAACTCAATCTTGTGTTGAATTAGTAGTACAATTGCATTACTAGTGCGAAGGATACAGTCAACTGCTAAGCAGATACATTTGAAAAGTTATCAGGACTGTGACTTAGTAATTACCCGCTGTGACAGTTATTATAATTCCAATGAAATATATAATATATCTACAATAATATATTTATATAATAGTTATAACACGTATATAAGAAAATATAATTATTTTCACTTTCCTTGAGTTTGTCACTGATATAACATGCTGGTGTTTGCGGAAGAGTAATAGTAAACAGTTTACAAAGTAAATCCTTATACCCATCCGCCCTTTCCATTGGCAATCCTTATCTTGGTAGGAAAACGTAAGTATTTCAGTATGCACACTTTGACTTTTGTGCCTCTTTTTCTGTCTAGCTTTGAGGAAATTTAATTAAAAGATGAAAGTCAGGAGGTTTTATGCTCAAGGTAGGGAGTGCAGATATATTTTTATGTTATTCATTAGCGTAAAGGGAAGAAATTGTGACTGACTTAGAGAGTGGCTGATTTGTTGTTGTATAAACTAAGGGAGGCAAAAACAAAATGGTTTGCACACAGCGACAAATAAATCAACATATGGATTTTCTGTCACATTGAAAGTTAATAACAAAATGGGCTGGTTGTTTAAATGTGATTTATCTAAGTATCTTCTTAAAGTCACCATAGGCCGTTAAACATTGCTCTGCTCAAGTAAGCTTGATAGGCTATCTGTAGCATAATCTGTACTTCGATAGTTGATTGATGTCTAAGAACAGGAAACGTGCACTTTGTATTGCTTATTGAGTTTGTATAAACTTCGCAGCATCCTTTTCGCTACCTTACTGTTTCCATATTGATGAAAGTTGGCGAAAATCTCTGAAAATCTATATTCATGATGCCGGAAGCCTCGTGCTTGGATAAATGCAATCTGCACTTCTCAAGCTCAAGGCACTTATGAAGGAACGTTTTATGTCTGTGCACGTGATTATATTTCTATAAAACGGGTCAGTCAATATAAACTTAATGGCTGGACAAGCTGTTGCATATCATGTGTTCGGTTGTGTGTATGCAGTAGTTAGTCGTATTACCACCCATTGGGACGACGGTATGTTAAACAATGTATCCAAATGTTATTTAACCAATCTAAGCTTGGAATGTGATACTAAAGCGCTTTTGTTAAACCCTGTTAAGTAGGCAGCTTTTTAGGCAAATGGGAAAGGTTTACCCAATATTAGGTGTGCATTGTCTGAATGTGAATGGTGGAAAAATATATATTTACTGAAATTAATTCTTACATGGATTTAGGCATATTTCGCTATTGGTCTTTTCCCGTAGCACGGATGAGATGAATAATCCGCTCTTGTTTTAGATCGCAGCAACACCGACAATATGATCTTGTAGGCTGAAACAAATCCAACAATAATTTTGTTTTCCTTGAAGGTCCCATGATGTATTTGTTTTAGTCTATTTCACCTAGTTCAAATCAGATAATTCCCAAAGAAATTATTCTTTTAACCTAATCTTATCTTTTATTAAGTGTGTTTTGTTCCATAACAGAATTAGAAAATGTACTAGGTTTGACCAATATAAGTGCTTTTTGATTGTTGCTTCATCTCTAAGGATCTTAGCTTAATTACTGCTGATAGTTGATCTGCATCTGTGGGATATAACGTTAGACTAATTATCCGTGATCAGATGATAACATTAAAAGCAACCTTGACATGAGTTAGGTCGGCAAAACCTGCACCTAAATGTCGGTCGACAGTAGTCATTTAAATATGTCAATATGCTTCACCTTAGACCAAGCTGTCCATAGAATTTACATTAACAGGTAGGGCAGTGCAATTTATTTTGTTTTCTGAATAGACTGTTGAATTTGTTATGAACTGTGTCAAACAGTATACCTTTTGTGATGCGTATCTTCTCCTCTAATAGCGATTTTCGGCTTTTACTTTGAATATATATGGGTAAATTGCATGAGCAGGTCAGTCAACAATTAGCTCTTCAACAAAAATCCCTGTAACATTGTTTGGTGCGTTATTTGTGGGTCCTAATACTAATGCTTAGTCTTCATTTAATTGCGTTTAGGAATCAGAAAAATACGTTTAATCCAAAGTCGTATTAATAATCTTGCATGTATCCTTTCTGGGAAATGGGCTTAAGAACATCAAGGGCCACAACAACTTTAAACAGGAATTTCGCATTTCAGGCCAGTGTGTTTCTTGTCACATTAAAACTATTATTGAACTAAAACTCCCCTGCGACACGGAGCTTTTCTAGGAGACGGTCATGAGAATGTTACGCTGCTGCTTCTAGTCGTGGGTGGTCTACAGGCGTACATCACATCATCTGTTCTTGAAGACTGCAAACAAGCAAAGTGCCGAACAAAAATAGCTTCCGGCAGTCTTAGTTGTTGACTATCGCCACACGCAACAAACTTGCAGATGCAGAGGAAACATAACCTATGCAAGAGATGCGCTTTTGTTACATTTACCTATGCGTTGCCAGAGATGTTCTGCAAAAATTAAAAGCGATTTGTGCTGCTATTATGCCTCGGCTATTAATGAAAGGTGACTCGCGCTGGTTTGGTGGGTACAAGAGCAGGACAAAAAATGTCACTTTTAAGATGTAAATGGTATGTCTTTTAATTGGATTCCTAGAAATAAAAGAAAAAATCTATCCGGAAACAATGAAGCTCAAAACAGGTGGAAGACTGTTTAACTTGCGTTTAGGTAGAAGGCCTAGATAACAGAAGATCCCATTTACCGATAGCTGCCTTCTTAAGGTAAATTCAAAACAACTAGCTTCCTGATCTACTGCTGAAACTTCTGAGCAGTTCGTAATGAGGAATATACTTATTTGTTGATTACGTGAATCAAACCAGTGGTTATTTAGTTGGCTTGTAGCTGAAGTTGCAGATTCAAATACATGCGTTTACTCTTACAAGCAATATTGGACAGAAAACCAACTTTAATAATATGATATGTTGCCTATTAGGTGAAAGAGTGACTTACTCTATGTCCCCTTTCCATTTGATGAAGCAAAGTTTGAGTCTGGTTTTCTTTAAATCGTTGCAATTTGCATATTGTATATCTAATAGTTTTGTTTGCAAACTTAACTAGTGGCATTGACCTAGCACTGCGCGAAATCAGATTGTGGTCTGTGATTGCGTATTTTCAAATCGCTTGCTTTAATCATAGCATATGTTGAAATGAAATAACTAAACCTAGTGAAACATGAAATCCGTATTTCCATTCACAAAAATGACATAATTTAGGTGCAGTGAAGATATGTAGATTTACGTAAGTGTGTCCTTACTAAGCGTGCGTAGGAAATGCCATATGAATAAAAATCCTTGTCCACGAAAGTAAGAGTTAAAGATAAAATAAACTAACAAGCATTTCTCAGGTTGGTTTGGTTGGGCGTGAATATAAATTCATGGGAACAAACTTAGGTTTATGAAGCATTGCGAGACGCAGGAGAAGAGTAATAGCGGGCCTACAGTAAAAACATAAGAACAGATAAATTTTGTCTTCAGATTTAATGGGAGCAAGCAAACTTCGTAGCCCGTTTGGTTGCTTAAGGAATTTTTCCAAAGTTATTGTGCCCATGCACATGTTTATTATGCAGCGTAAACTGGACACCATTTAGATTGCAGACATTATGTTACTTGTTCGATGAAGATGCCTTAGGAAAGAACAAATTCATAGCCAAATGTAGCTTGATTATCACTTTTAAATAATTGCAAGAACTGCATTATAATGGGGGGCCGTGATAATTTGGAAAGGGCATTTCTATATGTACTAAGTACAATAGACTTTAATACCTCCATAATTTAATTAAACATATTAAGCACCAGATTCTAAAAGCCTAGTTGTCGGTCAGTGAGCCCATGTTTAACATTAGTGTGGTGTCTCTCAAAACGATATAAATAAATGATTCCGTCAGGTAATAACCGATGTTAATACAATTAAAATTTTAAAAAATAAGGTTGCACTTGTAATTAAATATCAACACCGGAACAAGTGCTTTTACATGCGCGCTTACCAGTATCTGCTGGCTTTATCATTTTAGGCGGATGAAAACAGTGCTCACAATTCTAGAGTCCATATCTAGCCCATTAAGCGCAAGCTGTTTTCGCACTTTGGTAGGACTTCAGAAAAGCGGTTTAGTTTTCTTATCCAGACAAGTATACTTTTGCGATGTTTTCAAGCAGGGGCTAGAAACCTTAATGATTTATGCTTGTCCAAAACAGTTCAGTTTTCTGAGACGTGTGGCAGCAGAAGTGTGATAATTTATATAAGTTTGCCGTGTTGATGAAAACAGCGCAACTTAACATAGAATCATTTGAACTATAAAGTTTCATCAAAGCATCTATCATAATATAAATTAAATTTGCTACCCTACCAGAATTTCAAGCGGACGCTAATATCTTCAAATGTTTAATAAACTTAATTCTTTGTATTTTGAATAGAAGATAAAATTAATCATTTTTGTGTCAAATAAGTAGAATGTTCACCGGATGCATTTTTAGATATTTCGCGCGCATTTACTAATAACTAGGTGATGGTTTTTGACAAACAATTCTTATATATCCGGCTATAATGTGCAGAGGCTCAATGATAATTTTGAAATGCTAAGTCTATTGAAAATTTGAAATCAAGCAAACAGAAGTGACCGTCTAAATGAATACGCATTGGAATAATATATAATTTATGCAAACATGACGTATTGCAAGCAGGAACTTTGGAGGAATTTCCTATTTTCATGCAGCTAAAGAAAAACGAATAAAGATTTGCGTATAAGACAGTAAAAAACGCTAAAGGAGGCACAAGATTTCCACATGAAATTTTCCATACCTAGAGTAAAAAATACCTGGCAATTTTGTGTCCAAATGACATCAGACAAAATCCTTTGAAAGGAATAATTTAACAAACTTTTGTGTAAATGCAGATGCAAATTTTAAGTCAGTGTCTAAAGCAAATGTGCAATTTATTGTTGATAATATATAACTTCATCAATTTAATAACGTATACTGAGTTTTTATACAATTACCAAACTTGCAAAAATATTACATTTCAAGTAATTCTTTCAGATATTTCCATGAATGTAAGCGCTGAAGTTGTATTGGTATATTATGTACAATTAAGATATTGTAAAACCATGCTGATATTGTTTAGTAAAAATATAAAAACTACATGCGCAATATTTTTTCATAATTGAAGATTAAAATAATGCATGCTACCAAAAATTCGCACATTTACATGCAACATGATATGGCTCAATTTGGGAATTAAATGAATAGCAAAAGTTTTGTACACGCGTGTAAGTAAATACTTATTGAACTAATTCGGAATTCATGTTATCTAAAACAACATATATGGCTTCACATTGTACACTTCATGCAGGAATTTCCCTTCACGAATTTCAATGATGCACGAAGAAAAAACATAATAATATAATTTATTGAATTCAGTAATTTCGCGGATTTTCCTCTGCTGTTTACACACAATGAATGAAAAACAATGCGATGTTAACAGCAAAAATTCAAAGCGGTCGAAGGTCTTTAGGCTCATGTGACCTGTTTCGAAAAAACGCAATCGCTAGCCTCACCAGGGTAGGGCTAGCGTGGTCACGAAATCCGTTTGCTTGCATGGCTTTGGCTTCAGCCGCGAATTGCTGCCGCCTCAACAAACAGTAGTAAACGGCGTTTAGCCTGTTTTCTAACTACCCTGAAATTGCCACGTGGGTTCTGGCATTCAGGGCAGTCTAGTATGTGGCGGACAATAGAGCTAGTTGGTAGCTTTGGACCCTTAGCGATCATGTTTCGCGGAACATGCTCTGCAATCCTCGCTGATAGCCTTCTCTCAGTTCGGCCTACGTACTTGCTACCGCAAGTACAATTAAAGAGGCAAATGCAAGAGGCGGTAACTTGAGAGTCTGGTCTGTCCAGGATGGATTTACAGAGCAGCCTTCTGACTTGATGCAATACCACTGGCTCAGCCGCATGGTAACAATTCTTAATCGATTGACGGAGGCGATGCGTGCATCTTCGGTCAACTTGATCTCCTTTGAAGGGCAGTGTAATGAATACTTTTTCTTTGGGACATCGGTTGGTGGTTTATCTCCGGATCGTACTTTCGCGTGCCGAGTTATAAATCTCGCGGGATACCCATTCTCTTGTAGTGTCAAGGTGACTCGTTCTAGTTCATGTTCTTTTGTGCCTAATGAGCAAATTTGGCGAGCTCTAGCAAAAGTGGTACGTACTAGAGCTCGTTTATAGTTCATTGGGCAAAAGCTATTAAAATTCAAGTATTGCCCCGTCCATGTTGCTTTTCTCTACACAGATCGAACGAGTGTACCATCTGGCTTTCTCTGTAAGTTAACATCTAGGAAGTGGAAAGATCCGTCGGACTCGTTTTCCATTGTGAACTTGATGGCTGGATGGCACATATTCATCAGTTTCAGTAAGTGCGCCGCCTTTTCAGGTGTGTCAACGACGATGAATGTGTCGTCTACATACAGGCAATAAAGGTGAACATTTTGTAGGTAAGAAGCTAACACAGTGTTTTCCAAGTTTCCGAGGAAGATATCAGCCAAAACTGGGCTCAGTGGGCTGCCCATGTCCACGCCGTCGATTTGTCTATACAGGGTTCCATTAAACCGGAACTGAATATCTTTTGTGCATAGGCGCAATAATGCTTTGAGCTGAAGCGCTGGGAATCCAAATTTATCAGCGTGTCGGGCTATTATATCTAGAGTTTCATCCAATGGTACGTTAGTGAACAATGATGATACATCGAAAGAAACCATGTGTTTTCCCTTTATATTCAAATTACTTATCTTGTTGACAAATTCAAACTTATCTCTTAGACTGTAGCTCGTCAGTTCCCTCCGCGTGGGCTCAATAAGTTTTGGTAGCCATCGCGCTAATTTTTGGTATGGTGTATCTACCATTGAGACGATTGGACGTATTGGGACACCCTCCTTATGAGTTTTCGGTAAGCCATACATGTGGGGATGTCGCGATCCCCGGGGGCGTAACTGAGTCATAGTTTTGGCATCCATCAATCCGGCCTTCACTAGCTTCTTCAATTCACGGACTACTAACTTCTTTATCTGCTCGGTTTTGTCTCGTTTTGTTACATCCTGAACAAAACGACTGGAATCCGCAAGGATGGATTGGACTTTCTGAATGTACTGTTGCTTTTCCAAAATCACAACTCCTGATCCCTTGTCTGGTCGCAGTATTACGAGATTTTCATTTCGCTGCAGTTGCTTCAAGGATTCCTAATGATCCTTCATAAGGATTCTGCACTTTTCAGTTTCACTGACACAGAATTGGTTAGCCAAATCTACGATTTTAGCTCTAAACCAGCCGCTTGCGTCCTGGCTGACCGGTGTTAAACTGGACAGTTGCTCAGACAGATGCTCAAACTGAGCTTCAATCCCTATTCTGTCACATCTGTTTGGTGGAACTGAAAAATTGAAACCAAGGGATAAAGCTTCAAGTCGGTGACGACTCAACGGAGTGGTTGATAGATTTAACACATACTTCTCAGGTTCTAACGGCAAATGATCGTTGAAACATTCCCGTGACATGGAGCTCATTAGATGCTTTCTAGTATTTGAACGCCCTTTTAGCAACAAAGTGCGAAGGAAGTTGAAGAATTTTACACGGCATACAATGTTTAAGCAATTGGGTACTTGGTCCACACATCTCAACCTGGCGTTTAATTCATCGATGCGCTGATCGCTCGCTTCGATGTGGGAGTTAGTTATTTTTCGCAAGTTTCGGGCATTGACGGGTAAATTGTCCTTACGCAATGACTTCACAAATTGACGCGGGTAAGTTGATGTATGTAGACATTCACGGTAAACAATCGCACGCATTGTCTCACGAGCAATGCAACAGCGTATTTCCACTAATTTGTCCAATTAGCGAAATGTATCAAGTGAGATGAGTTTCTATAGAAATTTCATGCAGGCATTTCCCTTCACCAATTTTAATAAAGCAAGAAGAAACAACATTATAACAGAATTTACGAAAACAGTAATTTCGCGTATTCTCCTCAGCTGTTTTCGATGTATCATCATTGTTCACTAACGTACCATTGGATGAAACTCTAGATATAATAGCCCGACACGCTGATAAAGTTGGATTCCCAGCGCTCCAGCTCAAAGCATTATTGCGCCTATGCACAAAAGATATTCAGTTCCGGTTTAATGGAACCCTGTATAGACAAATCGACGGCGTGGACATGGGCAGTCCACTGGGCCTAGTTTTGGCTGATATCTTCCTCGGAAACTTGGAAAACACTGTGTTAGCTTCTTACCTACAAAATGTACAATTTTTATTGCCGGTATGTAGACGACACATTCATCGTCGTTGACACACCTGAAAAGGCGGCGCACTTACTGAAACTGATGAATATGTGCCATCCAGCCATCAAGTTCACAATGGAAAACGAGTCCGACGGATCTTTCCACTTCCTAGATGTTAACTTACAGAGAAAGCCAGATGGTACACTCGTTCGATCTGTGTAGAGAAAAGCAAAATGGACGGGGCAATACTTGAACTTTAATAGCTTTTGCCCAATGAACTATAAACGAGCTCTAGTACGTACCACTTTTGCTAGAGATCGCCAAATTTGCTCATTAGGCACAAAAGAACATGAACTAGAACGTGTCACCTTGACACTACAAGAGAATGGGTATCCCGCGAGATTTATAACTCGGCACGCGAAAGTACGATCCGGAGATAAACCACCAACCGATGTCCCAAAGAAAAAGTATTCATTACACTGCCCTTCAAAGGAGATCAAGTTGACCGAAGATGCAGGCATCGCCTCCGTCAATCGATTAATAATTGTTACCATGCGGCTGAGCCAGTGGTATTGCATCAAGTCAGAAGGCTGCTCTGTAAATCCATCCTGGACAGACCAGACTCTCAAGTTACCGCATCTTGCATTTACCTCTTTAATTTTACTTGCGGTAGCAAGTACGTAGGCCGAACTGAGAGAAGGCTGCCAGCGAGGATTGCAGAGTATGTTCCGCGAAACATGATCGCTAAGGGTCCAAAGCTACCAACTAGCTCTTTTGTCCGCCACATACTAGACTGCCCTGAATGCCAGAACCCACGTGGCAATTTCAGGGTAGTTAGCAAACATGCTAAACCCCGTTTACTACAGTTTGCGGAGGCGGCAGCTATTCGCGGCTGAAGCCAAAGCTATGCAAGCAAACGGATTTCGTGACCACGCTAGCCCTACCCTGTTAAGGCTAGGGATTGCGTTTTTTCGAAACAGGTCACATGAGCCTAAAGACCTTCGACCGCTTTGAATTTTTGCTGTTAACATCGCATTGTTTTTCATTCATTGTATGTAAACAGCAGAGAAGAATACGCGAAAACCCTGAATTCAGTAAAATCTGTTATAATATTGTTTCTTCTAGCTTTATTGTAGACTTCCTTTATTTCATTAAGAGCAAGCGGTACCCATATATGGATATAAGGTTTTAAAGAATTTTTCGACTGGAAATAAGCAGATGAAATGTAACATAACGAAATCCAATGTGAAGAAACTAATGTTTGTTCAAAATATTAACCAGCAATATTAAAAATATATTTTTCTTTACCTCCATAGCAAGTATCTGTTATTAAAGGCAATTTAAGTATTGTGTTATCAGGTCAGGTCAGACGGACGATAGAGGTTTCCGTCTAACGAGCGTACAGCTCCTGGGCCGGTAAGTGAAGCGGCCCCTGGCACTTCGACGTTAGATTGTCTCTTCTTGCTTCTGCAGTGGAATGAATCAAGAGCAAGAGCAATCTTTGCACTTTCCTATGCCAGCATCAAAATACACTACATATACCAGTACAACTACAATAGCTATGGAAAAAGGGTGGACCAACAATTGTCTAAGCCAATTTTGAAGGCTTCTACGGTCTCAGACTCCACTAAATCAAAAGGAACTTTATTCAAGTAGTTAACTACTCGGTTCGTAAAAACTTTGCCCTGATGTTAAACGAGCTCTGTGATGTTTGAGCTACAGGCGATGCCGCCGCAGATGGTCTGACATAGCCAACTCAAACAGATGGGCATAACTAATACCACTAAGTCCTTGAATGATCGTAAACGTCTCTATCAAATCCCCTCTTAACTTTCGCCGTTCCAAGGAAAATAATCCTAAGCTACTTAGACGATCTTTGTAAGACTTCCCTCGTTGACCTTCAATCAACCTGGTCGCACGTTTCTGAATATTTTCTAAACAAATGATGTCACTCCGGAGGTACGGTGACCAGGCCTGAACACAATACTCCAGATGTGGCCTGACCACTGGTTTATATAATGCCAAGAATACTTCGGATTTAATGTTACTCAGCGCCCTTCTAAGACGAAATAACTCCTGTCGTTATTTACTGGCAGCATAACGACACTGTGCCGAAGACTTAAATTGTTCGCTACGTTGACCCCTAGATCACGGGCTTCGTCAGTACACCGCAATGATAGAGATCCCACAGGAGACTGAACTGCAATTCCGCTACCACTACTAGTCAATAGTTGGCATTTGTTGGCATTTAGAGGTAGGTCCCATTGGCTTGACCAATTCACCAGAGTGATGATGTCCTTAGCCAATGTCGCTGGGTTTCCCCTACTGACTAGCTTCAAGTCATCTAAGAAGATGCAGCAAGGATCCTCAAGAAGAGGAGCCAGGTCATTGGTAAACATAAGAAACAGCAATGGACCAAAAACCGAACCTTGGGGGACACCGCTGTAAGCATGGCCAACACTAGTACTCGCTTCCCCAAAGCTGACTCTGAATGTCCTTCCATGTAAGAATTCAGCGAGCCATAG
The DNA here is from genome assembly GCA_944474145.2 of Dicrocoelium dendriticum. Lineage (NCBI taxonomy): Eukaryota > Metazoa > Platyhelminthes > Trematoda > Plagiorchiida > Dicrocoeliidae > Dicrocoelium > Dicrocoelium dendriticum. The sequence goes on along the minus strand of OX104071.1, from coordinate 11,478,393 downwards.
TAATAGTTGTGGAAGCAATCCAAACCATGTCAACTACTCAATTAAAAAGCGATGATACACGGAGTTAAAAGCTTTACTGAAGTCCAAATAGCACAGCTCTACCGATATCCCACTATCAAGACAACGGGTGATCTCGTCTAAAAAGCACAATAAATTGGCAACACAAGGCTTCTTTTCGAGAAAGCCATGCTGTTCCGCTCTAATTAGATTGTGCTTAGTCAAGTGCTCACAGATTCTTTTTCTTATAAGCTTTCCCAAGCATTCCGGCATGATGCTGATCAAACTAACAGGTCTATAATTAAGATGCACCGACTTAGAACCTCCCTTGTGGATGGCAACAATAGCCGCCTCCTTCTAATCACGTAGCAGTTTGCCTTCTTGAAGAGACGGTTTGAATAACTCCGCTACGGGATACTGAAGGATATCAGCCAGAGGCTTAACTATAGCGGGATGTACGCTATCAGGACCAGCTGATTTATAAGGGTTCAAACTGGCCAGCACAGTGAAGACATCTGACACATTGCGAATAATTCCCCGTTTTGTGTAGCTAGCTGAGCAGTGCGGCTGTGATGGCAAGGCTGCGCTTATACTTTATCAACGTCGTCTACAGCCTGGGCACCATCCTCCTTGGTTAGACAGCCTACCAAATCTCTTAAAGAAGCCTTTGGCTGAACATAGCTGTAATGCCACTTGGGATTATTTTTTGTAAATTTGGCCAACCTAAGCTCATATGAGTACTTCGCCTGCCGCTGTAACTTAATAGCTATGTTTCGACACTTTTTGTATTGCAGCCAACGTCGGAAGCCCAGAGTTTCTTGATATTTTCTCCACTCAGCATTGCGCCTCTTTATCGCTCTATTAATTTTTCTTCTCCACCATCCGGGTTTCCTAATATGTATCCTGGGGCGAAGAGGAACAAATTCATTCAGCAACTGTGCAGGTCCACTTTTAAGTAGAAGCCGCCTCTGTTCCAAAGTGACCTTGTCCTGTTCAGGGAACAAGTGATCTGAAGGGCTCGATCCCGCAGCTTGGTAAAATCAATACAATTTAAATTTCTTCCCATTCGACCGTTCTCTGTAAGCCTCGGCGTGTCCAGAGAGAAGGTCAGAACACAATGATCACTCTTACCTATTGGTGGCTCCAGCATAGGTCAATCAAATGACCATGTCTGCCGATCACGATAGCAAGGGTTGAAGGGCTACTCTCAATACGACTCCTAGTCGGGACATTGATGTATTGCTCGAACGCATTTACGTGTATCCAATCTACTAGTTCCTTCTCTAAAGTACCCACTCTGTTTTCAGTATGCTGCTAATCAGCATGCGGAAGGTTTAGATCACCGACGACCAACAAATTAGGTGCGGCCATTGCCACCTGTCTTAGTAACATACCAAGATCCATGTCCTTTTCACGCCTGGAGGATAGACTATGATAAACACATACTAAAATCTCCAATCTACCCTATGCTCTTAGATAGCAGGGTACCACCTGAACATTAGCAGAACGCATGGTAAATGGAGCCTCCCAGTGTTTATATTGGCACTTTATAAGCAATAGTACTCCTCCGCCATCTGATACCCGGGCCTGTCAGCCCTGTAGCACGCAAAATCTATAGGCAGATCACCAAAAAGTTCATCTGGAAAGAGCCAGGACTCTAACACAGCGGCCACATCAACATGCTCACAACGCGTCACTAATGCCCCCCATTTTTACTCACATTACAACAATCAGTGTACCACACGCCTAGTCTCTCCGAACGCGGTTGTTTCCCCTCGGACGAAGAGCCCGAGGGGATAACCGGTTTTTTTGTACCATTTCAGTTCGATCAGCTGCTTGAGTCGATGAAGCAACGCTGGGCTGCTGTATCGCATTACGGGATAATCCCTTTCCTGGCTTCGCCCGCCTAAGCTTGCTGAATAAACTCTCGATGGGTTTCCTCCCATTTACCTGAGTCGACCTAACAGCACTGCACTTCGGTTTTTCTGTACGGTCCAATTTAGATGTGGCAAGGTTTTCATTTATCCTATCATTTTGTGAAAAAGGCATACCACCCATGGACTTTGTTGCCACTACTATCGAGTATGAGGCCTCGATAGTTTTTGAACGAACCGGCTGAAGTCCCATTGCCACACATTCACTACCTTCTGCCATAGAGGTGTGATTCACATTTCCATCAAGAGCAAGTTTCTCCACAACTAAATGCAGGCCAGGAGTAATTTTGATGGTGTCTTTTGAAGTGGGTTGTCAAGACAAGCTTACTGCCCTTGCCACAGGAGAGCATTCGCTAGAATTCCACTTAGTTGGCTGCGTAACGTGAGGCTCACTATCGTGAATTTCAGCATGTGGGACCGCAGATTCGTTAGCCAAGCTGGTATTAGTACCTTCTAACCGGCTCAGCCAATGGGCTTTAGCCTTCGAAGTTAGTGTGTCCGGTGCTATTTGATACCGACCATTCGTCTGAATTGCAACCAACCCAGCCCTGTTAAGTAGAAGGTCCTGGTGTATAGGGTTCCGAAACTCAACCAGGATAGGCCATGCATAACCTTGGTGGCGGAGCATACTTGTTTCTCTCCAGCTGCCAACACGATGTACTCTTTTGATAACAACGTATAACGGTATTCCGGCTATACGAAAGGTATCGTGAACTCGCCTTCTGTCTAGGTCTTGTCGAGTTTTAGTTTCTTGTATGACTGGCTCCTCCCTATTGCAGATAAGAAAGTTTCGTTGTCTACCAATATCACGTTCTGCACTTCGCAAGTAACATTCCAGTGAAGACTGCAACTCATCAAATTTGAACGCAATGTCTCAATTAGCAAGCTCTGGTCACGAATCAACTTCTCGGCAATGTCTATTCTATGCACACAGTTTCTACTAGTAGACTCATGCACAGCTGAGACATGAGTAACTGGATCAAAAGTTCGATCGTGTATCAAGCGAGAACCAATGCCTGCTAAGCACACGCAGTGGAAGCAAATCCACTTTAATTGGGAATATCGGGATTAAAGCTCAATAGAGTCCTGGTCTAATCTAGAGCAGTTGTTATGGTGCCATAACAAGCATTTATCGCACTGAATTCCATCTTTGAGCTCAACGCTACAAATGTGCTCACCACATTTATAGCCAGCCACCGATGTCATTACAAATAACACGCAACAGCCACGTATAGAATAATAAAAAGATAGGTAGTTTGGTGGGATTAACTGACCAAACTAGTGCAGGTAGGACGGCTTAAGATGAATAAGTAGTCACAACAAGTTAATACAATAGAAAATACAAAAATAGAAAATAAAACAATAAACACAGCGAATTAACACGACCAAAAGGAACAAAGAGAAGCAATACTGGAACGACCTCACGCCGTTACCGAAGATCCAATATATCTTGGATCAATATTTGATGGAGGAGAGTGAAAATTTCCCGCTCGGTCACTCTAAATAACGCTTCCAAGCCAAACTTGAAGATAGAACTTCCAAGAAACAGCTTTTACAAAATTGCAAATCGCGCGCCAGGGGCGTTATGCGAAACAACGTTTGCTTTCTCTAACAATACTCGTTTAAGTTGTCCCCTGTGCATCAGAATTAATCGGAATGGCAATGGAGTTGCGCTGAGAGGCATACAAAATGAGTCTTTACTAAATTACTTTGAGACTTGCGTGCGCCGCTCACTTGTGCTGTTGTGTAGGTGTGAGTGTATAGATAGACACATTCATGCAACAGGAACGTTTAGACGCAGTAATTAGTAGGGGTGCAAGTAGGACGCCTTAATTCATGCCAGATACACTGCCGTTGGCCGATGCACAAAGTGAGCCTTTATTTCTCTGTCCAAAGAAGTGATACTCACCAATTAGAACGAGAGAAGGTATTTGAACTGTGATTGCGCTCACACCTACACAACTTCATAAGTGAGCGGCGCACGCAAGTCTCAAAGTAATTTAGTAAAGACTCAATTTGTATGCCCTACAGCGTAACTCATTTGCCGTCCAGATTAATTTTGTTGCACAAGGGGATAACTTGGCCAAGGAATCGTTTAGTAGTAAGTGCCATACTATGGTTTTTAAGAGTCAGATTTATTTGGATCAATTTTTTTCTCGGTCTGATATAAAAATATCTAAGTTATAATATCATGTTTAAGTAATATTTAACCGTATATTCTATACGTTGAATCCGCTTTTTCCAGCTGTAATGATGTACATCTCCTGCTTTGGAAGAAAATGTTTTACTTTTTTTCTAATTGCAGTTCCATAACCTTGCGAATCAAATCATGTTCGGGAAATCTGTTACTTGGTAAGGTAAGATATTACTTAGAGAACAGAGAGATGCCAAATCCTGTGAATGCTTTGAGTGTGACAGCAATTCTGAGCTACATGTATCTGCTTGTGGCACGGCTGGTTGAAAATTAGGAAGAGTTTCCTTGTCCAGCAAATGAAACTTTATTGCTGCAAGCGTTAGCTAATTTCTTATTTGATTATTTGTCTAACCTAAGGTCATACTGCTTCGCAATCCTCACCTGTGATTGAACAATCCCACAGCAAGACTTTATATTTATTTCAACTTCACCGTCTTGATACATAATAGTCATCATCATTGTCGCTTAAGACACTCTACGGAAGTTATATCGCAGCGGAAATTGGTGGTACTTCCATTGTTTACTTCGAAGATATGATTCAGTTTAAGCTGATAAACAAATTTAGGCCAACGTTGAAATGATTTGAATGAGAGTATAGCGATCATTCTATACGAATTTAAATAATGTGTCCAGAAACATTTTACTCACACGCCATACTTGGTTTGGCTAAGATGAACTGCCTTTCCGAGGCAAAGAATTTTAACCTGATGCATCTGTGACCAAGTAGACAGTGACATGTGACTCTCAACGGAGTGTTTTACCGGTACTTGTACAATGTATACTTATAAGCCTTCTCTGCACACACATGTACAAACCTCAAAAAGAATTGTTGAAAACATGTGTTCTCTTGATAACATGGAAACGTATATCTGATTTGCCATGAAACGGGACAAACTTTGCCACGAATGTTCCAGGCTGTTCATTTTATGATTGGATGTAATGATTCTGGCCAACAATCTCGCAGTCAGCATTCTGATCCTAAAATTTTATTTCAAAGAAGCATGGAAAATGCCATAGCTGAAGCCCATAGGCTTGGCTATTCGGGAAATTGATTACCTGTCCTTCAACATCATCTGGTTAATTGCTCCCAGCTGAACATCCCATGCCGAAGATTTTGGCGGCCAGACCGCTGCTCTACCTCAATGTTCTTACCATTCCGTTGAAAGTCATCTAGCTTTAACGAAAAGTTGCTAGTTATTTCATGCCTGTTTGTTTTGAGCCAACAGTTTAATTCTGACTTTTGCGTCGCATGCAACCTCATGGTGAACAAACGTTAATCCTAGACTTATAAGTAACACAGATTTTCGTTTTCAGTATGCTGACTTTATAATATTGGTTGTATTTACCTGATAAACTAAGTTTTATTGTCGTAGTTACACGACTGGATGTCGTGACTTTAAGCGAAGGTGCTGGCTAATAGCTCATTTTCGCACTTGTGGATATTTTACTGTTGATCAGCAGCAATTCGTCGAACAACGTTGCATCTCTATTTATTCATCGTTCTTTTAAAAGATCCAACTCTATATACCAATTCCTGGAGTTTAATCTATTGCATATTACATTTACTCTGAATTCTAATTTGCTGGCATTGTTTCGCCCATATCCAAGCGCAAATTGTGACGTAATGCAACCATCGGAGACATTGGTTGGTCTCACTGGATAAAACATTAGAACGGCCATCGAATGAACTTTAACTCGGTAAAAAACCTACATTGTTTGGAGCACCTAGAGGTATCAAGAAGATCCTTTGTTCTAACCACGAAAATTCTCAATCAAAAATTCGTGCAAACTGCCTCTCGTTTAAACTGACACTTTTAACTGTTACAACGAATAGCACCGCCTGCAAGCAAACACCTGCAATTTGAACTCTGCGAGTTTGCAACAACTTAATAACAATGTTAAAGTGTTACAATTGAGGATGATTCATTATTACGGTTCCTAACATTGCTTAACAAGCGCGATTCCCAGTGTGAACAGTAAAAATACGTAGGTGGATCATGTGCCAAGAACGTTTTAGGTAGGCATTCCATGCCATGACTATTTCAAGCGTTTCAATGCGAAGTGGCTCCGTTTTAAACCTGTCATGGCTAAGTCATCAAACCAACCACAATCTCTACGGTCCTGCGATGAGTGCACATCAATCCCACCCATAAATTACTTGCTAATATAATTGCAAGGGTGTGACAAGTTACTAGAAAATTTTAAGGACATTAATACCAGCAAAAATAATACGATTGTGGTAAACATAGCGGACTCTGCAACCCTAGCCTCCCCAGGAAGTGCTGTGAGCACCTTTAGTAGAACAGAAATAAACCGTAAGCAAATTGACTTCGTGCACCTAGAAATTAAACGTCTGTTCAAATAATACATTTATCTCAACTTTGAATAACACGGTTCTTAGTTCGATCGGAGAAACCATAAACAATACTGTTTGTAAACTTCCGACTTTTCTTAAAAATCGCATGTCAGTTCTAGTAAAGGTTGGATTAAGGTTGCCTTCAATAAATGTACTCATTTAAAATTAACTTCACGCTGAATTGTATAGGAAACTAAGGAGAGTAGCGCAGACGTTCTATTACAAACCCCACCGGTTCCCTGCGGTACCTTTTCGAGTATTTCGATCACTAACGAAGACATCTCAAAAGTTGTACAGCAAAAACTACCTGTACCGGGTGCACTGTGCTCCATTATACCAGTATCATAGTCAGCATCATAAGAGGAAGGCAATTAGATGAACACAACCAGTGAGTACATATATTGCAAAAGATATCGCTGTCAGTTAATTCACCTGTGAATTCAAGAAGGTGTTAATTCCATGTAAAATGCCGTTAACATGGTAACCTTAATGCCTGTCCTACCCTATGTCAGCTAGACTTGGTCATCGTGGTATGAAAACCGGAGGGGTGTTTAAGCGTTATTTCATCGTCATCTGCGGAAGACTGCCGGGGTCTGCTGTCGTCAAAGCCTATCAGTTAATGTGTCATTCGCCGTGCTGGTCGGAATTGTTTCGTTTCTCCTGTATTTTCAAGTTTTCGCAATCAACCTCGGTACACTCATTAAATCGGGCTCGATCAGGTCTACCCCTTGCGCAAACTTTTTTGACGGTAATATAAACGGATCAACGTCAAAAGCTGGTTTTTAATTTTGACAGTTTTTCAGCGCAGTCGTTTGCCTACAAGTGCACCAATTTTCTGCCTTTATCAAGGTTTTTGGACTTATCGGAAAGCTTATTGCTAGGTCTACTTCAAGAGACTTAAACCAACACTTTTGGTTGCTGCACAGGCAACTAGAAGCAATTATATCTTCATACACCGCCTTGGTGGACCAAGAGCTCTCACGCCGCATTGTGAATTGCGCTCTATCGAACGCACGAAAATCTCTTTGTTTGGCCGGATTTGTGCGAGTACGCCTGCTGGAACTTGCGGCATAACCTGTCGCGGCGCGCCACGAAATTGACCTCAGGGCTCCCGGTGCACGGAGCGGTCGAGTATTGAAGGACAATCTACCCTCGGCGGAATTTGGACAACTGAGCGCTTTTACAACCGGTTGGTTTGTATCGATCATTGTATCTGTAGTCGTGGCCTGTTTGGACCTGTATGAATTATTGTGCACTTTAGATAGGTGGTATAAGCCTAATATCTTGTCTGTTTCCTCGGCGGTTTGTCGATAACTGTTTACTTCCTCTTGATCACTGGAACAAAAACGGTGAAATTTGTCCCCTATTTTCTTATCCTTGTCCGCATAAAATAGTTTTCACAAGCCCTAAAACCGAGTGACCAATCAGTAAAAATGCTCGTTACCTCAGTTAAAACAAGAAACAAAGAAGAGACAGGAAACCATCGAAATGCTGGCAAAACTTCTTGTTTATAACCAGTTCGTCAGCACGGAAAATATTAAAGGCTCATAATCTAAGACGAAAATAAAGCCGAAATTGCGCGTAAGAGTAAAAAAGCAATCAAATGATGGTTCTTACAAGGTTTCTCTGATAGAGCACAGCGCACTTACTGCAGGATCGCCCACTAAAGCGAGTAAAACGATTGCTGCGCTTGAACTACAGCTGAAGGATTTGAAGGAAAGGTTTGAATCTCTGTACCAAGTGCTGGAGCGATTTAACTCGCATAAGTATCTTTTTAATACTCCAGATACACCATAAATCAAACACCTTCGACCCGTTGGGAATCTTATACAACATGTTGCATTTGAGGTGCATGATCTCATTAAACGCTCCAAAAATGTTATAGCATTTAAATTACCAGAAAAGTTGTCTCTTGAGGCTATCTCCTCTGCAGTGGCAAACGACTGTCATATTGAAAGACTGCAGTTTTCTTGCGTGAGGCTGCGAAATAAATCTCTGAAGCATGTCTGTCCAGTACTTATTAAATTTGCAAATAACACACTAGCTGAAAAATGCATTTGTAGTACGAGCGCACAATCCCTTAGGAAAGATTACGTATCCATGGTCCTGAAACCAGATTTAACAGCATTACAAAGGGAGTTCATAAAAGCCTATTTCCGACAAACATTATGTGACCAATGTTTTCCGCCACCCACGAGAACTCAGGAACTTCCCCACCTGGTTGACCTAGATGACACTCTGATTATAAATGAATCATCTCTAAGGTTGAAATCAAATAGCAACTGCCATAAAAATATCGCTTTTGACTCCATTCAGTGTCACATTAGTCCAGCATTACCGCGCGACTCGTCCCCGAACATACAAGAAAGTTCCATTGCGCAAACTATTTCTACTCTCTTTTTGTCGTTCACCAACCAGGTGCATAGACGCTCTGGTACGAAACTGAAAACCTCCTCTTCTAAAAGCTGTGAACCTTTAAAACTGCGGAACAGCATTGTTGCAAAGAACACTGGTTGCAAAACCTCACGTGGAATCTATACGGGTGCTCCTAAGCACAATAGAAAAACAGCTGTTTTAAACGTTCCACCAAACGCTTTCACCACTGAAAACCAGCAGACAATCGGCATATCTCAAACCATGCAGCATTTGAATATGCGAGCTGTGCGCTCCATAACTTTTGAGCCACTTGCCATTGAACTTCAAGTAGTTAAGAGAAATTGGCCCAACCAAAATCCTCTCAAACTGCCTCAACATGTAAATAATCCTAACTGGCACGTAGGTTATGTGCAACAGCCAGAAAACTGTACTCTCCCAGTGGGTCGCCATTTTCCCAGTATTTCACCCTTCCGACTGTTTTTGGGGGTCCAGTGGCGTTTTACCCGCCACACCACCAAATGACACTAATTCCGCAAATTATATGTCCTCCGTCTCCACCGCCCCCACTCCACTCTCTCCAAATAACACCTCGTTGGGGTCCTGTACCTGGATTCCTGTAGACAACCCAACGGATAACAAGACACTGCACTTAATTTTAATTAATTCCCGTTTACTGTTAAATAAAATACACTTCCTGCGTAATATTCTTTACCTTCCTTCTCCTGATATAATACTAATTACAGAAACATGGTGTTCAGCAGAGATGTCTGACACATTGTTCGGGATACTGTATTATAACATCTCTCGTAATGACCGCCTTTATCGTAGAGGTGGAGGCTGTATAATCTACGTCAAAGACAAATACTTGGTTCTGCCTCTGAATGAACCACTTCTACGGAGACTTCCTGAATCGGTGTGGAGTACAGTTTCTATTAAACCGACAAATCACTTAGTAGGTTGTATTTACAGACCCCAATCGTCTACACTCACAATGACCGATGACTTGTTGGACAATTTCTCTCTTATTGCTGACCTCTCATACACTAACAAAATAATCGCTAGGGATTTTAATATACCCGAAATCTTATGGTCCCTTAACAATAAACCACAAAAACACAATCCTTTTATGTCTACTCTTGATCAACTGGGATGGGTACCGCACGTCACAGAACCTACACGGCTTGGTAACACACTTGATCTAATATTTACGATGGGATGTTCGCATGTGTCCACATATATCAGTGACAAGTTGCCGGGTAGTGATCATAACATCGTTGGTTGTATTTTTCCAAATTCTTTTTAAACCGACAGAATCAGTGATCAATTACCGCTCATTCTCTTCTGTGAATTGGTCAATTTTCTCGGATCTTATAATGTCTTTATTTTGGGATCCATTCTTCTTAGCACAGAATGTACAATTTGCTTGTTATGAATCCTACCACCGCATTCAGCTTTGTGTTGAAGCTGTGGCTCCAGAACGTACCAAGAAATTGAAAAGGACTGCTGCTCCTGCAGGCATCTCGAAAAGATAGCCACTAAACTTTATAAAATAAGAGAAAATTCTAGGAAAACAAAGGGTTGTACTCTGCTGATGCTCCATACCAGATTGCTTACAGCGTTATACCCAGAGGACCATGAAATGCTATGCTCTGAGGAAGTAAAGTCACTGAAGGGCGCCAACGTGGTAGGCTTCATCTCAAAACTTTTGGGCCGTAGGCAAAATAGAAAATCAATCAATCAATCAATCAGTTAGTTCGGCCATCATGCTCACCAGGCCATGACAACATCCCTTCAATACTGGTAAAGCACGGAGGTCCAGACATCCCCCTGTTTTTGCTTAATGTATTTACACTTTCCATGCTCAATAGGAAGTATCCTATACACTGGAAACCATCAACTATAATACCAAGACACAAAAGCGGATCTATGCAAGATATAATCAATTACCGCCCAATCCACCACATATCTATTATCTCCAGAATCATGGGGCGGATAGTTAAAGAACGCATATTAGAATATTTGAGTTCTATGAGCCTTCTAAGTAAACATCAACACGGTTTTTTGAAAGGTAGGTCGTGCACTACCTGCCAGTAAGATTACCTTGATTACGTGACTAGAGCAAGAGACGCCTTAATATTTCTTGACATCCAAATGGCTTTTGACCGTGTCCTACACAATCTATTGTTGCTGAAGCTTATGTCTTATGGTATCACTAATTCGCTTCTAGATTGGTTGTCTTCCTACCTCGAGGGTAGAAACCAAGCAATCAAAAACGGTAACTGTACATCTGAAGCCACTACAATCTCCAGTGGAGTGATTCAAGGTAGCGTGCAAGGCCCGCTTTTATTCTTAATCTATTGCTACGATCTCCTCGACGAAATCTCGTATGGAAAGTCGTTCCTTTTCGCAGGTGATGTTAAAATTGTGTATTGTTCCGCTCCTGGGCAATGTAGTCCTAAGTTAGTCTATATTCAGAGTAATCTATTGTACTACGGCTGTGGCCCTTCTCTGAACATCCTTACATTAAACGATACCCCTATTCCTGTGTGTGGCGCAGTCCGAGACCTTGGACTAAGATATTCTACCTCATTTAACTTTTTAGAGCATTTTATATTCTTGCAGGCTTCTGCCAGAAAAGTGATCGACTTTATAAGTCGAACTCTTATTTTGAGGGATTCCAGGCTTCAAGCATTTAAAATATGTGTTAGGTCGAAACTTGAGTATTGTACGATAGTGCATAGTAATCTGAGAAAAGTGGATATTATAGCACTAGAAAACATGCAACGATCATTCACAAAGAGGTTTCTGAACATGCCTAATATTATGAAATACCGTGAGCGTTGAGAGGCGCTAAATATGGAGCCGCTATGGCTACGCAGACTCAAACTCAATCTGTGCCTTCCATACCGCCTACTTTTCGGATTAACTTTCACTGCTCAGCCATACCTCGAGTTTCAGACTCGTATGCGCTATGAACTAAGAAACACCGAGCGCACAATCAAAATACCAAAGTCTCGCACAAAGCTCAGCTAAAAATGTTTCTCTGTAAAATATGCGTTAATATGGAACAAACTTCCATCTGGTGTTAGAAACTGCACTACCTATGCACCATTCAGACGCATGATTAATATTCACCTGACTGTTGAAAACATCTGGTCAACAATAAGCCAAACGGTGGCTCTAGATGATTTGTATGAGATAGGTCCTGGATACTTATGAGAGTCACCATATGCTCTATTCGTTTCAATAATATAAGATTATCTACATGTAATTGCATTCTTGAGTATATATTTGAGAACGATCTTACTCCTATTAATCCGTCTAACCAATTCTCTTTTCTCCTTTGACGCACTGGTTCGTAGATGCACTACGCCTTTCAAGCTGATGTTTCTGTACCATCGTCGTCACTCGCCAAGATTTTCCATCAAATTGTGACTGGCCTATTACAAAAACCCATATGGAAACCATTGATCAAAAGACGAATAATTAACTAAATTAAGCGATCACGTTGTACATGTTGATAATACCACCCAATTGGTCTGTGCCTCGCACTGCTGAGGAATAAAACATTTATTTATTTACAATGGCCCATTGCTATTCCTCCGGATACTGGTCAACAACCTAAAGGTAACACGCTTGTCTTGTCAGCTGAACTACCGGGTTCATGTCTGGGTCAGGACTGAGAGACACGGTATTCCTAGCCATAGTTCAGCTGGGGATATTTCGCAATCAGCAAAGCATCTGACTGCGTGTTGGCATACTTCTGATGCCTTTTGTCTTCCATATCACCTCCGGTAACTGAACAGCTCGCATTCATGTGGTTTTAAACAGTCGGGATATATGTGCTTGCCCAGTTGCATATTAGCTTAGTGCCCAAATTCACGCACCATCCATGAGATATTCTTACGTCGTCAGTTTAAGCGAATGTCGGAGAATATACCCCATTATGCAAACTTTAGACCAACACAACACAGGCCTCATCCCAGTTCATGGTTTGTCTAGGCAAGGCCGCTTCAAAGTAACATTAGCCATTGTATATGTCGTTCATTTCATAATTGTAATTGAAATGTCTTAATTACGGTGGCAATTGGCACTTAGTCAACATGCTCAGCCCTAATTACGGTTTCGAAATGCCACATTCGTCAAATTACCTATTACTCCTACCGTTCCACTCACAGTTATTTCATGTGCAGCCTCCACTGTTGTGCAGTTTTTTTCGGGCAGTGGAAAGGCGTCTTCCTGTCTACGTTTTCTCCGTAAAAGACCTCAGATACCAATACATTACTGGAGTGTGTTGTCCTGTTCACTTTCGATAACTGCGTAACTACACACCATACGTCTTTTACACCGATTGCAGGCATCATCTCACCATGTTCACTCAGATTGTATTGAATCCAGTGAAGAGAAAACACTATGTGCATGGATTAAAAATCACGTACAGCGATTTTTCTGCTTTGTTCTTGGAGCAAAAGTCCGCCAATTTTCCTAATATTTGTATGTACTTTGTTAACGCATACCGTCGTTACAATGCTTTAATTGATGTTATAAAAGGCAATAATATTACATCATATTTTAACAAAGTTAACTTCGTCTCCTGCATGCAACGTTTCCCATGTATGCACGATGTCAACCTCCAAGAACGAATGTGATGCCGCCACTTTTTACTGCACCCCAAAAAATTTTCAGTGTTTACGCTTTGTCGGCTAAGAGCGATTTGCACACTCACGTGCTAGGTATGGAATATTGCGATTGGTTTCACAGTCTTGACCCATTACTGCATCCTGCTCCTTTGGTTGGTTTAACCAGTATGGTCAACTGCTCCTCAATAAGTAAGCCGATTCGGTGTCTGTTTGTAATACCTTTAAACCTACATTACATGAGGAGCAATATCCTTGCGTACACAACTACAATAGTCGTGCACCACCACAGGCACGCAATTGGATAACAGAAATCTGGTGTGGTCTAATTGGACGTAACCACTTCTCCAAGAAATGCCTACCTAGACTGTTGAGTTCCGCTAACCGTAACGTAAGAGAATGTGGACTAAGTCTCTTCTTGGGTCCTCACTTGCATGCTCACATAGGTTACTAGTTGAAAAGTAGAGTGGCAATGATGTGAGCATCTGTTGATTATCAACCGACCAACTTTTCACATATGGATAATCTGTACTTGGGCTTTTCTTCGTGATAAATCTTACCGACTACATCGTCATTTCATGAATCGTTTAGTCACCCGTTGGTCACGTCTCTGTACATCGTTTTCAAATGTCTATGGCTCACACTGCAAGAGACTACTCCTTAATGCTTGCTAGTTGTTGGTCAAAAGCGGTCCACACCCTCCCCATTATTTTATTCAGTACACATGCCCACATTCCTTTTGTTTACCCTTTTACTTTAGCTTTGCCACCTTCGATTCTTAAACAACCAAACGGATGTCAGGCATACAACAGCTGAATAAAAGGAAATTGCATCTCACATGCACACAACTTGCATCCTTGGCTTTACTAAAATGCATTACATGTCTGCTTTCATGACATTTTTATTCACTACGTTGATGGATATGCCAGTATCCATATTTTTGCCTGTTGTTCGACCTATATCTGCCAAATAGGGGACGGTTACACAGGCGTGTGGTGCCAATGGCTGAGGCTTCGCTAGTAGGGATAACGATTCCACTGCAATGGAAAATAAAGGAGCTAAGTAAACACCGTTAATGTAGGCATGTGTGGTTCAAAACGCTGACTTGTTGTCGTTGGAGCTAATGATGTATTTTCTATACGCCAATATGGGCTCCGTTAACACCGGACGTTATTGGTTATGGAGACGAATATGTAGGCATCGCTATCGGTCATGACAATACCAGTGCTATTAAACCGATATGGGATTATAGGGAACAGGTCTTGAAGGCGTGTGGAGCCAACTATTGAAGCATCGCTGGGATTGATATGGATGCAGGTGTCATGGGACATAGATGGGGTAAAAAAAGCACCTTCCATGCGGGCGAGTGGATTCGATCATAGGGGTATCGCCAGGTGCAGAAATAATGACGCATCAATGTTTAAAGACCGAGGTTTACTAAGCATTAGAAAATTAGGCAGTTAAAAGCCTAAATAGTTATCTGTTCATTAGCAATTATGTTGTCACTTTGATGGGATCTATACTATCTTAATATTCACCGACAATGCAGGTAAATGAGACAAAAAGTAGAGGTATGCAGATAACTTATTTATGTGATGCATTTTAAATCTCCGGTGTATCTGATCTAAGAACAGTTGTGTACCATTAATGGCATCTCGATCGGGTTAATTTATGTATCGTCTGGATGAGAACCATCAAAGATACCGGTAAATATCCATAATAACTTCGTAGATGTAAATATATATATATATATATACACATATATACATACACAATTACATATACATACATATACATGTATATATATACAAGTAGATATACATTGCTATAAGCTTTTCTGTATAAACATCCAGGTATGTATATCGTGATACAAATGCAATAGCATTATAATTATATCCACATCTATGTATCCATATCGATTATAATTGCAACAGGCCGACAAATCATTGCCCTCACATGCACTTGCCAGTACAGTTTCCCGTTAATCCGAGGGACTTGCTTGCAATTATAATTAACTACTAGATGTCAGCTATGTGGCGAAACACAACGATGTTAAAGGCGTATAACCTAATTTATACACATATTTCGTTACGTTCTGCACTTCATTATCAGTTCTCTCTGCATCTGTACTTAAACAACAAACCAAAATGGGACGTCGCATATCATCAATTTCTCACTTTCACAGAACCGATAGATCGATTTTTTGAACAGCTGGTGCCGCGTAACTTGTACATGTTATTCAAACTGTTCACTTTGGTAAAAATACACAAACGTATTAATGCATAGATCCACCAGCACACTTAATGGTTAGGTAGCAACGAGGCCCACATTAGGGAACAATTATTATACTAATAACTTTCAGCCGTTACACATAAATATACGTACTTTACTGATAAAATCAAAGGACGTGTATAAAACAACAAATCCGTACAAATAACACTTCACATATAATGTAATATAACAACCAGGAATAATTAGATATGCAAATCAAGAAATAGCGCAATGTATAGATATTACGAAGAAGTAATGCAAACACCCTAAGGAGCTGGATGGTGTATTAAAAAGTGCATCATTTCGTTCTCCTCTCTGGTTCTTGTATGGTCGCACCATTTTAACTCAAATGCAGGAATAATTCTATTGGAATAAGGCGGATTCATATTAGTTACGACGTAGCTACTATAAAAGACAACATGGGAAACCGTCAGAATACAAAAAGCACGTTAGGTTAAAAAAGCCTAATCAAAAGCTTAACTTTCTGCTGTGGCAGCAGAGTAAGAAAATTTTGAAAGTCGCGCAGATTTACTGTTATAGAAACCGACTAAGTGATTAGGGTAATAAGTTAATGAAAAGCGACAAATATTAAACGTACGATTTGGTACGTTACAAACATAAAATAATGCTGTAGGTAGAGGAGCATCTGATACAGAAAACGCTTGCAGGTATTTCACACATAGGCTTTCATTGGTTATTATGATATATCTGTGGCATTATAGTACAGCATTTTTAGGAAAAATTCCTTAATCACTTGTCTCACCATAACGCAAAGAAATAAATTTCAAATTGTATAACTAACATTTCGTTCTGTAGGCCATCTCATCCAAACATGTGGACAAGTTTTGCGGCATCAGCCAATACGTAATGCATCCAAGTTTCAACAAACAAAATAATGTAATTTGTGCACATCAGGAAAATTAATAGATCTAGCACATTTCCTCCTATTAGCTCACTGGCGTTTGGGGTAGGGGATTCCGATGGTCGCTTATGGTAACCTTTAGTGCAAAGCTTTAGGTATGACGGTAGTAAATTTATTAGAGATTGCTAGAATCAAAGGAATATATTTTTATCTGTATCCTTTTGTGACGCAATGCAACAAATACATTTTTCATATCCAACCATACACTTAAATATAGCTATACTGCATTGAATGAATCTGGTAAGCATTTTACAATATCCAGGCAACATGTTTTGCAGGATGGTTTGTGTAGGAAACCATGTTGTTACTTATCTACTAGCTGTACTTTTTGACAACATTCAGCAAACTACTGTAGACTACATTTTTGAGTAATTTAGAGATTTTAGAAGTGTTTTAGACCAACAGATGATAATTGAATTTGTACATGGGTTTTTCATGTATCTCGATCCCAATATAATAGTATAATACTAAAAAGTTTGCATGCCAGGACCATGTTAGTGTATGGCGGATGGCGGAGCTCATCGTCCTCTAAACTGGGAGCAGACTAAAGGAATTGCATTTTTTGATGAATATTGCAAGTAGCAATATTTATTATAGAAAGAGCAATAGCCGTTGATATACTAATGCGTACATTCATGGACACATTCTCCAAGTAAATGGACAAAAAAGGAAAAGGGTAACTTCTTTACTTATGGCGACGGCCTTAAAATCTTTAGTCTTCCTCGTCCACTAATTCATGGATAAATGCGGATCGGTTGTTGGTTCGATAAAGTAAAAATTTGGCAAGAGATTTGCTGTACCTTTGCTTGTACAGCCATTTTCTCTCTATGTTTTCACCGGATCAGCGGGGAGTGTTTGCTTGCAGAAACGGATTGTTGCAGCTGCAAGACCAGTGTAAAGTTTTCTGTAATGTTAGAACCACTTTGGTGTTCTAAATGTTTGACTGACTGGACGTTCACCAAGATGATTTGAAGAACACTGACTTGCATATCTTCTAAAGCGATGAGGGTTATGAATTGATAAAACTGATTGTTTAAAAACTCCACTGCTGCGTAAACATTGTCTATGAGGCCTGAGTCATTTAAATCCGAATAACGAATGTATTTAATAATTAATCCTAGTGTAACCATTGGATGGCGCGGTGTGAAATAGATATGTTTGTGTCGATCCTAACGAAAATGGTTTGACCCATCATTGTGCGGCTTTAGCTAAGCTACTGTTTTAATTGATACACTAGTGTATTGCGGATACACAGTGTTATAATCAATTCTAAAACTTTTGATGATATATTTTCACCCAAACATCAAAAGTGATATTATAAATAACGTTGTATTTACACAGGAGGATGGCTGGGGATACCAGTGTATCCTTGGTAAATTGATCGCCTTTAATTGTATTTTGTCGCCGTGAACTACTAAATTCTCATATGCAGGCTCCTGCGTTGTTGACAAAACGCTTATATACAATGAAGCAAAATTTATACTGAAGCACCTGGGAAGAATAATCAGAAATTTTCTGGGAGTTTGCTAGCTGTGCATTTTGTACATCTTAGCTGCAAATGTCTGTTATAGATATAACAAGCATCCACCAATTTCTCTTCTAAAGTGATCGTTACGCGAAACTAATCATAAGAGTATACTATGCCTGCGGCATCATATTTTGTTAACGAAATATGCCAGCAGCTAGTTCAATTGTGCAAGCATGGGTAGCAAATGCAATTTGTTGATAATGGGTTTGGCATTTATCAAAGGTGCTGAAATTATACTCTGATTGGTGGGATCAGCGTTTATTAGGTCACTGCTCTTTGAGAAATGGTAATCGTGCATCATTGTCTTGGCGTATGCATGCATGTGTGGGAGCGGTGGGACCGAGTAGATTACTAGCAAACCTGTGGGTAGGAGTGTTACGCCTTCTGTCAACGCAGGAATATTTTGAGCGAACGGAAATGGTTGTGGTTTCAAGTCTACATTTCGGATGCATTAGCATTGGTCTACTTTGATCAGCCGAATTAATGGTACAAAGAACAGCGCATTTAGTTGCTTCTGTTGGATAAGTGAGGACTAAACGAGATTCCGTTCGCACCACCGATCAAAGAGGATCACGGAGAGACAGGGTGGGTGGATGCACTTGTAAGGATGTAAAAAAGATTGGCGGCCCCCTGTTGACAAAGTCCTGCTTCCGTTGCCTTGCCATTGACTATGGCCTAATTGGATATTATGGCTAGGGGTAACCAATGACTTATGAATTTCGTTTAAATCGGCCCAGCGTATCGCTTCGTATTGTGGTTGTAGGAATCTGACTTATACGTCTCATGATTTCCTGCTGTGCTTTTCAGAGTCTAAAGGCTTCTGTTGACGATGACTCTTAGTGTGTTCGGCTGTCTGTAGAGTATATTAGATTGTCTAAAGACTGGATTGTCGTTCTATCTGGGTCCCTGGTTATGTAAATCTGATGTAAATCAGTTGTGAGCTCATGATATCAACCCTTCCAAGAGCTTAGGGTTTATCGCTGTTCATAATTTTAATACTTTGTAATTAATTGCTTCATCGGCTTAACAGTTTTCGCAGTAGAGACAGTAATGATTTGAGTAGCAATCGAGCATAAGCTTTCGGCCTGATAGCGTCAACATGCGTTTTATTACAATGTTCCTAGTTATTTAATTATGTCAACTATTTGGATATTTTTCTGTAAGCTGTATAATTATGGCTTGTTGACCAGACCTGCATGGTTAAAACCTCAGATGGACCTATGTAAGGGCGGCCTGTCAGAAAGGAATTAGAAGTTCGTTGAACCCGTTGCGTTGGACTGGATTACGGAAAATATTCATGAATCGTTCTGAGGATGATTCACTTAAGAAACTGAAAGTGATCATATGGCGATTCATTGAAGCATACTCTTTTAATTGCTGGTATTCGCATCAGCCTTTATTCATGTCACAGGTTATTGGCATTCAATTTTCTACTTTAACTAATCTAATTGTATTTGGAAAGTTAAACGAATCGCCCTTCTTTTCTCCAACTCTGATGCGACAAACGCTGTCAATTGTCCTAAATATTCCTCAATTAATTTGATGGGGTATTCCCGTTTGATTTCCGAAGTATGCTGATGATGCAAATGACCTGTAAGTGGTTCCATTATTTATTCATTATTTAGGGAGGAACAACGCCTATATAATGGGTATATCACATAAAATGTGAGATAAATGCCAAGGAATATGTGAGCAATTATATGGAAGCAAAGAATACCGACTTCTGCGCTGTTGCTTGGGCAGCAGAGTGTCCCAATTCCACGATCAGTAGGTGTGGCCTGTTGGGTGCGTAATTTTGCATTAATGTTTGGGAAGGATGCAAACAAACCTATAATTCTTTAACCAAATATCAAGGTAGTGAAGATACATATGATGAGTTTTCGATCTCGTCTCTGGGGGCGATAGGTTGCAGGCGAATGACGAATGCTTTTTAAGCGATTTAGACGCGAAGTTCATTTTGATCGGCAGTACCTGTAGCGTAAACATAATAGTCACTAGTAGTAGTCTTGCAATACTGTGAGAAAGCTGGTTTATGGTACAGCTAAAATGCGCCCGGAAATTGTTATGGAACAATTAAGCAACATATCTGTCAAAATTCAATGAATGTAGATTTCACTTCTGAATTACGCTACGGAAATCTAGTGGCGTAATTTGGTAGCTGTCAATAATCCAGTATGGAGAGATATGTAGGATAAAAACAAACAAAGGGAACAGAAAGAGTTCAAACACTTGCGTGTGTACTAAAATTCCGTGTTATAAATGTAAGTGAGCGAATGAAGCAAAACATCGCAACCGCACGGTGTGTGGTGTTTACCAGTGGTTATGGATTGGGATATGTAATTGAATCGCCCAGTTGGAACGTTAGTATTTACTCCCCAGCCACATGGTCGTCAACCCCAATTGATGAGCAAGTCTTGCATTGTACCCAACTGATCGTCAGCTTAACACAAACGTGCGTGAAAATGGAAACGTGTATCTGGGCTGTCCTTACAAACGATCCTTTATTACATGCATGTTGATCTATATACAGTCAACTACAAACTCAGTAAATCTGCAGAAAAACATGGGTATGCTAGAAAGATTGTCATCAATACTAAATCACTATAATCCAAATGCAAGACCTATTTGCTCTACTATTTTTCCTATTTTCCGATTGCCTAGCTGGCGAAGACATTTTAGGATAATATACTTAGTTTTTATACTTAATTTATTTCTGTTTATCCTGGCTCAGTGATGAACCAAACATGTGTGTCAAAACCAACGCAGTGATACTTCAAGGAATTATACATGGTCTTCATATTTTAGCAAATTTTAGTCTCCAGCATTTATTTTTCCCATTTCAGCGGGACACAACTTCACTCATATCCACAGACTAAAGCAAGCTAGTTTCATTTAGGTTGTACTATTATTATAATTGCATTACAACTTCATGCGTAGTTGCGCAATCAGGGCTTTGTCATATATAATGTATAACGATAAACGATTTTATTTCTGAGATGCATTTATTCCCACCTAGCCAATATAGCGCTTTACACAGGCGTAGATAATCCAACCACTAAGCCCACTTTAAATGTTCTCCTTAACGAGCATTGTTAATTAACTATCAGAAATTACTCGATCCCTGCTATTTTTACTTTAACATTACATGCCATCCTTGTTACTAAAAGCAGAAAACATGAGGGCATACGGATTTGAGATCGCGAATCCGCAAAAGGCACTGCTGTTTGTTTGCTGCTACACGCGTTGTAAGTAATAATAATATGTTCTACTTTAACTAACGTCGGCTTATAGATGAGCCGGAATAGCTGAATTAATCAATGTACCGAAACCTAAATAAAACTTGCTTACATAAGCGGGCATATATAATGTAAAAATAGTGATCTGAAACCTACGTTGGTGTAATAATAATTAAATTAAGCACATTTACTTCCTTTATGTGGAATTGTAAAACTAGGGAAATATACGACACAACTTATATAATTAGGCTTCGAAAAAATTCAGGATAATAATTCTACAAATGGCAAAAGAAATCTAAATGGTAATTGCAAACCAAACTAGTTTATTAACATTTAATATTTTTACACTATATATATTTAGGTTGCAATAATGTTAACAGCATTTGCTGCATTTTTCGAAATCTGAAATGCAGGTCTTTTTTCAATCGTTTCCAAGACAATTAGTACTAATTTTGTTAATAATACAAATAGTAAGTTCTACTTTTATAGCTTTTCTGCAAGACTTTGCGGTATTTTCGAGAGGTAAATCAAGTGTTTATCTGTTCTTGGATGCAACTGTTTTAATACGCATAGAAACACATTTAAATTTGCATTTCCCTTAATGCTAGTTAAGTTTCTGTTATCAATAAGGACCTTTACTCCATGTAGTTTTATCACATTAAACTAATGACATTGCCTATTTGTGTACTACTTAACTATCCATTGATTTCTTTGAATAGAATGTAAGATGAATGTAAATCTTCTGTCGGACGCAAAAGGTATTACCCACGAAGTTAATCGCCTCCGTCCCATCCGAGGTGAATTGTGAATATGGTTAAGATAATTGTGAACGTGTGTACTTATCTAGACGCCGAAACTGGAATGAAGTAGTGATTATGGCAATTTGCATGTACATTGCTTGTGATGCAGAAACTTATCTCTTCGGATTAGCAAGGCAAATACTAACAGCAAAACACGACGCTTATTCCACACATAACTGGTTAATAAAACTTGTGGGAAACTGATTATACACGATTAACATCTTCAAAATTAACCTTGGTGATTCTGTCGCATCGACGCAGTGGTAAGATGGAATTAACACTGAAAGCAAACGAGACGAAATGCCTAGAGTCTATAGTGATCACTGCCGAAGCGTAGGGTATTAAAACGCATTTACTAATTTCTTGCCATGAAAAAGATGCGAGTATACAGGAGTAACTAGATAATTCAAAAACATAAGCCAAAGTCAGGCCAAGCTCATTAATTCCCACAGTGCCTAGTACGGTACTCACAATAAAGCAATAAAAACATGTTATGAAAGGAGCCGTTAATCACAAGGTTGCTTAAGCAGTACAAATGCGACGCATAAGACAGGGAGTATATGTTTGAATTGAGATATAAACATTGAGTATATATATCTGATAGCAGCTTTTTGTGCAGATTCACAGCCTATTTTGCATAGCGTACGCTACATTGATGTAAAATTCATTTTCTCGCATTGCTATTCTTATATATCAAAATAAGTATTTTCCTTGTATGAGGACAAAAATAGCAAACCATTGTTATAACTGAGGTGCTAATTGTCCGCCTGGAATAACCCTTTTATATTGCAGGTTGTTCCTTAAATTCGTAATGCTTTACTGATTCATTATATTTCGACCATTCATGATTTTCTGGAATTTCAGCGTAAGGTGCTTGAGTTTTACCATTTAAAACGATAAACGATTCTGTCGCAAAAATTAGCATCAAATTACATTGGATTTCAAACTACATGGCTCCTTTTAATTTATGCAAGGAAACTTTGTATATTTAAGTGAATTGGTTTATGGCGCAGAAAGTGAGTAAATGCAATATACTTCAATATGTCAACTTGGCGAAATCTCCTAATTGATTATGTTTAATTCGATTAAAGTCTCACCCAATCAACGCGAAAGCATTTTGCTTTTTGATATTTGAGACATTAAAATCCAGAGATGATGATATAATACCGATGATTTTTAAGTTAGGATTGCTGATATTTAGAAAGTTCTTTTTCCCTGTTAATTTAGTTTTATTAGTTAGATTATCAGTCACAAATATATTGCTTTCACTATCAGGATTATGATGAAGATAAATGTGATGGCGTGCCTCATGAAATTTAGCAATGCCAGTGCTGTCAACGCATGAAAGACAGACTGGTCCGACGATTTGGTAGCACTTGCACATAAACACATTACTTAAAGCATGGCAAGTGCCATTAGCTATTCGCATAAGATGATCTGTATCCAGTAATTTGTAACACTAACCTTTGAGGCTGACGCTACGTATTGGCAACGCATGAAAATAACACCTATTGTCCGACAGCAATACGCGCTATGCTACTTTAAAATGTCTATTGAAACCCACTGCATTGTCCCCGTGCATTTTTTCAAAATATAACATGGTGCGCTGTATTATAATCTGAAGGACACAAATCAACTGGCATAAACTGCAGGTATAAATCGTGGAAGGGCTGATAGAGCCTTCCGTGACACGAGTATAATACTATATACATACAAGGGAAATGACCATTCACGGTTACAAATAGACACATCATGACTACTTTAAACCATCTTTATGCAAACAATTAGGTACAACCTGCACTTAAAAGTACGTTAGTAACTTTCACCAAAGCCACAAGCATCAGTGAGAACATCGGATTCAACATTAATAATTTTAGCGAACAAATACGAAATCATAATAGCTGAACACGATGTTAAACAACAGTTTTTTTGCAGGTTGTTTTTATTAACTTGAATAGTATCGCCAATTGCAGTTGAAACAGTTTGCCCTAATTTAACTTATCCTAATTGGCAACTGATCATTGTTCTCTTCTTCTTTGGTGAAATGGATGCCGGAAAAAATATTGTTGATTAGTTGATGTGATTCATTTAGTCTGGAGCGTTTGAGGATGACAAAAGGATAATCTACGTAACGTACCCAAAGTTTGGGCTCCACTATTGGCAATGCCTTCTCATCCAAGCTTTGCATCACTGCTTCCGCTACCAGTCCAGAGATTGGCGATCCCATTGGCGTACCCATTATCTGTTTGTACATTTGACCGTTGAAAGTGAAATGCACGTTTCCCTTCGTTCCATCGAGATTAGCTTGAACTAACTGTAACAAAACATGAAGCGCTAACAAAGGCAAACTTTTCGTAGTTAAACGAATTTTCGAAAGCGCTCTCTGTCGCAAAGTAGACTTATTCTACACAATGCCTGGGAAAATCAGAAGCGGCAAGTTGGCTTTCCAGAAAGCGAATATGCCAGAATTAGTCTTGTCCATGTTTATATGTATAAGACAATCGCAATGGCACGGTGGCTGTAGGCTTCCACTTCCGTACTCGAAGTCGCTTTGTTGTTTGATGATGCGGTGTGCTTATCAGCACATAACGTTAGTCATGCGTACGAGAATATTTGCGTCATTTTAGGCCAGACAGGTCCGGCCCCATTCGTAGTTTGACCCATGTCAGCCCCATTAGATTGTTCCATGGTCAGGTGCAAGGGCTTATTAGGTGAGCGACCAAGTCACTGCTGACCAATGTGCACTTCGTCTCCACTGCCACATCTGTTAGGGGTGGTTGTACAAGTGTGAATCCTAATACAGCATGGGTCACCAGTTTTGGAGACACAAGTATCTGTACATCACGACCATCCCCAAATGACAACGTCCCTAGGCCTGTCTAGAAAGGGCCCTGTCCGACAGGTCCTGCGACTATTTCGTTGTTCGACGCCCGAAGGATTTTAACATGTTGGTACAAGCAGCACAAACGCTTTGTAGTGTGTGAAATGTAAGGCCATTGTCGCCATCCCATATCCAGGGATTTGTGACGATTGAGCAAGTCGGCTATGTTAAATAGCTGCATGTACCGAAACACCAGTCTTGTTTAGATATTAGCCGCTGGCGTATAGGGTCGGTTATTCGAAACGGATCAATTATTTCGCAATTCAGCTTATAACGAATAAACAATTCAATTTCAAATGAAACTTTTTCCAGGACCAAATCAAGTTCAAAACCCTATCAAAAATGTCATATTTTGTTTGGAAAAATATCCGAGTATATTTAAAAGCATTTTTTGGAAGACGTTTTTGTGGGCATCAAAATAAACGCGATTTCATTTATTTTATGGTTAGGTTGTGAACTAAAAGCAAACTACCTCCGTTAATTAATGTCAATTAATTGTCGTTTAGCTGAAGAATTTGGCATGGATATTTAAGCTGTTCTGTTGGATTGGCCACTCTTTGGCTGATCGTGTTTTCCCTTTATATAATTGGCAAATACACTCATCTCCGATGACAATAATCACGCTTTTTTAAATAAAGCCATTCAAGTGCTAGGCGATGCTGCTCCGGTGAACAACAAGAAAGCAAAAACGATGATTAATTTCCATCACAAACAGCTAAACGTTTTTTTTAAATTACTGTTTTGGAATACGCAAATGATTTCAAATCAAACATTTGAATCCGCAGACCAGTGTGGCTTTATTTCCTTTGTCAATTGGCAAACAGTATATCGTTAAACGGTTGTCTCTTGTTAAATGAGAAAACAGAGATTCGTCGCCGTTACATAAGCTGGTTTATTGGTTAGCTTCTGATTTGCAGACAAGTGAAGATTTACCATGTATCCATATCCTTATAATCTTATAAACCTTAAGTCTTTGTTTACTATAACAGAAACGTTTCTCTTAATTTTGTTATGCAAGGTTGCATGCCAACGTATTGCACCATACAATAGTATTCTAAATAAAAGTGATCAATTTTTAATACATGTACAATTTTCCGTATGTGTTTTGGTACTTGTTGCCATTATCCAAATCAATTTTAAACTTGGTCAAAGGGCATCTAAAACTTTTGCAAACATTACGCGACGAAAGTCTATGATACGTCTGTTTAAGTATTGCAGCTTTACAATTTTAATCTCAATACATGTTAAAATAATATAACAAAATACCTGTAGATATCAGTTTGCACAATATCATAATTCCACAGTGGCATTTGGCTCATTTCGTTGCTTATCTGTAGTAGTTATTTCATCTCTCCCGAAAGCTCATTTTTACATAGAAACATCATTTACCGCCTAAGTTATACGTATTTTGAAAATTTTCAGTTTGGTAAAAAGAACCAGAAAAGCATAATTGCATCTATCCACTAGCAAAATTAATAGTTTGGTAGCGAATTTGTTCAGAGAAGGATACGATTCTGATGCAACTAACGTTCAGCCGTTAGCATGAACAAACGGAGATTAGTAAGAAAACTAAAGGATGAGTATAAAACAAGGAATCCCTACATATAACACTTCACCTATAATGTAATAGAATAATCCGGATTAATTAGATAGGAAAGACATAAAATTATTCAATACACAGCTATTATAAAGAAGTAATGCAAACATCCCTAGGGAGCTAGAGAGTGTATTAACAAGTGAAGGTTCATTACGTTCTCACGTCCTGCGCTTGTAGGGTCGCGCCATTTTTACTCAAATGCAGGAAGAATTATGTTAGAATACGGCGGATTCATATTAATTACGACGCAGCTGCTATAAAAGAAGACGCGGGCCACGGTCAAAAGACAGGAAGCATGTTACGTTATTTAAGCTTCATCAAAAACATACTTTTCTGCTGCGGCGGCAAAGTTAGAATATTTGGTAAGGCGCGCAAATTTACAGTTATACAAACGGTTCAAATTTTATATCGCATGCTAATGCTTTTCTTCCTTTTCCTTAAATGTATCACTTAGTTCAGAATAATCATATTTTGACAGAAGGCTAAACAAAGGTATTTTGTAGACAGTATGTCCTAATAATATGCAAGTATGAGCATTGTACCTTGGGGAAATTTAGTTTTAGAAAAACCGTTGTTTTTATGCAATAGCAAATTAGTAGGCAACTTTAACTGCATTCGTATAAAACACCATATGAAAATTGAAACTGGCAGTCCTCTAAGAAGAAGTGCAGTCGAAAAGGAACAAGCGTAATTCGAGGCAATAGAAGAAATGCTTCGCTTTTAAAATACTAACCATGAATTATAGACGCCTAATTCAATTATGACGTTTAGATCCGGGAAACTTATAGATCCCTATATATGATTATGTTATGTGTCTGTAAATTTGAAGGAATTTATGATCTCTTATTTGAAATTCGATAGGGAATTTGTTGGTAAAATGCGACATATATTACAAGGACGTTTTGGTGTATTGTAAAAATAATGCAATCCATTACATTATCCAAATCACAAATCAATTATTTTAAATTCTGTCGTTAGCAAAATATGTTTTTTTTAATTATCACTTACAAACACATCAAG
>OX104071.1:11433617-11450365 GCA_944474145.2 Dicrocoelium dendriticum | reverse complement strand
AATATATATGTCATCTCAAGCCAAAAAGCTACGCTAACATACCTTAGTAACTAGTTAAAAATTTAGTAACTTATCGCTTAACTTTGCATCGCTGTAATGCACTGGATATTCCGTTTCGCACACACCTGTAGACAAGTTCCCGCCAAATGTTATTTATTCATCTAGTTAAATGTATGTTTATGCCTTTTATCAACATATGCTGACTTCTATCTGCGTGATAATTACTTACATAACATTGGAAGAAAAAACGATCAAAACTTTATATTTTTTTATAAAATACTCCCATAATTTCATTTTCTTTTTTAGTAAACGGCAGTACCTAGTCTTAGAATAATTACAGGATAAAATTGTAAGAATATTGAAAACTGAATACTGGTTCGAAGCAGCGAGTAAAGCTTTCTCTTTGTAGCTGCATCATTCATCTTTCTTGGACATAACTGATGTTCCGTTCCGCTCTCTATATTTTGTCTCTGCAAAGTGTTTGTCAAGGAGCTTCTTAAATTCCCACACTGAGTTCGGCTCTACTATGTGCTGCGGCAGGTCGTTCCAGACATTCACCACTCTGCGTTCGAAACACAGTTGGTGAGCGACCTGCTTCAACTTCGGTACGATAAGTTTATACCGGTGTCCTTGCTTGCAGCTTGGTGTGCACAGATGAAGCAGTTGTCTTAACAGAGGGTAATCACTCAGATTTACTATCCGGTGCGTCGTGATAAAGGTCAACCCTCAGCCGACGATAAGCGAGTGTGTACAGCCATAGTTTCCTACATCGGTCTTCGTATGGCATAATTCGTAAGTTGGGAATCATTCTGGTGGATATATGCTGCACTCTCTCAAGCTATTCTAGCTGGCCCCGGGTCATGGGACAATACGCAGGAGAGCCGTACTCTAACATTGGCCGTATTATCGAGAAGAAGAGGCAAGTGGCATTCTCTCCAGGCCAAGAGCTGAACCTGCGCCTGAAAGCCCAAAGCATCCGAAGGCTGTTTTGGTACAGCCTATTCATGTTGTCAATGGAATTTAGGTCGCAGCGTGAGAGTACACCGAGGTCGTGCACGAAAGGCGAGGGATTTAACGGTTGAACAACCACTGTGTAGGTTCACCTATGTTTAACCTTACCTAGCCTCATGAATTGCGACTTGACAGGGTTGATCAGAAGGTTAACCTCTGCAGACCATGTTGACAGCCGGTTGAGGTTCTGCTGAAGCAAATCACAATCATTGAGTGTGCGGACTAATCTCCACACCTTCAAGTCATATACGAACAAGGCACAAGGTGATTGGAGTAGCTGTGGCACATCGTTTCCATGGATCAGAAACAAAACCGGCTCCAGTACAGTGCCTTGGGGCACGCCGCTGCTCGATGAATACCAGTCCGTTAGATGGTTGTCCACCTGGACATTCCACTTTGGATCAACAAGGAAATTTCTGATTCATTTGTGCAGCGAACCACCAACACCGCACATCCCCAGCCTGTCAAGGAGCACTGCAAGGTTAACCTTGTCAAAAGCCTTACTGAAGTCAATTTAAATGACGTCGACCGACTGGCCTTCGTTCAGCGTTTGTAACCATTTATGCCTCGTCAACAGCAGGTTGGTGATGCACGAGCGACATTCATGAAACCATGCTGTGCGGTCAACAGATTTTTTGAGAATCGAGAAGCTGAAAAAGGCTATTCTTCACGATCTTCTCGAACGTCTTTGTCAAAACAACGGTCAGGCAGATTGGCCGGTAGTAATCCAATTTGCTTGGGTTACCGCCTTTTGGTATGGGCTTTACGACTGAGTATTTCCAGTCGTCCGGTAACAGTCCAGGGTATAGTGACCTGTTAAACAGTTCAGGTACAGAAAGCGCGATGATGGACGATATGGACTTGAGGATCAGTGGGTGTTACCATCTGGCCCAGCAGGCTTCGTCCCGTCAAGATTTGCTAGAAGCTTACATACATCTTCAATATTGCAGTCCAGGCTGTTAAGTTCGGCTGAAGCTCTACTCGTCGAACTCGTTACAGAAACCTGGTCACTTGCAAATACGAAGGCGAAGTGCGTCGCCAATGCGGATGCACGATCTGAACGCGAGGTAAGGGGCTGTCCATCTGAGCCTTCTAACACTGGGACATTGGCCATGGGCCTCAGGAGCGGCTACAAGTATCCGATGATCCTTTTGGGAGCAGTTTTTGAGGCGGTTGCAAGCTCCTCTTCGAAGCTTCTGCGTTTTAGTTTTTCGCGTTGTTGCAGTGATTTCGCTTTACCTTGTACGCCTTGTAGTCCTCATCAGAGTCAGATAACAGGAATGGGTTCCATTGTCTGCGTCGTCGGGCCAGTTTGTTGTACTCTTTTTCAAACCAACGGGGTTTGACTGGCCAAATTTTCCGAAATTTGAGTGGTACAAATCGGGCGCAAAAGGATTTCACTCCCTCTTTAACCATAGTCCAACAGGTTTCAAGCGATCAATCCTGTGGTAAAGACCAGTCTATCTGGCTCGCTGTTCGAATAAGGCCATTAAAGCCCGCCTTCTAATAGCTGTAGTCTGACTCCAGTGAAGGAGAATAGGGCATCGGTAGTTCCAAGCTGCCTATGATCATCGGGTTTTCGCTCGCTCACAGAGGCTCTAAGACTCGAATATTATGCACACGCTGATCACAGCTAGCCAAAGGTCAAGTAGTAGGGGGATTTATTAGGTTTCTGTGTAGCTTCGTCTCAGGTAGACACAGACAGACAGCGATACACATCCAGGAAAGCGCTAGGCGGCCGGTTCGTTTTATTGGGACTCGTCAGTAGCGCGCAGCCGCCGAATCCTGCAGGATTCGAACCCAGGACCTTAATCTTGTGAGTCTGCGACGTATGTCACTGAGCCATGGGCGACGGCGGCGGACCGCCATGACTGGTATCTAACTGCGATCCAACGCGGCTCATCCCCACTGTCTTGCATGTGATGAATGTAAAGAGGACAAGGTTGACCCCAGAGCAACGACTTCCTTTGCAAGCCACCACCAATCGAGGTGGCAGGTGTGCTGCTAAGGTGACTACTGATTATTTGTAAGTAGTGGAAATCATACATCGGTACTTAAATTAGACAAGCGGCTGGATCTTGGGCCTTATTCATACGAAAAACAATCCACTACACTATGTGTTTCAAAGAATTAATCGCATTAGGTAAAAATAACAGGTCGCGAAACCGGGACCATGTTGACGTTAGTTGGAATCTCTAAACGCGTAACCACAAGTCGGAGTCAGCCAAATATTTCCACAACGGTTTAATGTATGATTGATAGATCACTTTGTAATACTCACCATGTCAATAATTACTGACACGCAATCTTAATAGGTTACAAGCCGCCTTGCAGTGAGGCTTAGTTACTTGAGCACTGCTAAATTTGTTTTAGTGAATGTGGTTTTATCAGCAAATTTTTTCGGTTATTACGCCTGCTGTGATATTAACGACTAGCAGTTAGACTTTGTGCCAACATGTAGACTGCAACCGCAGGCCATGCTTGACAGTGTGTGAGTTAATTATTTTACACTTAAAACCCTATAGCACGGGGTTAAAAATGAAAGCAAGTAAATTCGAAACATATTTTTACCTTTTACGGAATACAAAATGCTTGGCTACGTATCCTCTGTTTATATATATCAAGCAAGGTCACGTGAATGGTACCATGGCAGAAGATCGGTGGACATTATATAGATGTTTGATGTTATTATTAGAAAATCCGCGTGTGTTGAATGTTAGAAAGGTAATCATATTGTTCCGCGTGTTATGTGCAGTGGCGTTCCCAAAACAGAGTCATGTTTCACATGGCTGGCATCGTCCATTAATCCAGTTGTTTGTAACGTTTAGTAGGAATTTGGTCATTTTGATTTCCATACCAATCTGATATAGCAGAATCATCGTGATTTCAAGGAATATCTATCGGATACTTTTGTTGGATAACATTAGTAATGCTCAGTTTCATTTGTTGCTTTAAATGCTATTGTAATCCATCATAAACTCCGAAAATATCCACACTATTTGACACCGTCTTGTCGGCTCTCTGCTTTATGAGTTATACGGAAATTCCAAACCTGCAACAACAAACAGTGTGAAATCAATTAAAGCAAATTTAGCCAAACAGTTCTGAATGTGTACATAGTAAAAACCAGTGGTTCCAGTTAAGATCTACACAGTGCAAATACCAGTCAACTTTCTCTCGGTCTTCTTGTTGTCGCTGCTCTAAACTCGCTAGCAAGTATGTTCTGTATATGTACAAGTTTAAAAGTGATATACAGCGTACTTGCTACTTTACATACCAAGGAAAACTTATATTTAATAAATATTGATGTTTCCTGATTTTCCGGACGGCAGTGTCAGAATAAATATCATTGGCAGTTATGCATTACCATTATTTTCCTTCTAGACAAATGTGGCTCTATTATTATCTAAGCTTCCCTTTATTTCTAATTGCTCCTTGCTTTGCGTTATCTTAGCCTTTTTCTGCGCAACGAAGAAAAGGATTTTATGATGTGTGCAGTAAAACTACTGTGGAATAAATTATCTCAGATATTTGGTGAGCTCTGAGATACAAACTACAATTCATTGCAACTATTGAAACACTTTCGTTCAAAAAGCTGAATTATACCATGACACAACTCGCTGATTGTGTATTTGAACTCCACAAACAATTGTTTTCATATAACGTAAGTACTAAACTATTATCGCTGCATCAGATCTGGGTCATTTAAAATGTTCAACATCCTTCACATATCGTGAGGTTGTTTAAATTAGACACAACTAAGTGAAGGTGGATCACCATCACCGAGACTCTTTCTGCACGCTTACTACATTTCGCTAAGTTGTTACTAGAGTTTTTCGCTCTTACCTTCTTTTTCTTCTTAAACTTTCCGTCAAATATCCTTGCGACAGTACAAAATGTTTGACGACGCTTGATCTCGTTTCATAGCTGAAGCAAATGTTGATCCATCTCCCATGCAGACATTGGATGGCGGTAAACCGGTACTAAAAGAGACATTGTGCCATGTCTTAGGTGAACTCTGCTCCAAGTGGAACCAACTGCATATATTTCAGGCTGTACATAAATATTGATATACCGGTTAGGTCAATTACATAAGGTTAACTACCTAACCTCTGCGTTGAAGGTTTCGTAGTGGAACTATAGCGGACAGGGCTATTTCAGTATTGCAGAACTTAGTAATCTGCTAAGTTTCAGCTATCAAGATGATGTCGCTAGGTTCTAAAAGATGGCTAAAACAAAGACCAGTTATACTAACTTGAAGCAACTGCGCACGTATACATATGATACTAAAGGACTTGTAGGTTAAAATCAGGTCAGTAGATGTATAGCTGGAGCGCAAATTTCCGGCAATATTTTTATGGTTGTTTGTCAGAGGCTTGTTAGATAGTAACAAGGACATGTATTACAATAATGTAAAGATTCTTCGCAACTAGGTTTAAGCAAACTGCTACTAATCAACAAAGAAATCTCTAATAGTGAGCAATTGGAGTACTAGTTTTTAGTTTGTGAACCTTCTGTGTAATAAATTTAGGATTACGTTTATGTTTTCATCGCATAGAGACGGCAAATATTGTAGTGTATAGAAAATAGCAAAACTTAAAGGCGAAAAAAATGGTGACGTTTTTGCGAGACCCGAAATTTAGTGCAGATCATCTCTGTTGTGTTCTTAAGACTTTAGCTTACCTGCTATTTTAGGATCTAGGACACTGCGGACAGGAGCCAAACTACATCATTTTGTTTACGCACGCACGATCTAGGGAGATGTCCAGTATTTGAGCAATAATTATTGCAGAGTGCCTTGGTCCCGCGTATTCATTTCACGTACAGCATCGCAGGCTGTTGGATTAGTCGAAGTTTAGTGGCGCTTAAAATAGGGCTGGGCTTGAATGATGAGATGACCAGATTATAAACGGATAGCAAATTTCGATATTGTTGTAAAGTGGACATATACCCTTCAGTGTTTGTAACATGCCATTGTGAATTTGCTTCATGAGATTTTCCGGAATAAGCAAACTTTCATGATGGTCTGTGGCCTCAACTTCCTCACAAAATCCAATTACTTTCCCATAAACTGCTTACATATGCACAGTGGCGATTGGATAGTGTAACACAGGCTTTTACGCACAGCTTTTTCCTAGAAGTGAGCCAACCTAGTAACCTAGCAGTACCCACCGAATTATGCAGAGCAGCTTCAAGAAAGATAAGTGGAAATCCAAAAACTTACAAAATTTAATAATCGCCATATGGCTTGATTAATTCGATCTTATACTTGGCATAATACTGCTATTGCTGTTACACTGGTGTGAACGCGCATTACGAAAGCAGCAAAAAACTTTTTTATATTACTAACTTTAGCTATGACTTTGATGCTAGCAGTATTAGCAAGATGTTATATTCTTACTAGTGTAAGGATGCTACCTATTTAATTGATGCCATCTATAAATTAATGGTTGTCGCTAAAATATCTAGTGACGTAGCAAGCTTAGCAAATTATAAACTAAGCTAATCTTGTGTGGACATCATTAAGCGTAAATAAAATGTTTTGCATATTAATAAATGACCTCCGAAAATATAGACCGTCGTGCTTATGTTCTACTTTTCAAAGTAATCCAAGCATAATAACCTAAAACATCCACATATTTTTCTTAATTATTCCATCTCTAATATAACAGATATAGATTTCCAAAAAATAGGCTGCCATGAACTGAGGTGAACTTTATTTAGCATATAGCAATCTTATTAGTTTGTACTATTTTATTGAGATTAAATATATAAAAGCATGGGCAAATCCTTATCTATGACACGTACGTGATAAACTATAAGCGCGTAGTTGCGCTAGAAATCAATAGAATTAAAAGAGATTCTTCTGAATGCATAGATAAGGTTGTGTAAATCTGCTACATAACGCTTCATAGGTAGCAAGTAGCCGTTTCTTTTGACCGATGGTTAAACTGCGATGGTACTCGATAGCGGATCTCAACTGGCTTGCGCTGATCAATCCGATGACCGGTGCAGATCAGGTGGTTAATTATTTTACTCAACTTAGTTTTCCTGTTGGCTGATTAACGAAGTTGGTAAAAGTTCCTACATTTGTTTTCCAAGTGCCTGGTCGAGCGCTTAACGTACCTAACCCCACAGGAGTAGGTGAACAGATAGATTACCATTGAATTGCGTTGATCAGGTATCTTGTCTTTGAATGTAGAACAATGAGCGAACTACATATAAAAGCGACGTTTAGTTGAGCTGCAGTAAAGCTCATTCGGCAAGTACGTATCAGCTGTGATGTGCGTATCTCAGCCGGTATGTCATCCTTAGAGTGAAGCTGAAAAATAGCTGTTTCTTCTCTATTGTTTGTACTGCTGGTCGTCGACTACTAGGCTCTATATTAACGTCAATGAATCGTTTTGGATAACAGTTGTTGAGAAGCGTTTGCCTGATTCGCTTTATATCCTCTTCGATGTTGTCCTCACTACAGATCTTCCGTGCACGGTTTGCCGGAGTATTTACTCGTGTTCTTAACGACTAATCGGGGCAAAACCGGAACTGTGTGTATTTGCCTGCACGGCCTGTTTATTTGCCTGCACGCCTTTCTACATAATCCTATCGGGATTGACCCATCTCGTCGCTTTAATTTTATATCCAAGAAGAGCATTTAGTTGACAATTTCTTTTTCAGTAATGGAAGTGGCTATGGGATGTGCCGAGATTAACCATGACGACATTCTGTAAGGTGTTCTTCTGCTCAGTTATTTATGTCATCTCTTCGACATAACATCAGTAGAAAAATACGTCCGAGTTGACCGATTTTAAAGGCTCAACCTACAAAACTCCCCTATATATCTGCTAATAGTGGTCCGAGAGGTGATCCCATCGCTACGCCATGTACTTTCTGTAAACGTAACTGTTGAACTGCAAATAAAGGTTATAACTGCATTTGAGTAATAGCTACTTTAAGTGGCCAGTTGGCATCTCGATATTAATCAAATGCTGCGTAAGGTATGTACAAATAAGTTTGACTGTTATTATCGGTGGGACATTCGTGATCACAAGACTGCTCCACTGAGTATCATGTTCATTGCTGTATTGCATACGTCGAATACAAAATTCGTCCACTAGGCTATGATTTCCCTATAAACATGGGAAGTCTGAGTCAAATGCAGGCTATTATAGAGGGCGTACAATACCCAAATGACCTACAAACTAATTTGTTAAAGTGATTCCTTAAGTCACGTTCTCACCTGTGACTTTCTTTTGTAGTCGAACCAATAATTTTTTAACGCAATGTAAATGAAAAGTGGATCCTTTTATAAGTGGATATTATTCAATTAATAAAAGCTTGCATTTGCTCCTCTTAATGGATATTGCCAACAATTATTATTTTGCATGAATGAGTAATGCTTTACATTAAGGTAGTAAGTTAAACCTTTCCACACACTGTCCTCAGATTGACAGTTCATGAGAGTTGTTCTACTATACAATTTTAGCAACAATTTCAAATTGTTTTGACAAATGTGTGTGTGAGTGATTACTTTGTTAGCTAGGTACACATATGTGAGCAACACATTCTTCGTCTGCATTTGTTCGGAATATGAACTGAGGAAATTTTAAAACTAGCATATAAAACTAGTCAAAACAAAAATCATTATGGCATGGGATGTTAAATTATAAAAAAGCGGAGAAGTTGCAGTAAAATTATTAACCGGAAATAAAATGTGCTTATGTTATGTAGTATTTAAAATGATTGAATTTCTTTCCAATTGGTTTAAAACACATGCACTAGTACTTAATTATTTAGAGAAACATTATTCCACAAAATGCCTAAGTAGGGTAAGTTAAATCTGTAACAAACAAATATCATACGTGTGCTAAAGAATTATCTGACTTTTTGTATCTTGTCAGAAAACCATGTTCGTTGCGTTTATTGCAACACAATAACAGTGAAAGAACATTAACTTTAATACACATTACGACAAGGTTAACAGCTCGGACTGCATCTGAGGCAACCAGATATAAGACTAGTGTTAGCTTTGATAAGGAAATCCTAGTTAATCTTAAATTTAGTTGAAAGCTTGTCTGGATATATGTGGTGTGATTCGCCCGCAAACTGGTCTCACAAAATTGATGAGACTATTGTCCAAACATATTACTGTAATAAAGTTTCGCTAGTAGAAATATTTACAGCATACAAAATTTACTTGTTTTTAATCTTTAGTAGAACTGAGAGCTCAAATTTTAACTAATATAAAATCCTGGTACTGAGAAAAGTTATCCGTCATTTTACGTTCGACGAAACTTCCATCAATAGTGACAAAACTTCATTCAAAATTAAAATTCACATCTATTTCTTGAAGCAATGTTACTTATTTCAGTAATGAAACGCATGAAGTGAACGCTCGAAAAGTCTAGGTTAACATCAGTATAATACATAGTTGGTGCGCTCGTATAAATCCATCTAATATATTGGTTGACAAAATAAATGCAGTTAAGTTAGCAGAAACGATTTTTGAAATTTAGAGTGAGCTACCAACTGGCTGCACGTAACTAATTGAAAAACAGCTGGAAGTTGTGAGATAACCTATAGGATAACAAGGTGAAAGTTTTACCAGTTGGATTTGCGCGTTTTGTGTAACAAAGTATAAATTTGTCCAAGTTTTTCTTCTGCATTCTTCACATATATTTCGCATACAAATTTTACTGCAATTCTGAATTAACCATACATCAACTTTAATGCTGCAACGTCGCTAAATATCGTGTTTTAACGTCATTCACCACAATATATTCATTTGACCATCTTAAGATATTACTTATGTTAAGCCTTAACAACTATCACCAAAAGTGATATTTATATTCAAACTAATGACAACTACATTTAACTACACGATGTATTGTGTTCAAGATGCAGTGCTACTTGTGTGTAGGTTACTTGAATTAACACCATAATTAGTCAAATAGTAAGTTTAATACATCCTTTCTATTCTACTTCTTTATTCCACATTATATATTTTTAGCAAAAAACAATGAAAATATAAATACGTATCAACATAGAACATTAATCCAACGAGTTAAATCAAATTAAATCTTTGAAATGGTAGTGCGCCTAAACCTGTTCCACAGCATTCGCATTTGTTTACAGGTGTTAACATTATAGTTAATAATGTTTCTTCCGGTTAATTACACTGCGTGCCACTGCGAAAAGCATGTTTAAATACCTGGTTTGTATACGGATTTATCAATAATATCCGTATCCATGGGCATTAGTGCGAACACTAACACACAAATCGGGTTAATAGGTGTTATTTTTGCTGTTTAACCTTGACCCTGCTTGTCTAAGCTGTTTCAACACAGTAAAGGATAGTGCGATCCGCTTTGTGACTTGCACTCGTATACATTATACGCTACGCGTGTCAGTCCGTGCTACTATTTCTGATAACTACATGTCGCCAGATAGACGCGCTATCCGACCTAGGCGTGTGTTTTAATACATTTGTCGTTTAGTTTGAATCTTGGGTTGTTGATATAGCTTTGATGGTAGCTAATATCAATTGCTCACTAACAGTAAATGTAGATTGTATAAATCCATGCTAACATATTTTCCAAACGAATGCATATATTGTAGAAAAATTGCGACAGTATTCCCTATTTTACCGTAACCATCTAAAGTGTCCGCTTATATGAATGCTTTAATAGTAATCTTATCCGGTTTTATCTGGATAACTTTGAGCCTAAAGTATAGCGATCAATACCAACTAATATGCTGTTTTAACTAAATTATATGAATAACAATATTAGGCATATTCCTAATAAGTTGATAAGCCGCGTACAGAAATGGCACAGAACATGTGCATATACAGGTAATAGAATGCTATTGCACTAATGAAAGGAAATTTTCTTTTTATATTTATATGTTTCTATAAACGTGCATACATTATATTATTGTGTTTTCTGCGTAGGTAGAATTCACTGATGAACCCTGACGATATTCTGAACAAAGATGTATAGTGACCATGCTTGCACCTTTGCTAGTTCGCCCGTTTGACGTTACCTAGGATTGCATTAACTAGATCAACAAGTGCCCTTTGCAAGAAAATAAACGACATAATTGTTTCCAGGTCGAGGTAGCCCCTATATTACACAGAAATTATTGCGCATTCTCAAACAAGCTGATTATTATTTAGAGCCGATTCTACAAGTCAGCTTATCTGATTATAATAAGTTTGGAACGAAGTATATTTCTGCATCTGCTATAACGAAAACTCCGAGTGGGACGTTCCTTTAGAATGAATATGAGTACGTTGCAATAAGCAATGCCATGTTTCGGATAGTACAGCGGTATCAACCTGCCCTTTACCCCATGCATATAAGAGTAATCACGATGGACTTGTTGGCAACAGTCCCAATAGCACAAGGTGGCTTAGCGCCTAAAAGCAGTTTTGTAAGTTACAATTTTTTGGTTTGTTCAGCTGTTCTCGCAGATTTGAACATACTGCTACATATAATGCTGCATTCCATTATATGGGACTAGTAAAAGATTTAAACGCATAACTCTGGCTAATCTTTTGTTCATCTTGAGGGAGGTATTTGCCAAGGTTTGTCTGTCTCTAGCTATATGCTAATAAATCTGTTCAGAAAGCTGTAGGCAGAGGGCATCTTATGCCGAGGGCGCCTCCAGTTATTTCACACAAAGGCGTTCATTGTTAATTATGATATATCTTTTGGGTAGCTAATCACTGTGGCATACGCTACAGTGTGTTTTTGGAGAACTTCCTCAATCACTCGTTGCGCCATATCGCACAGAACTAAAGGTCATCTTGAATAACTAACATTTCGTTCTGTAGGGCATCTCATCCGAACTGTGGACAATTTGTGTGGCATCAGCAAATACGTAAGGCATCCAAGTTTAACAAACAAAAAGCTGTAATTGATGCACTGCAGGAAGATTAATGGATCAAGCATATATCCTCCTATTAGCTTACTGGCGATTGGGACAGCGAATTCCGATGGACGCTTATGGTAACCTTTAATGCAAAGCTTCAGGTATGATGATAGTAAATTTAGTATCAAAAGGAATATATTAGTATCTGTATCCGTTTTTGACGCACTTTAAGAAATACATATTTTACATCCACAATACACATACATGTGCATATACTGGATAGAATATATCTGGTAAGCCTTTTGCAGTATGCAGGTAGCATGTTGTGCAGAATCGTTTGTGTAGGAAACCATGTTATTACTTATCCACTAGCTGTAATTTGTTGTCAAAATTCAGCAAAATATTGTAGACCATCTTTTTGAGTAATTCAAATATTTTAGAATTGTTTTGGACCAACGGATGATAATTGAATTTTTACATGGGTTCATCATGTATCTGGATCCTAATACAATGTATACATACTCAAATTTTTCGCATGCCGGTACCATGTTAGTATATGGCAGATGGCGGATATCATCGTCTTATGAAATGGGAGCGGACTTAGGGGGTTACATTTCGGATGAATTATTCAATGAGCAATGTTTATTATAGAAAGAGCCTTAGCCGTTGATATACTAATGCCTACATTTATGGAAACATTCTCAAAGTAAATGGACGAGAAAAGGAACGATCTAAATTCTTTATTTATGGCGATGGCCTTGAAGTGATTGGTCTTTCTCGTCCACCAATTCAAGTATAAATGAGGAGCGGTTGTTTTTTCGATAAAGTGGAAATTTTACAAGGTATTTTCTGTACCTTCTCTTGTACAGCCATTTTTTCTTTATGTGTTCACCGGATCATATGAGAGTGCTTGACTGCAGAAATGGCTTGTTGCAACCGCAAGACCAGTGTAAAGTTTCCTATAGTTTTAGTGTTCTATAATTTATAGTTTTCTAGATGTTTGACTGATTGGACGTTCACCAAGATATTTTGAATTACACTGCGCTACATGTCTTATGCAAAGAGGGGGATTATGAATTGATAAAACTTATGATTTAAGAACTCCACTGCTGTGCAAGCATTGCTTATGAAATGTCAGTCATTTAAATCCGAATAACCGATGTCTTGACTTAAATATTTCTAGTTTATCCATTGGATTGCGTATTGTGAAATATCGAAGTTGGTGTCGGTTCTAACGTCAAACGTTTGGCCTACCATTGTCTGCCTTCAGCTAAGCAATTGTGTGTTGTTAACACCGAGTGTTAAAATCAATTCTAAAACCTTTGATGACAGTTTCACCCAACCATCAACTGTGATATTAGAAAGAATGCTGTATGTACATAGGAGGGTGGCTGAGGATACCAGTATTTCCTTAGTAACTTATTGTCGCCTTTAATTAGCTTTTGTCTCCGTGACATACTAAATGCACATATACAGACTCATGTGTTGTTGACAAAATGCTTATATGCATAAACGTAAATTGTGTACTGAAGCACCTAAGACGAATAAGCATAAATATTCTGGGAAAATTTGCTAGCTGTGCATTTTATGTATCTTAACTGCAAATGTGAGATATAGATATAACATGCACCCACCGATTTCTCTTCTACAGTGATCGTTACGATAAGCTAAACATTAGAGTCTAATATGCTTGAGGCACCATATTTCGTCAACATAATATGCCTACAGCTCGTTCAACTGTCCAAACATTGCAAGCAAATGCAATTTGTTGATAAAGGGTCTGGCATTTAACAAATGTACTGAAAATATACTATGATTCGTGGAGTCAGCGTTTATCAGGTCTCTGCTGTTTGAGTAATGTTACTCGTGCATTATTGGCTTGGTATATGCATGTAAGTGTAGAAGAGGTGGGATCGAGTAGATTACAAGCAATCCTGTGGGTAGGATTGTTACGCCTTCTGTCAAAGCGGGAATATTTTGAGCGAACGGAGGTGGCTGTGGTTCCAAGTCTACATTTTGGTTGCATTAGTATTGGTCTAATTTGATCAGCTAAATTAATGGTACAAACAACAGAGCGTTTAGTTGCTTCTGTCGGATAAATAAGAACTAAACACCATTCCCTTTCCACTACCAATCTAAAGGATCAAGGAGAGAGTGCGTGGGTGGATGCACTTTTAAGGATGGAAAAAAGTGGCGGTACCCGGTTGACAAAGTCCCGTTTTCGTTGCTTGCTAATGACTATGGCTTGAGTGATTATTATGGATGGGGTTACCAATAACATAAGAATTTAGTTTTAATTGGCTCAGCGTATTGTCTCCTATTGTGGTTTTAGTAAGCTGACTTATACATCTCATGATTTCCCTCCGTGCTTTTCAGAGTATTAAGGCTTCTGCTGCTGATGGATCTTAGGGTGTTCATCTGTCTGTAGAGTATAGTAGGTTGACTACAAGACTGGATTATCTTCCTATTTCGGTTTCTGGTTGAGTAAATAGGATGTAACATTGTTGACGGGCCTATGACATCTACCCATCCAAACGCTTAAAGTTTATCGCTGCTCATATTTTAATGTTTTGTAATTAAATGGTTCTTCGGCTTAGCAGTTGTCGCACTTGCGGCAGTAATGATTTGAGGAACAGTGGAGCTTGAAGTTTCGGCTATATAGCGTCAACACTTGCTATTTATTACTATTCGCCTTTTTAGTTAATTATGTCAACCATTTTGGATATTTTTCTCTAAGTTCTCAATAATTCTGGCTTTTTGACCTGACCTTGGTGGTTGAAGATCTCAGATGGACCTACGTAGGGGCGTCCTAACAGAAAAATATTAGAAGCTCGTTGAACCCGTTACGTTGGACTAGTGTAAGGTAAATATTCAAGAACCGTTCCGAGGATGAATCACTTATGAATCTGAAAGTGATCATGTAGCAGTTCATTGATGCTTTTTTTTAATTGCTGGTATTCGTACCAGACTTTATACATGTCGCAGGTTATGGGCATTAAATTTTCAACTTTAACTAAACCAATTGTCTCTGGAAAGTTAAATAAATCGTATTTCTTAAGCCAAGTACCCATTTCTACAACTCTGATGCGACAGACTCTGTTAATTGCCTTGAATATTTTCTCACTTAATGTTGATGGGGTTTTCCTGTTGGATTATCGAAGTATGCTGATGATGCAAGTGATCGGTAAGTGGTTCCAGTAGGGACTTTTATAATTTTTTATGTTGGTGGGTTAATACTCTGGGAAGCTGACAATATCAGTGAGTTTAACAATACTACCAGCATTTGGGGTAGGGCAGGCTTGTGGTTAATTACGGGTCGCTATTTTGTTTACGTTTTCGAATGAGTTAACGAACGCTATCTACCGCTTGTTAATTAAATTTTGGTTCCCATTGAGGACAAGGCAAACTGGAGAGAGCAAAGTAATGAGGAAGCTGGGTATAGTAGTTGTAGGAAGCTGACATGAAGAACAAATCACCCATATACGAGGTTATCACATAAAAGGTGAAATAAATGCCAAGGAACAAGCGAGCAATTGTATGGGAGGCGAAGAAAACCGATCTGCGCTGTTGGTTGGGCGGCAGTGTTTTTCGATTCCAAGATCAGTAGGTGCGTAATTTTGCATTAATATCTGCGAGAGATGCGAACAAACCGATTTTTCTTTAACCGCATGTCAAAGTAGCGTTGATACATATGAAAGGTTTTCGATTGCGTTTCAGGGATGATAAATTACAGGTGAGTGGCGAAGGTTTTGCGCGTGGTTTAAAAGCGGGGTTCAATTTAAACGACAATAACTATAGCATAATGATAATAGTCACCAGTAGCATTCTTACAATATGTGAGTAAGGTTAGTTATTCAACAGCTGAAAAGCGCTTGGAAATTTTTATGGACCAATTACGCAACATTTTTTCAAATTTCAATGGATGTAGATTTTGCTTCAGGATTACTACACAAAAATCTCTATAAGTGCAATTTGGTAGTAGTTGGTAATCCAGCGTGGATGGATATGTAAAATAAAAACAGGCACAGGGAACAGAATTACCACAAACACTTGCGTGTGTGCTAAAATTCTGTGTTCTAAATGTAAATTTGTGAAAGAAGTAAAACAATGCAGCTTCACTATGTGTGTGTGATAACAAGTCGTAATGGATTAGGATATATAATTTAACCGTCCAGTTGGAACGTTAATATTTACTTTCCAGCCACATTGTCGTCAACCACAATTGATCAGCATGTCTTGCCTTGTTCCTAACTGATCATCAGCTTACCACAAACCTGCGTAAACATGAAAACGTGTACCTGCGCTTTGCTCGCAAACGATCTTTCATTACATGTAAG
This sequence comes from Dicrocoelium dendriticum, assembly GCA_944474145.2. Lineage (NCBI taxonomy): Eukaryota > Metazoa > Platyhelminthes > Trematoda > Plagiorchiida > Dicrocoeliidae > Dicrocoelium > Dicrocoelium dendriticum. The sequence goes on along the minus strand of OX104071.1, from coordinate 11,434,145 downwards.
TTGCTCTATGTACACTCAACTGCAAACTCAGTAAATTTACGGCAAAACATGGAATTGCTAGATAAATTATCTTCAATGCTCAATTATTAAAATCGAAATGCGCAACCTATTTGCTCCATTGTTTTTTATTCTGATTGCTTAACTGGAGGAGAACTTTTAGGATAATAAAAGCAGTTATCATACTTAATTTATTTCCTTTTATCCCGGCTCAGTGATGAACCATGCATATGTGTCAAAACAAACGCAATGATATTTCAAGGAATTTTTCAAGGTTTTCATCTGTTTGCAAATCTCATCATTTCAGCAGTTACTTTTTCCCACTTCAGCGGCACATAACTCCCCTCATATCAACAGGTTAAAGCGTTGTTTCATTTATTTTGTATTATTTATTATAATGGCATTAAAAGTCTGGGAGTAGTTTCGCAATCAGCGCTTTGCCAATGAAAATGCATAACAATAGAATAATTTATGCCTCAGATGCATTTCTTTCCATATCGCGAACACAGCGCTTCTCATAGACATAGATAA
>OX104071.1:11412523-11433120 GCA_944474145.2 Dicrocoelium dendriticum | reverse complement strand
TTTGGATATTGCATAACCGAATAAAAAATGTGTGGCTGTTTGTTGTGGATACTAATCAAAGATTTTGCTTCCTAGTTGTTAAGCGGATCAGCATCGTATTAGTCTTTAACTGTTTCATTAAAATGCTCGATAAGTGCCATCAATGTGAGTGTATTTGCAAATTTTGCAAAGTGAAACAACGACCAGCCAAACAGTGTCTAATCCAAGAAAATGGCTTAATTATCCAAGCCACACTTTTCAGCAAAATGAAAATTAATTGACAGCAATAAACGAATAGGTATTTTGCGTTCCTTTTAAAGCTAGCAGTAAAATAAATGGGATCGCGTTATATTTGATGCTCACAAATTTTCTTCCCAAATTACGATTTGAAATAAAATTGGATATTGTTCCAAACAAAACACGACTATTTTGATACGGTTCTTTAACTGCATTCAGTGCTGAAAATTAGTTTATTTGAAAATAAGTTGTGTATTCGTTATAAGCTATACTGTGCAAGGATTGTTCCGTTTCGAATAACAGATCCAAAACTCCTCCGGCTGGTACTACTACCAAACGGTCATGGCAACCTATACTGCAGTGTTCGAAATTTTGCATTAGTTACAAAATGCTCCTGGATTTGAGATCTAATTGGTAGTTAAAATTAATGGTTATATATTCCTAAAAGAAATTTTCTTTTGCAAAGAAACACTTAGTTAACTATACTTATTGCTTGGATGATATATGTCACTCAACTTAGGCTGTAGTCACCTAGGCAAAGTAAAGGGTTAATTCGACCAACTTACTGAAAGCGTAATCAAAATAATGCATACTTTGTATCACTTAATATGAATGCTTATTAGAATACGCCTTATACTAGACCGCATTGCAGTTTGTCTAACATGCTTTTAATGAAGCAATATCAAATAAGTTCGTTAATCATTAGTGTTAAGGTTAAACATGTCACTTTCGTAATACTTGTGTACGGTAACGAGTAGTACTTTACATTCGATTACTAGATCGGTTTGGGTGTCGTGTAATTTTCTTCACGCGCCATGTTCAGCGGACGGCTTTCAGCCAAACAAGTGAAATCTACAGTTGGAATGGTTGATAGGACTGCAGCAGTAATAACCTTATCGTTGTTATCAAGATCCGTACTTCACACAAATCCAGTATTTATTCCGTATAATACAAATGTTTTGCTCGGTGGATATAACTGTACAGGATAATAATCTGAACTTTCTATTTAGCAACATTGCTTCACGAAGATGTTGCGTAAACTAATTACAACAGTCTAGAGTGAAGGCTTCACTAAGTCTACGCTAGGTAAATGGTAGTTAGCTGTTGGATATATTTGCGTGGTGCTCCCCCCAACGCTGACCCACCACGACCGCGGTTTCGTCCTGGTTTGGACTCATCAGGTGGGAATAGCCAGAGCTAGGGTAGAAATCACAGCTCAGTAGTTCACGTCTGACGCTCTGAAAACTACGCTACTGAGATCCGCGAGCAACGCTTTGCAGAGCAGAAAGCAACGCAAGCTTGAATTTGGGAAACCCGCTATATGGTTCGGTCGTGACACGCAACCTCTATTGAGACATCGGTTCTCTTTGAGGTAAACCTGGGTCATTCCGATCGCGAGGACTCTATCCAGAATGGAAATATCTAAGGGTTGCTACTCTTCCAACACTGGCACACCACGACCGGTTTCTCCTTGGTTCGAGCTCATCAGGTGGCGATAGCCTGAGTTAGGGTGGAGCTAGGTGCCTATAGGTAGTATGAAGTTTGGAAAAAGGAACTAGTTAGCTAATTTAATTATGTGAGCATAATCTTCGAAAAACACTTTTCAAATGCCCACAAAGAGACAGCGGTACATGGATAACTATTTGCCCATCTTATTCTTTAGTAGCGGCGTTGTGCCGGTAATCCGTTATTCAGTTCGGGTTCGTTGTTCGTTTGGCACATGGTTTACAACGCAGTCAAATAATGACTAAGTAAAGACCGCGTACTATATACGCATACCACGCTTGATTTATTTGGATTGGCTTGTTGCGCAAAAACGCAATTCTCACTTATTCGGTTCGGAGTGAGAGGATGCTGCAAAACTGGATACCGGAATGAATCTCGCATAATTTATAGTTTTTGGTGCGAAGTTACCTGCTTGGTAAATTGCTGTGCTATGTGTTAGGATTACCCGGGAAAATATTCATGGATTAAGCAGTCAAAATATTCCGATAATGCGACAACTTTGCTAGGATTTCCGTCATACGACGCATAAAGCCAAACATGTGCAAGAGAAATTCACTTGTTATTATTCTTGCTCTGCCGTGATGTGATGTAAATCTCTATGTAGAGAAAACGCTAAAGTCCATTATCGACTCTTCTTAGTTATTCCCTTTCACTTCTATTTGCTTAATATCTTTATTATTAATATGTATGTGCCAGTATGATAGCACGCGAAATATACTGAAATAAGAAAATCCGCGAGCTGGAATATTTTTCTTCTTACACTTTACAGTTGGTCTAGTTCACAATTTGTTGTGTCAGCAGGATCTTCTTGTTGAACCTATTTATAACTAGTTTTACTGCACCGTGCCTCTTCTCGCTAAAAGTACCAAAGAATATCACGTTTATATTTGTACATTTAACTCCAACAAAAGCTGCGAAGCGCAATAGCGAAAACGTTATCAATATACACGCACATTTAATTCACTAAAATGTATGGAAGTGCGTGATGTTATATTTGTCATTACATTTGCTTACGTGTGAATTATAGCAATGTTGTGTCAATGCGACCACCGGCATTTGTGGAATACAAGTTATGGGAATGTGTGAACGATTAATGGTTAGATCGCAACACAGGCTGAAACCCAAATTAACACTTGGTAGTTATTTTCCATTGCAAAACGGCTCCAATTATTATCAAGCAGTTTAAAGACTTTATTGCACTTGGGTTACCAACGCTTCCGTGTGTAACCAATTCTAATACTTTGCGAGTAATAGACTGGAGATTGATGCCGACCAGCTGGGTCCAGACGACTTGTCATCCAAGCAATTAGTTCCAACTTCGCGGAAGCCCGGTTGGCTATAGCAATCTTCTTAATGAATGTCCTATTATTGATTTGTATTTGCGATTCGATATTCTAGTAAAACATAATTAACAGCTAGAAATAAACTTTTTTGCATCACTCCATTAATGTATTTTACAGAGGGCGTCTGACGCGTATCTCTCCAAATAGTTAATGAAAAAACACCGAACACGTATACGACAGTTTAAATACTTACATTTATGTAATCTATTAACTTTAAAAGTCGTAATTTACGTACCTCTTTTACGTTGTTGGGATCATTCGCTTCCGAGTCGCTGATTTATTCATCTGAATATATGTGTAAGAAATGCCAGCTACAGAGCATTTTTAATAGATATTATGCTATACGTGGGATACCAAATCGACCAAATGAATCCCCATGTTGTGCACTAATTTAGCACAGGTCAATTGGAAGTAATACTGGTGTACGATATGGTACTCAACATGCACAAACATTTTCGAGGACGAATTACACATGTAGGATAGTACAGCTTGATCCCAATGAGATCACAATTAGTACCCAAGCTCTTCAATATTCCTTCACGCGTCATCTTCCAGCGTCGTTTGCGCAGCAGCAATGTTGTCCGCAGTGGTGGCCTTCAAACTTCAAACATATCTCACCTCAACATAAGAGGACCACCTATCTAGCTATAATACCAGAAACACCTCAATCACAGTATTTCTTGAATTCGCATTATCACCAAAATAATGCACAGTCGATTAACGCTTTGGTGCTACTTTAAACTACATTTGTAGTCATGGCCAATAAGCGTTATTCACTGACTTCGACTGAGTTTCATACTTACAGCTAGAGTATAGCAACCCTTATTATTATGAGCCGTGATGTGCTGGTAAAATGATATAGGGTACTGTGAGTTGAAGTCACAGAACAAAGTTATGGATTGATTACAAATCAAAGTTTTAATGTCAGATAATCTGTAATTAATTTGAGAGCGGCGTATCGGGAGACTTAATGTTGCGCCCTCATGTAAAGCAAACGAGCAGCGATTGATCCATAAGTATAAAGGACGTAAATTCAAAAGGACCGTGAATTGCTGTTTTGTTGATATCAACAAAAATGTAAAGTGACATTGTTTCAATTCTTGCATCCGACTGGGAATCACATTGTTCCACAAGCGATCAGCTTTGCTATTCTAAGTTTCGAATCCAAAATTGTTGTTTATATATGCTCTGGTCGTTATGCCTCAATATGCTAATACTGTGTATATTAATCTAACACTAGAGTTACCGATATTAATATAAAGCTATGACGTACACGATAGAATGTAAACAACAACATTGCTGACCTGAATATCAAGTAGTTTACCTCAAGCAAAAATAAACCACATGGCTTTCATTGTATTAAATAAAGGTGCCCTTTTTATTATCTAAAATGGAAAGTACCTGTCTTTGCAAGCATACTTTTGGTTTGACAGAGAACAACTACATGCAGAAATCTAAATAAAGTCTACGGAAATCTTACACTCAAAAGTTTAGTGTAAATGCCGGATTTTCTTAACCGGTAACCAGGCTTACTGCATCCTAAGGATCGTTTATTATCAAAGGCAAAATCAAATTTTATATGAAATTCTGAACATCAATAACAGCATATATCAAACGCTAGTTTATTCCTAAGATGTAAACAGACACGTAGTGACTGCTTGATCTCAAATTTCATTTCAGAAGCACTGATGGAATTATCAAAACGAAATATAACCACTGCGCATAATAAAAGGCAATGTTGCTTATGTATTAATTGTACAGCATTGAGAATACAGGTCCTAAGAAGGATACTTAAATATACAGGCCAATTAAATATGTAGATAAACGCGTAAATGCCATTGATAATTCGTCGAGTTTTCTAGAGCTGATATGGTGGTGAGTAGAGAACACACCATTCGTGGTTACTAGACATAGTTATGACCCCGAGTACGTAGAGTGCAATATTATTATGGTCACAAAAATTGAAGGAATAAAACCGAGAATTCACGAAAAATCACTATTCAAAATATATAAACCTACAAATATCCAATTTGGCTGGTGGAGGAGCGTAATTCTTTGCTTCAACATTTTCACCCCAAACGTCCAGTTACATAATTGCTGATGAATAAACTGGTGAATATCGAAACTTGTCTCCTTATTACTGATATTTATTCGGCGTTTTTTGACGTACTATGTGCAGCCCATTGCTTGGGCGAATAGGTTTACATTGACGCAAAAATATAATCCAAGTAAAAACAAATTAAACCGGCAGCAGCTAAGGTGAAACAAAGGTGTATTCTTCGTCTGTTTCCGCATGTCACATTGACCTGCAAGCAAGCTGCGGCAAAGAATCCACTAATAACCGGATTGTATGAGTCCTCATACGCACATGGCCAGGTTCGGCTTAAGCAGTTGAAAAAATAAATTAATCCGATTAATTAACTTAAGAACGGCAAAGCGTTGCGCTAAATATACAACTGAATGAGCGAGGACCACACCAAACCTGTTCTTTCATATCGGTCATCTCGTAACATCCACTGATAATAATATGAAAATTGTGGTACGGCCTGGTGATCGAAAACAGAGCCATCCACTTAGCATAGTCCATCAAGGCAAATGATCCAGAGATAACAACATACGCATTTTATGAATCATTCACCCAATTAGCACTACTAAGTGAGTGTCCAATTGAATGCTGTCACTTACTTCTTGCATAGTCTGACCTATTATTGTGCACTTATTTCAAAATTCGTTGCTCTGAACTCTTCGACCAAGATTACCCGGCGTGGTTAAACAATCGGTTTACTTAGTCTTACATCTACGCAAAGATAGCACGACAGGTCTAGATGAGACTTTGAACAATTTTCTCTAGATCCTTTCAGTTGTTATATATTATGATGCTTGTCAACCCCAGAAATATATATGTAATGTCTAAGCAGATCGCAACTAATCTCAAACTCCGTCTTGTTGAAAGAATACCTTTGATGTCATCGTTGTGTGAACATATTGCAGCGCGCATTCTCAATGTGGACTGCGAATGTTCCTGAAGTGAACTTCAGTTAAGTCAATCACCGTGACATCAAATGATGATGTTAATGGATATTTGGTTGCTGTCTACTCGATTACACTGCACTTAGCTTATGTGTAAATAAGCAATCATTTTGAAAGCCAATGGAAAAAAAACACGTCATATCCAAATATATGGGGCATCGGATGGCTGGTCAAGTATTACCGTTAACAAAGAATGCTAGTTTACTCCAGCTTTTCGAAAACGTCTGTGTAAGCAGTAGAAGCTAGAAATTGGTATTACACAGAAGAATTTTGCAATCCATTTAAACTTACCTCCGTGCACTTCGCTGAACACCTTAGCCGATTGTACACGCTGTTTGCTTGCATAAACAGGTTAATAAACTTGTGGATTCGTGCAACGCAGTCTCGCATTGAAACCGAATGCATACGTGCTCGTTCACCCATGTACTCGGAGTCATATATGTTTGGCTTAAGCAAAACGGCTTGTAGTTACATACAAATCGCAATTCGCAATGTGAGCTGGAAATTTAGACAGATTTTGCATAATTGCTGCCAGGACAATTCGGCATTTCCCTTATTGATTGCAATCTCGACAGAAATAAGACGTTTTGTAAGCCACAATTTAACAAGGTTACATTTATACGGCAGCTCCGAACTAAGGTTGCTTCAGGCACAATGGGCTCCGGACATTACAATCAGTTGGTTTGACCGTGCTTAACCTCCGATGGTAACCATTTACAACAGGAATACAAATAATCAGTCCGTCAGTCTGGAAATGGAGCACACACCCAGCTGACACCAATAAATACGGACTTGACTGTTGTACGCTAGTAGGTGAGATTAGTATAATGCCGATACTGGCCGGAACATGTTTTTTAAGATCATGATTGCTTTACTTGCTCGTTCTCCCTTAGTCTTATCAAAATGAATAAAATACAAATTCTGTTTTGCCAACCGACATAGAAATATTTATTTGATTTGCCATTTATTTGGACACATTGTCAGTTGTGTAACCTGCCAACGGAATGAATAGTACACAAGAATGTTTAGAATGGTAATCGTCATACGTTAATTTATTATCACAAACAAGATAAATCCGATAATATAGGAACCAGGAGGTTTCACATGTATCCCAATGAGGAAGTGTATACTTGGAATAATCTTCGATATTCCCCCCGCACGTAAGTACGGATTTCCTTAATAACCCGGTATTGACGGCAACCAATATCCGAAAAATTCACCAAATTTGCAAATGGTGTCCGCGACTTGGTAGAGCAGATTGTAAGAAAACAATAATCCTATGTCTAACAAAGACGTTGGTTTATCGTAGTGGTTTATTTTAACATACGTTTTGTAAAGATAAAATGAATATTTATCGCCTTTTTGATCAATTGAACACTTCTTGGAGAAATCACATTCATACCTCAAGCTAGTTATTTTAGTTTACGTGCGTTTCCAATCCTATTGTTAGGTCTGCGCTGATCTCTGCTTTTTAAGTAATTAGAGAGCCAAATGATTGCTGTGGATGTGATCTCATGGGATCTAAATTGTATAATTAGCAACCTAGATTGCGTGATACTGAAGAATGGATTCTAAATAACTGATTGTGGGATACTCGTGTATAGCAATATCCTCTGTGTTTTTAAGTAAGGTCAGTTTGTTGACTTTTTCAACATGCGTAATCTTTAACTATCTCACTTGGCCGAATTTACGACATCAAGAAAGCGATAGCCTGCAATTCAGTTCGCGCAGAACTCGCTGTAGACTACTAGTAATCAAACGTTTTTAGTTTGTGCATATTTTATTCATTGACAATGTCGGTTAGCTTGTTGATAATGAATATAACCCTGCTAATATGAGTTAGCTGAAGGTCTTTGTACCGTTTAAAGAATTTAGTAAAACAGTTTTCAATAAACGGAGCATATCCTAGTTAAGAAGACATTGCGTAATCCAACCAAACGACAATACTTCTAACCGAGGAGCTTTATATTTGACGTATAAAACAAACGCTTTTTGGGCTAAGGAAAGCATATTTTACCATCTTGGTATTTTCAGATGTGCAACTTCATAATTTATGGCAAGGTCGATGATGGCTCAAAAACTGGGCGTAAACTAACCGCCAGCAGAAGAGTAAGCTTTCGACTTCCGGCAACAAATATTATTTATTTTCCAAGTAACCCTAAATTCGGACTCTACGTAGAGTGGATGAGACAAGTCGAAATTTATCTTCAATAGGCGTGAGCTTGCTTCAGCCTACCTTATTAAAATGGGAAAGTGAAGAGCATTTCCATTATTCTGTGGGCAATCTTGCTAATTAGAGTGCCAAGCTGATGAAGCAGTTTTAGTGAAACAGTGCGACATTTAGTTCTTAAATTTTTTACCGGTTACCTCCCCTCAGTTATTATGAAATTGCAGCGCGAACAATCTTTGGGTTTTACAATTTTCCCAAAAGATCTCCAGTGATGAGAATGATAACCTTTGGTGTTATACAGTGGTTTAAGGGTGTAAATTATAGTCTTAACTTGCTGCGGATTTCAGATCAGTTTCGCAAGTCATTTGTGTGCTTACGTCACGTTTTTTATTATCCTTCATCGCAGTTTGGCTACAGCCAATTGGACATAGACGTTTTCTGCATTACAATACACCGGACTCAATGCAGTTCTTCATCTGCTGAGTTCGGATAATTTGGATGCAAAGTTCATTTTTATTTTCGCGTTCTTCTTAGTAATTTTCTTTTGCACTCGCTATCCTCTAACGTATACTTAACCATACTAAAACTAACTCTAGACGAGATCACACATAATGCACATTCTTTATTGTATGCCGTCAAACGACCATAGATTTACCATATAATTTTCTCGCGTATTCTCTTTCATTTAATCTGGTTACAGTTTGATTTACCCGGTGTATCTGCTATTGCTTCGAATGAGAATAACGCTACCTCGATTATAATGTTTACAGGACAATCTTGGCACTTGCTTGAAGAAAAATTGCGCACGGTCTTCGTTCACGGTCTATGCTCAATGAGTAATTGCGTGCATTGTATGCGTTTGGTACGCACGACCATAATAAGACAGGCTGTAATGTTTCTGCTTTGCACGTCGTAGTATTGTAATTCGGTTCCCTTGATGAAATGTGGCTCCCATCCACATGCCTACCAGTATTTTTCCTTCGTATTGACACTGGATATGCGGTTTGTGTGTATGGCTGTGTGTGGCCAAGTATAATCATCCCTAGGTCCCTTAGAATTTGCAGGCTTCCTGTGGCTGCCCCATAAGGCTAATGTACCTGGCACATTCGAATCCTAAGACAAGGTATGACGGTGTTAACACCCGTGTAATTTAATACATGACAGCAAGTTATTGTTATCAGCACAGGACAGACCATACAAAAATCAAGCATCCACTAATCGTGTTTCTCTCATTGTTGTCTTCAAATGGCCTAGGGAAAATAGGTGTTTTTAATTTGTTCCGATATTTAGATATTCTGCGGGCCGACGTCGTTTGCGCGTTCTTATTAACAAAACACGCATTATGTTTGTCTTACACATTAGTTTTCTATTAAATTCTTACATGTTATTACGTACTCTATAAGAATGCGTTGCATTTAGCCTGCCGCAGCTTGGGAATAACGGATTGGTTTGTTCCGGCGACTTTTATAACTGAAAGATGAAGTACGTGGTATTGGTATAGTATAAGATTTTGGGACCAACCCGCTTAATGGCTCTTTCATATAAAACAAAAACATTTAAGGTAGAATATCCCTCGAAATCTTATCCGCATAGCAATTGTTGTGTGACTTATTTTAAATTTGACGAACAAAAACATGTACATTTGTGAAATTGGTTATCAGCTTGCACCGTGTAGTTTAGAATGCGCAAGCACATATCAAAATAGTATCGGATCAAAATATGCCTTGGTAACCTGGTATTTTTAGTGTACTTTTGTGGAATATTTAACATTTAACCGTGCAGCGTAAAAAATTCATATGCCCAGGAAGTTTATATTGATTTGGGTGGCATTATCCGAATAGAGACCTAAAGGCGTCTGCTGTACCAGAATCTTCGGGATATTTGGCCACAAATTAGCAGACACCCGTCGGGATAAATATTCTGGTAATGTCGTAAACACTAACGCTGTTTAGTTGAGCGATAAACATGTCGACTGCACGACCGTGTAGTGGATGCATATTTTAAACAGCCGAAAAATGCCGCTAATGTTAGTCCTTCATCTTTCTATCTAAACATTTAACCTAATATTGCAGCTATGTTAATAATGAATGCTAAAAAGAAGGTTTCCTATGTGCAAGAAAATGATAAGAAGAATAGCTGTTGCAAGCATGTCTTCTTGTTTCCTAATTCAATTTTGGCGAATTTTTGTATCGGCCGTTATATGTTGACTAGAACATTGCTTTAAATTTATTTGCTGCGAACCTAGCAGGTAGCATTGATCTTTTTGACACTTTTCGGTTATCATAGTTACAATTTCAATAAGACTGTTAAATACAAATTTTCAAAAATGAAATTTTCGTAACGGCGCGTATTCCAATGAAATATGGGAAAGCGTTTTGCAATTTAAGACATTTTCTTCCGGCTCCATAAATTGAACTTGGATGCTGTAGTGTAAATTGGTTGCAGATTCAGAACCGATTAATTTCGTAACAGTTGCACTCAAGAGACCGTTTATCTAGTTGTTAATTATTGCATAGGTAATTGCGTGTTGTGAAAACACATGTTCTGTATATGCGTGAAATACCTAAAAATGTGCTATTATGGTACATAAGGCATTTACTGAATTGAAAGTACAATGAACCACGAACAATGCACAATGCTTTATGTCAGTTAAAAAGCAGTTGCTTGACAAATCCTGCAGGATAGTGTTGGTAAAACTGCCATTTGTTAAAAGATATGTGAGTTGTCGGTTTAAGCTTTTATCTAGTAGATATCCTGCTTAATATTAGTAGCGTAAATGGGAAGTGAATGCAGAGGACGAAATGGGGACAGTTATAGTTGTTGCAATTTTGAGACAATTACGAAGTTCAAAATAAGCATATTTACTTCTGTCTCGAATCCATTGGGTTATGTAGCATGGTTATCCGGTTTGGAGGGATAATTAATATATTCAAGTTGCACAGTTTAGGCAACGACATGCTGGAGGCCAAGGGCGAGATCCAATCGCTTTTTGTAAGATCAAAGATGCGGAAGGAAACAACGAATTTTGGGAGACAGTTGCAGGGTTGTCAAATCCGGAGTAAATAATTCTGTCGGTGTGCATTGATAGTTAACCTTCAAAGTGGTTGATGCTAGTTCACACATAGGTTTCTCACTGTCAGTCTGAATATAAAATGACGTTTTCAACGATTGATTATTGGCGCGCTTGTTTACCTAGCTTATACATTGCGGAGAACTGATTTGGGAATACTGTTGGTAATAGCACAACGTAGTTTTATGTTCTCGTTTATGTTCTGGGTGTAAATTTCTTAACATGCTGAACCAATATATTAAACCACAGTGTCGAGACTACTAGTTGTTTTCAAGTTAGTTTTAATAAACTTGGCAACAAGCACTAACGTTAAAATGTAGATATAAAGCAAGATATAAACGATAAACTTTCTGGTCAGAGAGTCTATGTAAAACAACATTAATCACCTTAAATGTAACTGCCTTATATATATTGGGTTTAACATCTTGCGGCTTCCAATTGTAGGTAAAACATTTTAAATTAGTAAAGCACTAAGCTAAGATACCTCCACAGTAGTTAGTACTAATGTAAGACCGTCATTTGCATTGTCACTTTCTTTAAGACCCGAAAATATACATTTCTGTCCGCATGAAAAACGATAAAGTTCCTATCGGTATTATTGTGAAATCCAAGAAGGAATACTCATTAATTGGAACGGCAATTTATCTTAGTAAGCGTTGTAACTTTTATGTAATCTTTTAAGTCATCAACACTGCCATTGTAGGCAAGCGCACCAATGTTTCCATCAGTAATCTTTAGCTTTTTGCTGTTAAATATTTCAGGGTTGTGCTTCCTGAAATTTTGACAAATATGTTAACCCCAACATATTCTGCAGCTGATTTTCATCCCAAACAGCAACAGAAGCTAACTTATACAATGTGACCATTTAGCCGGTAGACACTTTAGAACGAGTAAACAAAATATGCATTGTAAGAGATTTGATTCCATTGTGCTAACAAATTTTAGTACCGAAACTTTAGAACAATTAATGAAAAATGATTTGTCAGATAATCTTAAGTCCAAATTAACACTTCATTTCCTTGCTTACAATCCAACGTCGAACCTTGCGTAGTGAAAGCAATGGGCTTTGTTTCGCATACCAAGGATAACGGAGAATTTCTTTTAATTCTTTGCATTCCAAACTTGCTGCGCAAACGTAAAGTAGCGCATTTATTGGCTCTTCGAGCAAAGAGATGGCTACTATTGGCAAGACTTTGGACCGTGTATAACTTCTAAATATAAAGTTGCTCAAGTATCTTGTAACAAATCGCATCACATTGCATCAATATGGAACTAACACGTAATCGTCAATGGTTAAACAAAATTTGCGAAATATTGTTAACCAAATGTTTTGGCATGGATATGGTTAGCACATTAACTTAATTTGTAAATGATGAATATGCACTACTTTTACTGATCGATGTTATTCATTCGCAAGGGATTCAAAATTATTTCCATGTGCGAACATGCCAAATATCTGTGTGCCAATTATAGATGTATTTAGTTAATAACTGTATATCTGCCTATAAATAACTCATTTGTACGAATATGGTATTCTTTTATCACTGGAGTAAAAGGATTAAAACCGATATACTAAAACATATATTTGTCTTTTAGTAGTCATATAGCCTAACTAAATACGGCCGCTCATATATAATGATGTACTCTGTTTGAAATGCCTGACAGCCAGTAAAACGAATGGTAACGCGAAGTTTTATTTATGATACTAATTGTTAAATTATATATTGTTCGATCACCTGTTGATCGTTTTTCCGAGCTTGATTAGGAAATCGCATACGTTTCACCATCATGCGAGGTGGCATCTTCAGTGCAGTAATAGGCAGTGTGTATTGCTGCTTAGTGAATTGAAAAGCACAAGTAGAAGACGAAGTTCGGCAGATGCATGCATTTCGTATCGTCTCTTGAGAAATTTAAAACAGTTAGTTAGTTAGTTAGTTAGTGAATTGTCAGTCCGTCATGTACGGGCAGGTGACTTTTGAAGGTGGTGATTTCGATTTGTGCCACGTGATCTCTGCCCATTTGCTTCCACGTCTGAACCAGGTTTTGCGATTCGCCCGGAGATCTTTCTTTCGGAGTTGATGGTACACGGGGTCAATGTCGATGCGCATGTTGATCGAATTATTAGAGGAGTACCATGCTTCTAGGAACTCTCTTCCTTTCTGTGTTGTTGTTTGAGCTAAAATCACTGTTTGGTCCCAATTGAAGCTATGTCCCTCCTCATCTACATGCGCCGAGACAAGAGACGGTGCATAATGTTTTTTACAAGCCCTTTGATGTTCTTGTATTCTTGTGGATAATTCTTCCTGTCTGCCCCACATAGTTCATTTCACAATTATTGCAATTTATTTTATACACGACGTTTGTTCGTTCTTGTGCATTCCTCATATCCTTTGGGTTTGATAGTATTCTTCGCAAAGTAGCGGTTGGCTTATGAGCGAACACGATGTTGTATTGTTTGAGCAATCTGGCAGTCATTTGAGATATGTTCTTCATATACGGCAAAACGACCCTCTTGCTTGCATTTGGTATCGGCTCGGTGTTCATAAGTTTATGGTTTAGACATCTGCGGATGAATCTGCGTGGGTAGCCATTGCGCTCGAACGAATCGAATAGGTGTTTCTCTTCTTCCCGTTTGGCTTCCACTGTGCTGCAGTGTGTTTCAATCATGCGAAATAGTGTCCGCACGCAACTTATTTTGTGGCACTTTGGGTGATTGCTATAGAAGTTCAAAATTTGATCCGTATGTGTTCCTTTTCTGTGAACGGATTTTTGAAATTCACCATCGTTTATTCTGGTCACCAACACATCCAAGAATGGGAGCATGCTTTCTGCCTTTAACTCCATTGTAAACTGAATCCAATCCATTGCATTGTTGAGCAGTTGGTGTGCGATTGCTACTTCACTGCGTTTCAGTATTACAAATGTATCGTCAACATAGCGTACCCACAACTTCGGGTTAATAGCTGGTAGTAGAACTTCTTCCAACTTTTGCATGACCATCTCAGCGATCAGACCTGATAATGGTGATCCCATCGGTGCCCCATTCAATGGCTCGTAGATCTCTCCGTTGAACGAGAAGTAAGTTGTGGGGCATAGTTGTCACACTCCCAATTTTCTCATCTCTGTTGTTCAGGCGTTATATGATGGCTTCTTTTGCCAGTTGCAAATTGACAGATGTAAATAAAGCGGTGACGTCGAAAGAGACCATCGTTTCGTCATGATCTATATGCAGGTCCTTTAGCTTCTCTAAAAATTGCTCGGAGTTGTTTACGGAGTGCTGCGAACCGTTGAGTAGATGTTTGAGGCGCCTCCACAATTTTTTCGCCAGGTTGTAGGTGGGTGAACCTGGAAGTGAAACAATTGGCCGCAACGGCGCACCTTCATTGTGTACTTTTGGGAGCCCGTAGAATTGGGCGATGTTCGAGTCACGGGCTCTCATTTTATTCCTTTCAATTTCTGTAATTTCTTTCAACTGTTGTAGTTCATGCAATGTTTTGTGTACTTGGTTTGTTAGCTGCGATGTCGGATCGAAATTAATGAGACTGTATGTGCTTGTATCGTTCAGAAGTCGTTTTGCCTTCTCAATATAGTCAACCTTATCCATTATGACTGTCATACGTAGTAGTAAACGGGGTTTAGCCTATTTTCTAACTACCCTGAAATTGCCACGTGGGTTCTGGCATTCAGGGCAGTCTAGTATGTGGCGGGCAATAGAGCTAGTTGGTAGCTTCGGACCCTTAGCGATCATGTTTCGCGGAACATGCTCTGCAATCCTCGCTGACAGCCTTCTCTCAGTCCGGCCTACGTACTTGCTACCGCAAGTACAATTAAAGAGGCAAATGCAAGAGGCGGTAACTTGAGAGTCTGGTCTGTCCAGGTTGGATTTACAGAGCAGCCTTCTGACTTGATGCAATACCACTGGCTCAGCCGCATGGTAACACATCTTAATCGATTGACGGAGGCGATGCCTGCATCTTCGGTCAACTTGATCTCCTTTGAAGGGCAGTGTAATGAATACTTTTTTCTTTGGGACATCGATTGGTGGTTTATCTCCGGATCGGATTTTCGCATGCCGAGTTATAAATCGCGCTGGATACCCATTCTCTTATAGCGTCAAGGTGACTCGTTCTAGTTCATGTTCTATTGTGTCTAATGAGCAAATTCGGCGAGCTCTAGCAAAAGTGATATGTACTAGAGCTCGTTTATAGTTCATTGGGCCAAAGCTATTAAAGTTCAAGTATTGCCCCGTCCATGTTGCTTTTCTGTACACAGATCGAATGATTGTACCAGGTGGCTTTCTCTGTAAGTTAACGTCTAGAAAGTGGAAAGATCCGTCGGACTCGTTTTCCATTGTGAACTTGATGACTGGATGGCACATATTCATCAGTTTCAGTAAGTGCGCCGCCTTTCCAGGTGTGTCAACGACGATGAATGTGTCGTCTACATACCGGCAATAAAGGTGTACATTTTGTAGGTAAGAGGCTAACACAATGTTTTGCAAGTTTCCGAGGAAGATATCAGCCAAAACTGGGCCCAGTGGGCTGCCCATGGCCACGCCGTCGATTTGTCTATACAGGGTTCCATTAAACCGGAACTGAATAACTTTTATGCATAGGCGCAGTAATGCTTTGAGCTGGAGCGCTGGGAATCCAACTTTATCAGCGTGTCTGGCTATTATATCTAGTGTTTCTTCCAATGGTACGTTAGTGAACACTGATGATCCGTCGAAAGAAACCATGTGTTTTCCCTTTATATTCAAATTACTTGTCTTGTTGACAAATTCAAAAGGGTCTCTTAGACTCTAGCTCGTCAGTTCCCTCCGGATGGGCTCATTAAGTTTTGCTAGCCATCGCGCTAACTTTTGGTATGGTGTATCTACCACTGAGACGATTGGACGTATTGGGACACCCTCCTTATGAGTTTTCGGTAAGCCATACATGTGGGGATGTCGCGATCTCCGGGGGCGTAACTTAATCATAGTTTTGGCATCCATCAATTCGGCTTTCAATAGCTTCTTCAATTCACTGACTATTAACTTCTTTATCTGCTCAGTTTTGTCTCGGTTTGTTACATCCTGAACAAAACGACTAGAATCCGCAAGGATTGATTGGACTTTCTGAATGTACTGTTGCTTTTCCAAAATCACAACACCTGATCCCTTGTCTGGTCGCAGTATTACGAGATTTTCATTTTGCCGCAGTTGCTTCAAGGATTCCCAATGATCCTTTGTAAGGATTCTGCACTTTTCAGTTTCACTGACACAGAATTGGTTAGCCAAATCTACCATTTTAGCTCTAAACCAGCCGCTTGTGTCCTGGCTGACCGGTGTTAAACTGGACAGTTGTTCGTACAGATGCTCAAACTGAGCTTCAATCCCTATTCTGTCACATCTTTTGGTGAAACTGAAAAATTGAAACCAAGGGATAAAGCTACAAGTTGGGGACGACTCAACGGAGTGGTTGATAGATTTAACACATACTTCTCAGGTTCTAACGGCAACTGATCGTTGAACCATTCCCGTGACATGGAGCTCATTAGATGCTTTCTAGTATTTGAACGCGCTTTTAGCAACAAAGTGCGAAGGAAGTTGCAGAATTTTACATGGCGTACAATGTTTAAGCAATTGGGTACTTGGTCCACACATCTCAACCTGGCGTTTAATTCATCAATGCGCTGAGCGCTCGCTTCTATGTGGGATTTAGTTAATTTTCGCAAGTTTCGGGCATTGACGGGTAAATTGTCCTTACGCAATGACTTCACAAATTGACGCGGGTAAGTTGACGTTTGTAGACATTCACGGTAAACAATCGCACGCATTGTCTCACGAGCAATGCAACAGCGTATTTCCATTAATTTGTCCAATGAGCGAAATGTATCAAGAGGGAGTTTCTTTAGAAATTTCATGCAGGCATTTCCCTTCACAAATTTTTAATAAAGCAAGAAGAAACAACATTATAACAGAATTTACTGAATTCAGTAATTTCGCGTATTCTCCTCAGCTGTTTTCGATGTATCATCATTGTTCACTAACGTACCATTGGAAGAAACACTAGATATAATAGCCAGACACGCTGATAAAGTTGGATTCCCAGCGCTCCAGCTCAAAGCATTACTGCGCCTATGCATAAAAGTTATTCAGTTCCGGTTTAATGGAACCCTGTATAGACAAATCGACGGCGTGGCCATGGGCAGCCCACTGGGCCCAGTTTTGGCTGATATCTTCCTCGGAAACTTGGAAAACATTGTGTTAGCCTCTTACCTACAAAATGTACACCTTTATTGCCGGTATGTAGACGACACATTCATCGTCGTTGACACACCTGGAAAGGCGGCGCACTTACTGAAACTGATGAATATGTGCCATCCAGTCATCAAGTTCACAATGGAAAACGAGTCCGACGGATCTTTCCACTTTCTAGACGTTAACTTACAGAGAAAGCCACCTGGTACAATCATTCGATCTGTGTACAGAAAAGCAACATGGACGGGGCAATACTTGAACTTTAATAGCTTTGGCCCAATGAACTATAAACGAGCTCTAGTACGTACCACTTTTGCTAGAGCTCGCCAAATTTGCTCATTAGACACAATAGAACATGAACTAGAACGAGTCACCTTGACGCTATAAGAGAATGGGTATCCAGCGCGATTTATAACTCGGCACGCGAAAGTACGATCCGGAGATAAACCACCAATCGATGTCCCAAAGAAAAAAGTATTCATTACACTGCCCTTCAAAGGAGATCAAGTTGACCGAAGATGCAGGCATCGCCTCCGTCAATCGATTAAGATGTGTTACCATGCGGCTGAGCCAGTGGTATTGCATCAAGTCAGAAGGCTGCTCTGTAAATCCAACCTGGACAGACCAGACTCTCAAGTTACCGCCTCTTGCATTTACCACTTTAATTGTACTTGCGGTAGCAAGTACGTAGGCCGGACTGAGAGAAGGCTGTCAGCGAGGATTGCAGAGCATGTTCCGCGAAACATGATCGCTAAGGGTCCGAAGCTACCAACTAGCTCTATTGTCTGCCACATACTAGACTACCCTGAATGCCAGAACCCACGTGGCAATTTCAGGGTAGTTAGAAAACAGGCTAAACCCCGTTTACTACAGTTTGTTGAGGCGGCAGCAATTCGCGGCTGAAGCCAAAGCAATGCAAGCACACGGATTTCGTGACCACGCTAGCCCTACCCTGGTGAGGCTAGCGATTGCGTTTTTTCGGAACAGGTCACATGAGCTTAAAGACCTTCGACCGCTTTGAATTTTTGATGTCAACATCGCACTGTTTTCCACTCATTGTATGTAAACAGCTGTGGAGAATAAAGCGAAATTACTGAATTCCGTAAATTCTGTTATAATGTTGTTTCTTCTTGCTTTATTGAAATTCGTGAAGGGAAATACCTGCATGAAGTCTACAATGTGAAGCCGAATATGTATTTTAGATAACATGAATCCTGAATTAGTTCAATAATTGTTTACTTACAAGCGTGTACAAAACCTTTGCTGTTCATTTTATTCCCAATTTGAGCCTTATCTTGTTGCATGTTAATCTGCGAGTTTAGTTGGTAGAATGCATTTTGTTAATCATCAATTATCAAAAATTATTGCGCAGGTGGTTTTTATATTTTGACTAAAAAATATCAGCATGGTCTTACAATATCTTAATTATACATAATATACCAATACAACCTCCGCGCTTACATTCATGGAAATATCTGAAAGAAATACTTTAAAATTAATATTATTGCAAGTTTGGTAATTGTATAAAAACTCAGTATCCGTTATTAAATTGATGAAGTTATTTAATATCAACAATAAATTGCACATTTGCTTTAGATACTGACTTAAAATTTGCATCTGCATTTACACAAAAGTTTGTTAAATTATTCCTTTCAAAGGATTTTGTCTGATGTCATTTGGACACAAAATTGCCAGGTATTTTTTACTCTAGGTATGGAAAATTTCATGTGGAAATCTTTTGCATCCTTTAGCGTTTTTTACTGTCTTATACGCAAATCTTTATTCGTTTTTCTTTGGCTGCATGAAAATAGGAAATTCCTCCAAAGTTCCTGTTTGCAATACGTCATATTTGCATAAATTATATATTATTCCAATGCGTATTCATTTAGACGGTCCCTTCCGTTTGCTTGATTTCAAAAATTTCAATAAACTTAGCATTTCAAAATTATCATTGAGCCTCTGCACATTATAGCCGGATATATAAGAATTGTTTGTCAAAAACCATCACCTAGTTATTAATAAATGCGCGCGAAATATCTAAAAATGCATACGGTGAACATTCTACTTATTTGACACAAAAAATGATTAATTTTATCTTCCATTCAAAATACAAAGAATTAAGTTTATTAAACATTTGAAGATATTAGCGTCTGCTTGAAATTCTGGTAGGGTGGCAAATTTAATTTATATTATGATAGACGCTTTGATGAAACTTTATAGTTCAAATGATTCTATGTTAAGTTGCGCTGTTTTCATCAACACGGCAAACTTATATAAATTATCACACTTCTGCTGCCACACGTCTCAGAAAACTGAACTGTTTTGGACAAGCATAAATCATTAAGATTTCTAGCTCCTGCTTGAAAACATCACAAAAGTATACTTGTCTGGATAAGAAAACTAAACAGCTTTTCTGAAGTCCTACCAAAGTGCGAAAACAGCTTGTGCTTAATGGGCTAGATATGGACTCTAGAATTGTGAGCACTGTTTTCATCCGCCTAAAATGATAAAGCCAGCAGATACTGGTAAGCGCGCATGTAAAAGCACTTGTTCCGGTGTTGATATTTAATTACAAGTGCAACCTTATTTTTTAAAATTTTAATTGTATTAACATTGGTTATTACCTGACGGAATCATTTATTTATGTCGTTTTGAGAGACACCACACTAATGTTAAACATGGGCTCACTGACCGACAACTAGGCTTTTAGAATCTGGTGCTTAATATGTTTAATTAAATTATGGAGGTATTAAAGTCTATTGTACTTAGTACATATAGAAATGCCCTTTCCAAATTATCACGGCCCCCATTATAATGCAGTTCTTGCAATTATTTAAAAGTGATAGTCAAGCTACATTTGGCTATGAATTTGTTCTTTCCTAAGGCATCTTCATCGAACAAGTAACATAATTTCTGCTATCTAAATGGTGTCCAGTTTACGCTGCATAATAAACATGTGCATGGGCACAATAACTTTGGAAAAATTCCTTAAGCAACCAAACGGGCTACGAAGTTTGCTTG
>OX104071.1:11279278-11412023 GCA_944474145.2 Dicrocoelium dendriticum | reverse complement strand
TAATCCATGAAATGTAACTTAATTGACTCAAGCAAATATCTCAAAGCGCTATTGTCCATGAAGTAATTATAGCGGTAACATTTAACCTACATTCGTTACTCACGGACAGCCCAAACCTGATCTACAATTTCAGGACAAAAGTGGACGGCTAATCAAGAAAGTCCTAAACGTGGAAACGCAAAACGTTCAGTCCGTATATTCGTATTCCGTACAAGTTCGCGGTTTAAATTAGATACTGTAGAATGGTTCTGTAATATTTTTCCTGCCGTTGTCCTGTTACCACAACCGCCACCTACAGTGCGGGGTATACGCGCATGCAGTTATGCGGTCTCCACACAAACATCAGTTGCTCTTAAATCCCCTAAATTGTCGAAATCCACTAAAACACCTGGACTGCAAGTCATTCGGGAAAGCCGCTTGATACAACGACCGATGTACTTTTTGTGCTCAAATATATCCAAGAGGACTTGGAAGGACTCAAAATAAAACTGGCATCTTATGATCAGTTGGCGACAGCACTCAAAATACTGGAACCTCTGACTGTTCTACTGCAGACGACGGCAAGCCCAAACAGAGATTATTTAAAACCCGCCGGTAACTTCGTTGATGCTGTTGCAGCAGAAGTGTTTAGTAGAACACGATGTGCTAAAAACGCAGTGGCTTTCAATTTGCCCGATAAAATGCCGGTAGAAACACTGTAAAAACTTGCTTAAAGCAGCTAATATGGTAGATGCTCAGTGCAGATGTACAAGGCTCCGTAAAAACATCTAGCCTAAAACCTGTTCCATACTCTTTCAATGTAGCGACGCAATGACGTTAAAAGAGCTCATCAAGAAAGGCTCATAGGTAGCGGAAAACACTTCTTTTAAAACCCTAAGGATATCGATTGGCAAAAGGCCCCTGCAAAGCGAAGTCTGGCGCAATCAGCCACTGCCGACTCCTAAAGGTCTTAAGCCGGGATTCCTCACATAACTGCTACAAGAAATGCGAACATTTTGTTTGAGCCAACTAGCATCACGGGGAGTCCAGTCAAAGGAGACTGAACAGCATTTCTGAACATCAATTCGGCAAAATGTCCGATTAAATAATCGGCTGGAACCACTACCCACAGTGCAGAAAGATCTAACAATGCGACTAAGACACCTTCACATTGTTCGAAACGCAAGAAAGTTACTAAAATGAGTAAAAATAACGTTTACAAGAATTGTCAGCAGCGGCGCATCACATGAAGGAAACATCCACACAGATACCAGCGCATAGCCCTGACTCAACAGTCACGTAATCTCATCCACTGATAGTTGATATAGCTCATGCAAACAGCACACAAGCAATCAAGTATGATGGTTGCCAAAAGGATAACGTGCGATCAAATTATACTAACTGTGCACTAGAAAAATTTATGACCACAAGCTCTTGTAGCTATAGAAATAATGGCTACCCTCAAGCCAAAAATCACGTACAAGGATTGCTATAGCAGAATACGCGATTATCGGAACACACTTGAGACAATAGTAAATCATATTTCTAAGGCCCGGTACTACAGCCATATCCACAATGACGGTGCGCGTAATGCAGGCTACAGAAATGACGGAGGTCTCTCTCACTTGTTTGTCCCGCACTAGCAAACTTTCGCGAATATTGCTATCCCAGTACCCTACCGGTACTTCGCTGCTCCACAATATGTTGACCATATCGCTTTACCTGCAATAAATGCACAATCTTTCCCCGGGTCATCGGTGTTTACGAATTCTGCGAACTCCAATCCAATGCAAACTCCAAAGCCACACACTATCTTAGGTTACTCGGCACCAGCTGGGTTGCCCATAAGAGTACTTCAGTTGCACCAGAAAATTATGCATCTCCTGCTTTTATCTTATTCATCTAGCTTGCTTGTAGGCAAATACAATACAGCGTCAAAGTATGCTCCAACCGATATGGGTACTTTCTCCGCCTCAAATTCCCTTGAAGTACACATATTCCGTCAGCTCGTAGGCCTACCTAAAATCCACGGAATTATAAATATTCTTCTTATTACCGCGCGCTTTCTAAACAATAAAATGCATTATCTCCGCCTTGCAACTACTTGTCGAACCTACAAATTATTCTAGTTATTAAAACGTAGTGTACTGATCAGACTCCTGAACCACATTACCATGTCCCCGGATAACTTAGCCTCACTAAATACCAATGCAAGAGCCGGGGAGGAGGCTGTATGATATAAATCGATGAAACATTTTTTACCGCAACTTTGGTTGAGCCGAGACCTCATGACTTCGATGACTGTTTGGATCACGGCTGAGATAAATCAGCGCATCTTCCTCATGGGGTGCATCTATAGTCCCCCGCATATTGACAGGACAGGAATCAGATTTCTCTAGGCCATATTCAATTTCATAATGGACCATCCGGCTAAGTACAAACTAGTCGGAGTAGATTTCAATATGTCAGTGGTGTCGTGGAGCACGTATATATCCCCACCTAGGTTGTCTGAATTTCTATCAACTATTTGTCCGTAAGACCGGTCACAGCACGTTTCGTCGCCAACACGGAATGATAACATTCTGGAAGTTGTTTTCACTGTGGGAATTCTCGATGAATAACGTCACGATTCTGGACAAAGTTTCGGGCAGTGATCATAATGTGCCGTTATTCAACTGCAATATGCCCACATAAGCATCGAAGGCCGTGTGCATTGCTATATTCTATTGGTCATACCGTTCGATCAACTGGGACGCGCTCGCAACGCTAATAAGATCAATCTAGTAGGATAGATTATTCCTCACATGAGACCTAGATGTTGCCGCTGAAACTTTTTACCAGAATATAAACCAACACTTGGACACCATCGCTCCAGTTTTGCTAAAGAAACGCCACAACAGTACTGCGGTTGCTGGCGCCGGCACTTTTGCTAAATTAAAAGTCAGCAAACTGGTTAGTTGCTATAAAAGGACCCACGACTTCACCGTAATATCAGGTCCGCAATATAATCTGCAAATTAAAATCTGTCCGAGCTGAGAGACGATGTTATGAAGAACACCGAGCTCTTGTGTACTCAAGTAAGCCGAAGGAGCTTATAAAGCTTCTCAGGAGAAGTGCAGGATGAACAAGCGATTGTATCACGTCAATTGCAATCTCTACCTCCTAGTCAACGGATGATCCTGTAGTCATTAGCTATCTTTTTAATGAGCATTTTCTTTCGTCCGTCAAATGCCATACAAATTACCAACCCACCATACCGTCAAAACGGCTTACGGATGGCACGTTTTAGACAGTAGACTTTCCCATAACAGACATAAGGAAATCGCTTAGCGCCATGAAGCCGTCCTTTAACCGTCGTCCTAATGGCATTCTTTCAGCTTTACTGAAATACCGAGTTCCGGATATCCAGATTAGTTGGCAGAACATTTGTACTTTGTCAATGAAGGCCAGCACTGTTCCACATCACTGGAAACACGCCGACGTTGTACCAAGATATAAAAAAGGATCGAAACAGGATGTTGCGAATTACCGCCCGATTAGCCATACTTCCATAATTCTTAAAACTGTGGAGAAGATTATAAAGGCTACGACTACCCGGTTTCTGATACCAAATAACCTTATCAGTCAATCAAAACATGGCTTTATTAAACAGCGATCTTGTTCCCCTTGCCAACTAAACTTCTTAAACCACATCACAAACTCAGTCGACGGTGGAAACGCCTATATTGCCATATTTTTTGACATGCAAAAGGCTTCTGACCAAGTGCCCCCTGATAGGCTCTTGACCACTCTAGTTTTTTTGGTTCACTTCATACCTAACCGACAGTACCCAAGAAGTCAAGATAGGCAATCACACATCTGATCACACCCCCTGTGACAAGTGGCTTCATTCAATGCGGCGTTACAGGACTACTTCTCTTCTTGATGTATATAAATGACCTTTCTGACGTTGTTGTATATGGCAAGCTCTACATGTTTACAGACGATATAAAAGTTGTGTACACATTTGATTCCAGGAATCAAGAGTCCGTATTTCGAAACATACAAACTGACTTAAATTCACTTGAATTATGGTGTTGTACTGCAAAAATGAATTTCGCTGTCGTAAATGATAACGCCATCTCATACAAATGTGACATGAATGTCCAACCGCTAAACATCTTTCGGTAAACCCCTTGCATATGATAACCAAATAAGAGACTTAGGGCTTCACAACTCCAACAGCCTGAACTTATTTGAACACATACGATACACTGTCGCTAAAGCCAAAAAATGATGCACTGTTCTCAAACTCTTTAAATTAACAAAGGATACACTTATATTTTACAAGATCTGCACACATCCAATTTTGGAGTACTGCAGTATGGTATTCGGCAATGCTAGACAGAGTGATATAGCGACACTAGAGCGCACTCAGCATGCATTCACAAGATAGATCCTGGGAGCTTCTCGGAGCTTAAAGTAATCCGAACACTGTAAATTACCGATGTTGGACCCAATATGGTTGCTAGAATAAAGCTAAACATACTGCTGCATTTTGATGTATTTTTTGGCGCATTCATACACCTGGATACTCGTCCCAATTACAACACACTAAACGTTGCCATATCCATAATAAAAATTACACAGTTACGATTGCAAAGTCGTTCACAAACATGCGGGTAAAGTTGTTCCTCATTAGTTATGCATGGGTCTGCAATCGTCTCCCACTGTCCATTAGATCATGCACATCTCCTCACATGTTTAGTGTACAGCTAGATAAATTTCTCACAGCTCCAAAAGCGATTTAAACTTTTCAAGATGAATATCGCTGAGACAGAGATTTAGCAGAAGGAATCAAATAGCACATAATGCATGTGCGTGCTACCTCCAGTGGTACACTTAGAAGCTTCATTGATATCACAGAAGACAAAAGCAAAAAAGACCTAAATTTCCTTCTCAATATTCCAAAATTTATCAACCTCCCGTTACCCGTCCATACCAACATCATGCCCTCCATACGAATATGGTGGCTAAGAGGAGGGTTAAACCGAGGCCACTTCTTCATTCATCTGACGAATGTTATATTTTTTCCTTACTCGGCCTGGCCGACCTCGAAGATTTCATGCCCACATGGAAGTCGAGGATGTCAAGTAAACCAAGTTCTCGTTTTCACTCTTTGGACCTCTGTTATATGCTTTCATTCACCGGCCATGCCTATCTCAAAGCCTCCGTGTCCACATAGATGCCTATGAAGAAGTTCAACCGAATACTCATCTTTTTTACCCCACGACTATTAGACTATTCATTTTCAATCATCTTGCGACCAGCGATGGTTTCTATTCCTTATTCTGTCACAGATACGCATCAGCGCGTACCGAGATACCATTAAACGATCGAAGTGCTATGCGCCTACCCAAAGCAGTGTTTGAGTACCGCCTCCGTTACAGATCCCGAAATAGTGGTGAGCACATTAGTAATATTTAGCAATACAAGCCTTATCCACTTTAATGAAAGCCAATCACAAATCTGATATCATTAGCTAACGTGCGTGCTTCCCTTACCTATGTTTAATCATTGTATACTGATGATCACATTATTAATTACCTGTATCATGTTTTCTTAACAATATTTTAAATTTGCTAACACTGACGTAATTAGGGCAGTCTTCTGTGTTTGCAAATCGATGAAAGTGCCTACCGTTCTATCTTTCCAACATGTTCCTTCCTCTGAGGCTCGTCCAAATGTTACAGAGTAATATTGCCATACGCTCGGATGCTTGGTCTTTGGATTGCGTTCTGCTACATGACGAAACAATGAAGCTCATGGCGCTCCCGATTTCTCTACTCTGATACCCTACACTGGGTGCCGAGCATATGTAAACAGTTGACTAACAAAAAACACTACATGGCAATACCTTCGCAAACCAAAACTAAACATGTGATTGACACTGTTCTCCTAAAGGGTCTGAATGACCATTCTTTTTTCCACTTATTAGTATCAAAAAACTCAGTGAAACACTTATAGAATTTGATTGGACCAACATACTACTCCGTGCCTCGCAAAATCAAGAAATAAACAAAGTTATCTATTTATTTATCTGCGAATAGGACTTAACTTTTCAATAGCACGTTCACGTTGCTTGTTGTTAGAATTGATCCCAAAATGTTGAGCAATGACTAAGATAAAAATAGCGTTGATGCTCCCAAAGATCATCAAGGAAATCCGTTTAAGGGATGTCGCAACCAAAGTAAACAAATAAATATTTTTAAGCTTACTGTTGGCAATTGCCATCCAGTTCCTTGAGGCAACATAAACAACGTGAACGCAATGTAATCCGGAACGAAACCGCAGATTGCAATTATCAAAACATGGTTGACATCAATATGATCTACAACAAGCGCCGTATTTTTAAAATACGTTTATTTCACGCTAAACTTGTGCTCACCTAATGAAATAGCAGTACTTCTAAAGCGATTACACGAAGGCGAACGATAGGAAACGATTATAGTAATCTTACTTGTCGTTATGCATACACAGAAAATACGAATGCGCGGATTTGAGAAATATGCATATGGCACTGAAGCGGTGCCGGTATGGTTTTACCTTTGCAGTTTTTACAATCTGAATTATATCCTTCGACGAATAGTCAAATTTACCTAGGAATATTGCTCCATGTGAGTCATATTTGTGGCAATGAAACAATGGTGTATTTCGCGTGAAAAAGCAATGCTTATTAAGTTCTGTAGTAAAGAATAGCTTCAGAAAAGAAAATTGCTGATAGCGTAAAGGTCGCTTTATTGCACACTTCATAGCTTTTGCATTGGTATATGCGGAGAAGAAACGAAATGCTTACATGAAAATAGTTTCAAGTTTCGCTGTCGAAAATTTTGTAAAGACACTATTTGTTTGCGTTATGTAGCCAGCGGCTAACGGGTTATAACAGGTTATTTTCATAGTTAATGTAATGTCCGTTTAGTTTAAAATTATCTTTGGATCAGGGGCAACGACAAAACAAATTGGAGAACGTTACACTGCTAACCGGCGCAAAGGTTGAATGTTGTTCGGTGGCAATCTATCCAACCATAATTTATTGTTAGCTCTAACTGGTGACCCATCATTCTCTGTCTGTGGCTGATATCCACAATTTGGAAGGCAAAACTCTATTGGGTTCTTCTCGCTCCGGTACATCATTATGAGTTTTTCCCGCTAGGGCCTATTTGGAATTCGGTAAAATTATAGAGAACTAAAGGAAGGTTGTTAGAGCGAATAGTAAAAGCACCAGAAAGTTTTAAGGAATTTCGTTGCTTAGCTTCAACATTAGTAAGATATTGTTTCAACCAGGAATGTGGTGCATGGATGGCATATTTCTTGTGAGGTAACACGTAGAACTTAAGCATTTGTGGGTGGACTGACAGATCAAATCGACCGAATTCCTTGAGTGGAAGGCGGATATGTTGATTACCGGCTTTTGACGCCCACACGGATTTATTCGAGAAGCCCAGCTTGCCTTCCACCAACATGTCAAGGTCAAGAGTGGGAGAACCTTACATTAAGATGTGTTGTTTAAGCTTGTGCACACTCATCGACCTAACGATGAGTTTGAATAGCCTTGTTGTCTACTAGTAAACCTAATCCAGTTTACGCTAATGAACACAGTGACCTTCACTGACATTTACCTCTTGGCTGACCATAACTTTATCAGCTAAAAACATAACATTTGTGGTGATAATCATTGTGGTGTTATTAATGAACAGCATAAATAAGTGCGGTCCTGGATCTAAGCCCCGTGGGATATTGTAGTAAGTCTCACGTAACCAATGCTTCTAATAGCGAGGAAAGCTGCTGATCGACCAGCGAACAAAACCCTGATTGTTTCTATGTGCAGCCTTTGAAGTAGAAGGCGATGACCCAGGTTTTCAAAGGATTTGAAAATTTGCATGCAGCAGCATATTATTACAGTCCTACCATCAATTGCTTCCTTCCGACCAGCGCTTGCCCCCAGCAAATTGTTAGTGCACGAACGGTGCTGATGAAAGGCAGACTGAAGCAACGCCAAGTTGTTGCATTTTTCTAAGTAGTTTACAAAGGAACGAGCAACGATTTCTTCTATTACTTTTGCGAAAGCAGGAACCGGATCAGCCGGACAACAAATTACAAAATCAGAACGACTACCGCCATTGAAATGATGATGTCATTGTTTCGAACAGTAGGAAGCAAATTTTATGGAAGTACATTGAAATGAATAAGGAAATTATTAAATTAACAAATCACGTATGAAACGCTAGTATAAAAACTCACTTTGGGTTGATCGTTATGTGACCACATTCAAACATTAAGGAAATTACAGAAAATAGACATATTCCTCATCTTGGATGCATGTAAGGTGACAATGGTTGTCAAAATTAAATACAAGATTTTTTGGCAGTAATGGAAGTTGCATGTGTGCGGTAGGGTCCAACTAGATCAAGTGTACTTAAATTAGTTTGCGCATACATAAGGAGCTGTGTTTGTTAAGGAGTGCCACTAATGAAGCAGTATAATTAAACATTTCATGTTAGACGCTATGCCTCTGAGATGATAACCGAGCGATTAGCCTAATAAGAAGAGCAACAATCGATATGGTGAATGTATCACTTAATCTACGACTTTACATAGCTAGGTTAATGCCCATATATGCTTTCCTGAAGGATTTTGTTTTCGGTCGGAATAGGGGCAACACAGAAACAGGTAAATTAGTATTCACAACTGGAATTAACGTTCGCAGTCCAATTTTATTTACGCAGAAGCAAATGTGCAATATTTTCAAAACTTGGAAGATTTTTCTCTTTGCTTACGATCAACTCTCCAGTTAAAATTCAGCATCAAGTAAAGAAAGCCTCCTGATACAGTAAAACAGATGATACCTTTAATTTGGAACATGGTTTATATTAAAAACCTAAATTAACTTAGGGGATAAATAATCGCGCCTCCTCCCTATACATCTAGATTTACAAGCTTTTATTACCCAGCATAGATAACAACGTAACAAACATTTCTACGTTTGTAACCTAACGTACATTGCAATAGTTATTTTCTATATTATAAAAACGCATACTTGAATTCACACCAATCTTGATATCTTTATTATTAGTGCTCTCCTGTTACGTTGCATCTGTCACATGTGTAAGATGCATCATTACCAGCGGTACTTCCTTTCAAGCAAGAATAAATTTTCGCAGTTTTTGTTACTATTAGTGGATCATTACACTAATGAACTGGTCCTTTATTAACGTTGCATAACTTGCCACCTATTTTGCCAGTGATATAAGTGATATAAGTGTAAAATTTAATTAGCACAATTATGGAAATCGTGAAGATCCTACTTTATTAAATAAATTGAAAAAGGTAGAACGTTGTATTAGCTTTTTCCAACATCAGCCCTGTTACCAAAATCTGACTTATCTATTTAGATAAAACTACGAATGACCACATTTTACCAAGCTGCACAATGAATGACGGAATTTCGGCTGCCATGTGTATTACAGTCTTATGACATCTAGTCTTGAACACGCCGGGTTGGCTTTACTCGGTGTACAACACTATCTTTATGTCATATGCTATGCAACACATTATCTTCAACATAGAAAACGCCTAGCTTAATTCGACAACTATGTTATCTACGCTACATCGTACCCAAATGCCTTCTACTCCTGTCGTTATATGGAAAATTTTACAGATCCTTTAGTTTAGCCGTTCGCATAGAGCGCTAGTAAATATGTCAAATTTATGCATTAGATAGTCAGCTGGTCGAGTTTGCGTAGCACGCAAATAAAGTTTTCACAAAGCTCTCCTTTTACCTCAACGGTGTGAAGATCAACGTTCATTTGGATTGCCCCAAGATGAATTGGTAAACATCTATGACGGATTATATGACACTTGTTTCTAACAATTAATTTAAGCAACCTATCAACTTTGAGAGAACGTTCAGATAGAAGTAAAATCAAGTATTTTAATGGGTGTTCTGATTTATCGAACGGTTTCCTTTTAACCCAGAAAAAACTAAATAATCCGAGTAATTAGATATTATCACCATGGCATCTGAACCCCCAATTGTTAATTCATAAAAACGAAGTGTATCAAAAAAAGAAGTAGAATTTTATAACTTATGTCTTTGTCTGGTCTTGCTACACCAACCTAAAATGTAGGTGCGCACATATGAAATGAATCCGTTTTTGAGTAAAGGTTATATGACAGTTGAAATTCATCAGCCAAGCAAATGTGACTTCTAAGTTTTCAAATGCAAAGTAATAAAACCTTCCCTGGTTTGTAACAACGTCAATAAATCATAGATTATCGGGTAAACACCAGAAAGACGATAATCATTATATACTAAAGACACAAATTGGTTATTTCTAAGTCAACCATTAAAATTTAATTACAAGGAAGTTTTAGGTAACACAAAGGTCAAACTTGTACTGTTGGCTGGAAACAACATAGATTCATAGGCCTAAACTACCCTGCAACCTGCTTGTAACATTGTATGTTCCTGCTTGACGGAAAGTTAAGTGTTCCAAGTCCAATATATATATATGTATAAATATGTGTACATATAATTTTGCCGATACAGCTTTTTTGTTCCACCAAATATACATAAGAGAAACATGACATAAAGTTCTGCCTGCGCCCGTTTGTATTTAAAATATCATGCGTTACAAGTGTGGATATATATATTTTCTGCTCGACCAATAAATAAATAAACTGAATGAAAAGTAAGACCGTCTTGTAAATTTTCATGTTCTAGACATGGAATGCCATGTTCCCATCCTTAGCATGCAAGTGCTGATCGATTTAACAGTCCTTGTTTGCCCAATTGCTAAATATTGACAAATTTGTTAGTCTAGCTGTGGTCATGTGCGCACAGAATAATAGTATGACGTCAAAGGAAATTTACGCTGGTTTGTTTATGACACTTGGTGAGGAATCCCTTTTTTGTTTGAATGTTAAGGTGTGGGCTGTGAATATAACCACTGACTGGGAGAGCAATGAAGAAGTGCCAAGGACTGGCTGCCCAAAATCTTCGACAAATGATTATCGAGTGGAAACAGTTCACTAAATTATAGTAAATAACAGAGAGCTATCTATTCCTTAAATAGATAAGATGACCAGCATCAGTTTTGGCTCAGCCCATGCTATTTTAGGGAACGTATTATGGATGTGAAAGCTGAATGTAAGTAGGGTGCCAGAATATTGACACCCGATGATGATCTCAACTTGTCAGACAAAGTCACGTGTTCCTCGGATGTAGTAATTTTGTTTACCAACGTGCCGCTACATCATTCGGTTGATTATGTGTGTGAACTAGCTGAAAACGGTGGATGTTTGCTACCCATTCCGACTGAATTGCTAAGAGAATCTATACTATTATGCACGGAGAATGTAGATTTTCACTTCCGGAATACACCATTCCGTCAGATTGATGGCTTAGCAATGGTTAGTCTATTAGGTCCTGTGCTCGCTGATTTATTTATGCTGAGGGTAGATAATGCATTTCTATGGAAATAGCCCAGGTGCCCTACCACAAACGATATGTCGATGATATCTTGGCTTTCTCTTCGTCGGAGCAGCAGCTCACACATTTGGTAGAACGGCTCAGTGCTGCTCATGCTAGCTTACGGGTTACATCCGAAATAGAACAGAACATTTTTCTGCCATACCTGGACATGCTCATAACTCGCAGGGATGAAGGATTGCTTAGGAGATCAATTTACCGGAAATCGACTTGGTCCGGTCAGTACCGGCACTTCACCAGCTACATGCCAGTGCGGTAAAAACGGACACTTGTAATTCGTTCGAAGAAAGTAGAAACCACGATTAAAATTCACGCACAATAATATGCCTCGACGGGGAGTCGAACCCCGGTCCACGAATTTCCGGTCCGTTGCTCTACCACCTGAGCTACCGAGGGCTGACGATTAGGTGCGCAAATTTTAACACATGTCTTCTGCTTGGTGCGCGACGTATTGCCAATGGGCTCACAGTACCTGTCCTGATGTTGCAGATTTGCTCACTCACCCGTCACTTCCCAATAGACCGAAGTTCCTGTCCTTCAGACGTCCAATGGGCGATAGTAGATTAATGGTGGATATTTGTGAGTAGTGTAAAGTTCGAAGAAAGTAGAAACCACGATTAAAATTCACGCACAATAATATGCCTCGACGGGGAGTCGAACCCCGGTCCACGAATTTCCGGTCCGTTGCTCTACCACCTGAGCTACCGAGGGCTGACGATTAGGTGCGCAAATTTTAACACATGTCTTCTGCTTGGTGCGCGACGTATTGCCAATGGGCTCACAGTACCTGTCCTGATGTTGCAGATTGGCTCACTCACCCGTCACTTCCCAATAGACCGAAGTTCCTGTCCTTCAGACGTCCAATGGGCGATAGTAGATTAATGGTGGATATTTGTGAGTAGTGTAAAGTTCGAAGAAAGTAGAAACCACGATTAAAATTCACGCACAATAATATGCCTCGACGGGGAGTCGAACCCCGGTCCACGAATTTCCGGTCCGTTGCTCTACCACCTGAGCTACCGTGGTTTCTACTTTCTTCGAACTTTACACTACTCACAAATATCCACCATTAATCTACTATCGCCCATTGGACGTCTGAAGGACAGGAACTTCGGTCTATTGGGAATTGACGGGTGAGTTGGCCAATCTGCAACATCAGGACAGGTACTGTGAGCCCATTGGCAATACGTCGCGCACCAAGCAGAAGACGTGTTAATATTTGCGCACCTAATCGTTAGCCCTCGGTAGCTCAGGTGGTAGAGCAACGGACCGGAAATTCGTGGACCGGGGTTCGACTCCCCGTCGAGGCATATTATTGTGCGTGAATTTTAATCGTGGTTTCTACTTTCTTCGAACTTTACACTACTCACAAATATCCACCATTAATCTACTATCGCCCATTGGACGTCTGAAGGACAGGAACTTCGGTCTATTGGGAAGTGACGGGTGAGTGAGCCAATCTGCAACATCAGGACAGGTACTGTGAGCCCATTGGCAATACGTCGCGCACCAAGCAGAAGACATGTGTTAAAATTTGCGCACCTAATCGTCAGCCCTCGGTAGCTCAGGTGGTAGAGCAACGGACCGGAAATTCGTGGACCGGGGTTCGACTCCCCGTCGAGGCATATTATTGTGCGTGAATTTTAATCGTGGTTTCTACTTTCTTCGAACGAATAACAATTGTCCATTTTACCGCACTGGCATGAAGCTGGTTAAGTGCTGATACTGACCGTACCAAGTCGATTTCCGGTGAATTGACCTCTTAATTAATCGTTCACCGCTAATGGTTTTGAGCATGTCCAGGTATGGCAGAAAAATGTTCTGTTCTATTTCGGATGTGACCCCTTAGCTGGCATGAGCAGCACTGAGCCGTTCTACCAAATGTGTGAGCAGCTGCTCCGACGAACAGAAAGCCAATATATCATCGACATGTCGTTTGTGGTAGGGCAGCTGGGCTATTTCCATAGAAATGCATTTTCTGCCATCAGCACAAATAAATCAGCGAGCATAGGACCTAATGCGCTACCCATTGCTACGCCGTCGATCTGACGGTATGGTGTATTCCGAAAGTGAAAATCTACATTCTCCGTGCATAATAGTATAGATTCTCTTAGCAATTCAGTCGGAATGGGTAGCGAACATCCACCGTTTTCAGCTAGTTCACACATGTAATCGACCGACTGATGTAGCGGCACGTTGGTAAACAAACTTACTACATCCGAGGAACATATGACTTTGTCTGACAAGTAGAGATCATCATAGGGTGTCAATATTCTGGCACCCTACTTACATTCAGCTTTCACATCCATAATACGTTCCATAAAATAGCATGGGCTGAGCCATAACTGATATTGGTCGCCTTACCTATTGAAAGAATAGATAGCTTTCTGTCATTTACTTTCATTCGGTGAATTGTTTCCACTCGATAATCATATGTCGAAGATTTTGGGCAGCCAGACCTTGGCTCTTCTTCATTGCTCTCCCAGTCAATGGTTATATTCACAGCCCACACATTAACAATCAAACAAAAAGGGGATTCCTCATCAAGTGTCATAATCAAACCAGCGTAAATTTCCTTTGGCTTCATACTATTATTCTGTACGCACATGACCACAGCTAGACTTACAAATTTGTCAATATTTAGAAATTGGGCAAACAAGGACTGTTAAATCGATCAGCACTTGCATGCTAAGGATGGGAACTTGGCATTCAATGTCTAGAGCATGAAACTTTACAAAATGGTCTTACTTTTCATTCAGTTTATTTATTTCTTGGTCGGGCAGAAAATATATAGATCCACACTTGTAACGCATAATATTTTAAACACAAACGGGCGCAGGCTGAACTTTATGTCATGTTTCTCTTATTTATATTTGGTGGAACAAAAAAGCTGTATCGGTAAAATTATATGTACACATATTTATACACATATATATATCTTGGACTAGGAACACTTAACTTTCCGTCAAGCAGGAACATACAATGTTACAAGCAGGTTGCAGGGTAATTTAGGCCTACGAAACTATTTTGTTTCCAGCCAACAGTACAAGTTTAACCTTTGCGTTACGTAAAACTTCCTTGTAATCAAATTTTAATGGTTGACTTAGAAATAACCAGTTTGTGTCTTTAGTATATAATGATTATAGTCTTTCCTGTGTTTACCCGATAATCTATGATTTATTGACGTTGTTACAAACCTGGGAAGGTTTTATTACTTTGCATTGTGAAAACTTAGAAGTCACATTTGCTTGGCTGATGATTTTCAACTGTCATGTAACTTTTACTCAAAAACGGATTCATTTCATATGTGCTCACCTACGTTTTGGGTTGGTGTAGCAAGACCAAACAAAAGATATAAGTTATAAAATTCTACTTCTTGTTTAATACACTTCGTTTTTACGAAGTAACAATTGGGGTTCAGATGCCAAGGTGATAACATCTAATTACTCAGATTATTTAGAGTCTTCTGGGTTAAAAGGAAACTTCGATAAAGCAGAACACCCATTAAAATACCTGATTTTACTTCTATCTGAACGTTCTCTCAAAGATGATAGGTTGCTCAGATTAATTGTTAGAAACAAGTGTTATATAATCCGTCATAAATGTTTACCAATTCATCTTGGGGCCATTCAAATGAGCCCTGATACTTCTTCTCACCATTGAGGTAAAACGAGACCATTGTGAAAACTTTATTTGCGTGCTACGCAAATTCGACCGGCTGACTGTCTAATGCATAAATTTGGCATAATTACTAGCGCTCTCAATGCGAATGCCTAAACTAAAGGATTTGTAAAATTTTCCATATAACGACAGGAGTAGAAGGAATTTGGGTACGATGTAGCATAGATAACATAGTTGTCGAATTAAGCTAGGCGTTTTCTATGTTGAAGATAATCTGTTGCATAGCATATGACATAAAGATAGTGTTGTACACCGAGTAAAGCCAAACCGGCGTGTTCAAGACTAGATGTCATCAGACTGTAATACACATAGCAGCCGAAATTCCGTCATTCATTGTGCATCTTGGTAAAATGTGGTCATGCGTAGTTTTATCTAAATAGGTAAGTCAGATTTTGTTAACAAGGCTGATGATGGAAAAAGCAAATACAACGTTCTACCTTTTAAAATTTATTTAATAAAGCAGAATCTTTACGATTTCCATAATTTTGCTAACTAAATGTTACACTTATATCACTTATATCACTGGCAAAATAGGTGGCAAGTTATACAACGTTAATAAAGGACCAGTTCATTAGTGTAATGATCCACCAATATTAACATAAACTGTACAACTTTATTCTGGCTGGACAGGAGGTACCGCTGGTAGTGATGCATCTTACACATGAGGCAGATGCAACTTAACAGGAGAGCACTAATAATAAAGTTATCAAGATTGGCGTGAATTCGAGTATGCGTTCTTTACAATATAGAAAATAACTATTGCAATGTACGTTAGTCTACGAATGAAGTAGAAATGTTTGTTACATTGTTATTTATGCTGGGTAATAAAAGTTGTAAATCTAGATGTATAGGGAGGAGGCGCGCTTATTTATCCACTATGTTAATTTAGGTTTTTAATCTAAGCCATGTTCCAAATTAAAGGTATCATCTGTTTTACTGTATCAGGAGGATTTCTTTACTTGATTCTGAATCTTAACTGGAGAGTTGACGGTAAGCAAAAAGAAAAATCGGTCGTTTTGAAAATATTGTACATTTGCTGCAGCACAAATAAAATTGGACCGCGAACGTCAACTCCAATTGTGAATACTAATTTGCCTGTTTCTGTGTTGCACCTATTCCGATCGAAACAAAAACCTTCAGGAAAGCACATAAGAGCATTTACCTGGATACGTAACGTCGTAGATTAAGTGATTGATTCACCATATCGATCATTGCTCTTCTTATTAGGCTAATCGCTCGGTTATCATCTCAGAGGCATAGCGCCTAACATGAAATGTTTAATTATACTGCTTCAATGGTGACATTCCTTAACAAAGCACAGCGCCCTATGTGTGCGCAAGCTAATTTAGGTACTCTTGATCTAGCGGGACCCTATCGCACACATGCAACTTCCATTACTGCCAAAAAATCTTGTATTTAATTTTGACAACCATTGTCACCTTACATGCATCCAAGATGAGGAATATGTTTATTTTCTGTAATTTTCTTAATGTTTGGATGTGGTCACATAACGAGCAACCCAAAGTGAGTTTTTATACTAGCGTTTCATACGTGATTTGTTAATTTAATAATTTCCTTATTCATTTCAATGTACTTCCATAAAATTTGCTTCCTACTGTTCGAAACAATGACATCATCATTTCAATGGCGGTAGTCGTTCTGATTTTGTAATTTGTTGTCCGGCTGATCCGGTTCCTGCTTTCGCAAAAGTAATAGAAGAAATCGTTGCTCGTTCCTTTGTGAACTACTTAGAAAAATGCAACAACTTGGCGTTGCTTCAGTCTGCCTTTCATCAGCACCGTTCGTGCACTAACAATTTGCTGGGGGCAAGCGCTGGTCGGAAGGAAGCAATTGATGGTAGGTCTGTAATAATATTCTACTGCATATAAATTTTCAAATTCTTTGAAAACCTGGATCACCGCATCCTACTTCAAAGGCTGCACTTCGAAACAATCAGGGTTTTTTTCGCTGGTCGACCAGCTGCTTTCTTCGCTATTTGAAGCTTTGGTTGCGTGAGACGTAATACAATATCCCACAAGGCTTAGATACAGGACCGCACTAATTTATGCTGTTCATTAATAACACAACAATGTTTATCACCACAAATGTTCTGTTTGTAGCTGATAAAGTTATGTTCCGTCAAGCGGTAAATGTCAGTTAAGGTCAAGGTGTTCATTAGCGTGAACTGGATTAGGTTTACTAGTAGACAACAAGGTTATTCAAAGTCACCGTTGGTCGATGAGTGTGCACAAGCTTTAACAGCACATCTTAAAGTAGGATTCTCCCACTCTTGACCTTGAGGTGTTGGTGGAAGGCAAGCTGGGCTTCACGAATAAATCCGCGTGGACGTCAAAAGCCGTTAATCAACATATCCGCCTTCCATTCTGGGAATTCGGTCGGTTTGACCTGTCAGCTTACCCACAAATGCTTAAGTTCTACGTGCTACCTCACATGTAATGTGCCATCCATGCACGGCATTCGTAGTAGAAGCATTATCTTACTAATGTTAAGCGAAGCAACGAAGTTCTTTAAAACCTTCTGGTGCCCTTACTATTCGCTCTAAACCCTCGATTTAGTTCTCTATAATTTTGCAGATTTCCAGATAGACCCTAGTGGAAGGAACTCATAATGATGTACAGGAGCGAGAAGAACTCAATAAAGTTTTGCCTTCCAAATTGTGGATATGAACCAAAAACACAAAATGACGGGTCACCAGTTAGAGCTAACAATAAATTATGGTTGGATAGATTGCCACCGAACAACATTCAACTTTTGCGCCGGTAAGCAGTGGAACGTTCTCTATTTTGTGTTATCGTTGCTCCTGATCCGAAGATAATTTTAACCTAAACAGACCTAATTTTAACTATGAATATAACCTGTTATAACATGTTAGCCGCTGGCTAAATAACGTAGAGAAATGGTGTTTTTATAAAATTTTCAACAGCTAAATTTAAAAATATTTTCAAGTAAGCATTTCGTTTATCTCCGCATATCCTAATGCAAACACCATGATGTGCGCAATAAAGCGACATTCATGCAATTAGCATGTTTTTCTAATGCCATTCTTTACTACTGAACGTATTAAGCATTGCTTTTTCACGCGAAATACACCATTATTTCATTGTCACAAATATGACTCACATGGAGCAATATTCTTAGGTTAATTTGACTATTCGTTGGAGAATATAATTCAGGTTGTAAAAACTGCAAACGTAAAAACATACCGGCACCGCTTCAGTGCCATATACATACTTAACAAATCCGCGCATTCGTGGTTTCTGTGTATGCATAGCGACAATAATTATTAAAATGATTCCTATCGTTCGCCTTCGTGTTATCACTTTAGGATTACTGCTATTTCATTAGCTGAGCAAAACTTTAGCGCGAAATAAACGTAATTAAAAAAGGCGTTTGTTGTAGATCATATTGATGTTAACCATGTTTAGATACTTGCAATCTGCTGTTTTGTTCCGGATTACATTGCGTTCACGTTATTTATTTTGCCTCAAGGAATTGGATAGCAATTTCCAACGGTGAGCTTAAAAATATTTTTCATTTACGTTGGTTACAAGAACCTTTAAAAGGATTTACATGAGCTGACGGAGCATCAACGCTATTTTTATTTTAATCATTGCTCAACATTTTTGGATCAATTCTAGCAAAAGTCAACATGAACGGGCCATTGAAAAATTAAGTCCTATTCATAGGTAAATAAATAGATAAATTTGTTTATTTCTTGCTTGTGCGATACACGGACTAGTATGTTGGTTCAATCAAAATGTATAAATGTTTCATTGAGTTTTTGTTGATGGAGATAAGTAGAAGAAACGGTCATTCAGACCCTTTAGAAGAACAGTGTCAACCACATGTTTAGTTTTGGTTTGCGAGGTATTGCGATGTAGCGTTTTTGTTGGTCAACTATTTACATATGCTCGGCACCCAGTGTAAGCTATCAGTGTACAGAAATCGCGAGCGCTTTGAGCTTCATTGTTTCCTCATGCAGCAGAACGCAATCCAAAGGCCAAGCATCCAGGCGTATGGGAATATTTCTCCGTAGCATTTGGACGAACCTCAGAGGAAGGAACATGTTGGAAAGATAGAACGGTAGGCACGTTCATCGATTTTCAAACACAGAGTGCTGCCGTAATTATGTCGGTGTTAGCAAATTTAAAATATTGTTAAGAAAATATAATACAGGTATTTAATAATGTGATCATCAGCATACAGTGATTAAATATAGGTAAGGCAAGCACGCTTATTAGCCAACGTTATCATATTCGTGCTTGGCTTTCATTACAGTCTGTCGGGCTTGCATTGCTATATAATGCGAATATGCTCGCTACTATTTCGGGATCTGTAACGGAGGCGGTACTCAAACACTGCTTTGGGTAGCAGCATAGCACTTCGATCGTTTATGGTACCTTGGTACGCACTCGTGCCTACCTGTGACAGAGTTAGCAATAGAAACCATCGCTGGTTGCAAGATAATTGAAAATGAATAGTCTAATAGTCGTGGGGTAGAAGAGGATGAGTACTCGGTTTAACTTCTTCATAGGAATCTATGTGGTCATGGTGGCTTTGAGATAAGCATGGCCGGTGAATGAAAGCATATAACAGGGATCCAAAGAGAGAAAAAGAGGACTCGGTTTACTTTACATCCTCGACTTCCACGTGGGCATGAAACCTTCGAGGTAAGTGTGGCCGAGTAAGGAAAAAATATGACATTCGTCAGATGAATGAAGAAGTGGTCTTGGTTTAACCCTCCTCTTAGCCACCATACTGATATGCCGGGCTTGATGTTAGCATGGCCGGGTAAGGAGATTGTGATAAATTTTGGAATATTGAGAAGGTCTTTTTTCTCTTTGTTTTCTGTGATATCAATGAAGCTTCTAAGTGTACCACTGGGGGTATCACGCACATGCATCATATGATCTTTGATCCTATCTCCTAAATCTCTGTCTCAGCGATATTCATCTTGAAAAGTTTAATAGCTTTTGGAACCGTGAGAAATTTAATTAGCTCTCCACGAAACATGGGAGAAGATGTGCTTGACCTAATGGACAGTGGGAGACGATTCTAGATCAATGCATAACTAATGAGGAACAACTTTACCTGCATGTTTGTGCGCGACTTTGCAATCGTAACTGCGCAATGTTTATTACGCATAAGGTAACATTTAGTGTGTTGTAATTGGGAAGATTATCCAGGTGCATGAATGCGCCCAAGAAATACATCAAAAAGCAGCAACGTGTTTAGCTTTATTCTACGCAACCATATTGGGTTCAACATCAGCTATTTACAGCTTTCAGATTACTTTAAGCTCTGAGAAGCTCCCAGGATCTATCTTGTGAATGCATGCTGAGCGCGCTCTAGTGTCGCTATATCACTCTGTCTCACAATGC
The DNA here is from genome assembly GCA_944474145.2 of Dicrocoelium dendriticum. Lineage (NCBI taxonomy): Eukaryota > Metazoa > Platyhelminthes > Trematoda > Plagiorchiida > Dicrocoeliidae > Dicrocoelium > Dicrocoelium dendriticum. Next base: position 11,391,431 of record OX104071.1, on the reverse strand, counting down.
CGAATAACATATTGCAGTACTCCAACATTGGGTGTGTGCAGATGTTGTAAAATATAAGTGTATCCTTTGTTAATTTAAAGAGTTTGAGAACAGTGCATCATTTTTTTGGCTTTAGCGACAGTGTATCGTATGTGTTCAAATAAGTTCAGGCTGTTGGATTTGTGAAGCCCTGAGTCTCTTATTTGGTTATCATATGCAAGGGGTTTACCGAAGATGGTTAGCGGTTGGACATTCATGTCGCATTTGTATGAGATGGCATTAATATTTTCGACAGAGAAATTCATTTTTGAAGTACAACACCATAATTCAAGTGAATTTAGGTCAGATTGGATGTTTCGAAACACGGACTCTCGATTCCTGGAATCAAATGTGTACACAACTTTTATATCGCCTGTAACCACGTAGGGCTTACCATATAGAACAACGTCAAAAACGTCATTTATATACATCAAGAAGAGAAGTGTTCCCGTAACGCCGCATTGAATGAGGTCACTTGTCACAGGTGTGCGATCAGATGTGTGATTGCCTATCTTGACTGCTTGAGTACTGTCGGTTAGTTATGAGGTGAACCAAGAAAGTAGAGTGGTCAAGAGCCTACCATGGCGTACTTGGTCAGAAGCCTTTTGCATGTCAAAAATATAGCAATATAAGAGTTGCCACCGTTGACTGAGTTTGGGATGTGGTTAGGGACGTCTAGTTGGTAAGGCTAAATAAATGCTGTTTAATAAAGCCGTGTTTTGATTGGCTGATAAGGTTCCTTGATGCCAGAAACCGGGTAGTCGTAACCTTTCTAATCCTCTCCACAGTTTTAAGAAGAATGCAAGTATGGCTAATCGGGCGGTAATTTGCAACATCCCGTTTTGAGCCTTTTTTATATCTTGGTACAACATCAGCGTGTTTCCAGTGATGCGGAACAGTGCTGGCCTTCATTGACAAGGTACAAATGTTCTGCCAACTAATATGGATATCGGAAACTCCGTATTTCATTAAAGCAGAAGGATTGCCATCAGGACGACCATTAAAGAACGGTTTCATGGTGCTAAGCGATTTCCTTATGTCTGCTATGGGAAACTTTACCGTCTAAAAGGTGCCATTTGTAAGCCGTTTTGACGGTATGGTGTGTTGGTAATTTGTATGGCATTTGAAGGCCGAACGAGAATGCTCGTTGAAAAGATAGCTATTGCCTACACGATCATCCGTGGACGATGAGGTAGAGATTGCAATTTACGTGATACAATCTTTTATGCATTCTACTCTTCTCCTGAGAAGCTTTATAAGCTCCTTCGGCTTACTTGAATCTTCAAGAGCTTGGTGTTCTTCGTAACATCGACTCTCAGCTCGGACAGGTTTTAAATTGCAGATCATATTGTGGACCTGATATTGTGGTGAAGTCGTGGGGTTTTATATAGCAACTAACCAGTTTGCTTATTTTTAATTTAGCAAGAGTGCTAGCGAGAGCGACCGCAATAATGTTGTGGCGGTTCTTTAGAAAACTGGAGCGATGGTGTCTAAGCATTGGTTTATAGTACGATAAAAGATTTAAGCGGCAATATCTGGGTCACATGTGAGGAAGAATCTATCCTGCTGCATTGACCTTATTAGCGCTGCGAGCGCGTCCCAGTCGATCGAACGGTAGGCTGATAGAATATACCAATGCACTCGGCCTTCGATGAATATGTGGGAATTTCGCGGTTGTATAACAACACATTACGGTCACTGCCCGAACTTTTGTCCAGAATCGTGACATTACCATCGAGAATTCCCAAAGTGAAGACAAGTTCCATAATGTTACCATTCCGCGTTGGCAATGGGACGTGCTGTGACCAGCCTTACGGAGAAATAGTCGATATAAATTCAAACAACCTAGGTGGGGATGTATACGTGCGCCACGACAGTTCTGGCATATTGAAATCTACCCCGACTAATTTGTACTTAGCCGGATGGTCTATCATGCAATTGAATATGTCCACGAGATTTCTGCTTCCATTTCTGTCAATATTTGGGGGACTATAGATGCACCCCGTGAGAAAGATGCGCTGATTTATCTCAGCCGTGATCCAAACACAGTCATCGAAGTTGTTAGGTCTCGGCTCAACCCAAGGTGAGGTAAAAATTGTTTCCTCGATATGTATCACGCAACCTCCTCCCCGGCTATTGCGTCGGTTTTTAGTGCAGCTAAATTATCCGGGGATATGAAAATGTGGTTCAGGTGTCTGATCAGTACACCACGTTTCAGTAACCAGAATAATTTGTAGGTTCGGCATGTAGTTGCAAGGCGAAGATAATGCATTTTTTGTTTAGAAAGCGCGCAGTAATAAGAAGGATATTTATAATTCCGTGGATTTTAGGTAGGCCTACGAGCTGTCGGAATATGGGTAGTTCAAAGGAATTTGAGGCGGTGGAAGTACCCATATTGGTTGGAGCATGATTTGACGCTCTATTGGATTTGCCTACATGCAAGCTAGATGAATAAGATGAATTTGGAAATGCATAATTTTCTGGTGCAACTGAAGTTTTCCCATTGGCAGCACAGCTGGCGCCGAGTAACCTAAAATATTTTGTGGCTTTGGAGGTTGCGATGGATGGGAGTTCGCAGAATTCGTGAAGACCGATGACGCGTGGAAAGTTCGTGCGTTTGTTGCAGGTAGAGCGATATACTTAACATATTGTGGAGGAGCGAAGTACCGGTAGGGTATTGGGCTAGCAATATTCGCGTAAGTTTGCTAGTGCGGGACAATCAAGTGAGAGAGACCTCCGTTATTTCTGTAGCCTGCATTACGCGCACCGTCATTGTGGATATGGCTATAGCACCGGGCCTTAGAAATATGATTTACTATTGTCTCAAGTGTGTTCCGATAATCGCGTATTCTGCTATAGCAATCCTTGTACGTGATTTTTGGCTTGAGGGTAGCCATTATTTCTATAGCTACAAGAGCTTGTGGTCATAAATTTTTCTAGTGCACAGTTAGTATAATTTGATCGCACGTTATCCTTTTGGCAACCATCATACTTGATTGCTTGTGTGCTGTTTGCATGAGCTATATCAACTATCAGTGGATGAGATTACGCGACTGTTGAGTCAGGGCTATGCGCTGGTATCTGTGTGGATGTTTCCTTCATGTGATGCGCCGCTGCTGACAATTCTTGTAAACGTTATTTTTACTCATTTTAGTAACTTTCTTGCGTTTCGAACAATGTGAAGGTGTCTTAGTCGCATTGTTAGATCTTTCTGCACTGTGGGTAGTGGTTCCAGCCGATTATTTCATCGGACATTTTGCCGAATTGATGTTCAGAAATGCTGTTCAGTCTCCTTTGACTGCGCTCCCCGTGATGCTAGTTGGCTCAAACAAAATGTTCGCATTTCTTGTAGCAGTTATGTGAGGAATCCCGGCTTAAGACCTTTAGGAGTCGGCAGTGACTGATTGCGCCAGACTTCGCTTTGCAGGGGCCTTTTGCCAATCGATATCCTTAGGGTTTTAAAAGAAGTGTTTTCCGCTACCTGTGCACCTTGCTTGATGAGCTCTTTTGCCGTCATTGCGTCGCTACATTGAAAGAGTACGGAACAGGTTTTAGGCTAGATGTTTTTACGGAGCCTTGTACATCTACACTCAGCATCTACCATATTAGCTGCTTTAAGCAAGTTTGTACAGTGTTTCTATTGGCATTTTATCGGGCAAATTGAAAGCCACTGCGTTTTTAGCACATCGTGTTCTACAAAAATCTTCTGCTGCAACAGCATCAAGGAAGTTACCGGCGGGTTTTAAATAATCTCTATTTGGACTTGCCGTCGTCTGCAGTAGAATAATCAGAGGTTCAAGCATTTTGAGAGTTGTTGCCAACTTACCATAAGATACCAGTTTTATTTTCAGTCCTTCCAAGTCCTCTTGGATATATTTGAGCATAAAAAGTACATCGCTCGTTGTATCAAGCGGCTTTCCCGAATGACTTGCAGTCCAGGTGTTTTAGTGGATTTCGGCAATTTAGGGGATTTAAGAGCAACTGATGTTTGTGTGGAGACCGTATAACAGCATGCGCGTATACCCGGCACTATAGGTGGCGGTTATGGTAACAGAACAACGACAGGAAAAATATCACAGAACCATTCTACAGTGTCTAATTTAAACCTCAAACTTGTAGAGAATACGAATATACGAACTGACCGTTTTGTGTTTCCACGTTTGGGACTTTCTTGATTGGCCGTCCACTTTTGTCCTGAACTTGTAGATCAGGTTTGGGCTGTCCGTGAGTGACGAATAAAGGTTAAAAGTTACCGCTATAATTATGCCACGGACAATAGCGCTTTAAGTTATTTGCTTGCGTCAATTAAGTTACATTTCATGGATTAGTGGGCTAGATAATCACTCCACAAGGCAGACGAACGATCAAGTGCATTTTGTTAGGTTGATCGAACGATACTTATGCACAGTTTTTCCCATTTTATTTCTAGTAGTTTTGGAAACATTTGAATACTTTAAAATTTAAGCATTTATGCGTTATTATAATTTATGTTTATTTTTAACAGTCTAAAAGCTGTCAAATTTTGTGGTGCCAATTTTTAAACATTTAATTTCACGCGCTAAACACACTGTTTAGGCTGTTATAATTCAGGAGTGACAAATTTGTCAACCTTACAATTTCCCCCAATTTATAGCCAGTCCGTGTACCAGTTGTATGGTGACGCTAATGCGGTTGCTGATCGTTCGCAAGTTGTTCTATGCCCAGCTGTATAACATATCAGTGAGTCGTCTTCCGCTTGACCTGTTATGTTGAAGAATAAGTAGGCTGCGGGCACCAAATAACTACATTCCACTTGTTTGTTTTTGCTACATGAATGCATTTTGTTATCCATTATTCCTTTCCAATCATAAGAATCAGTAAGATATAGAATTCAAACATTATGATTCGCAAGGTTCCATGTAAATTATTAGCAGTATATCGCTTAGAATACCATTTAATTCATTTCTTTACTTATATCTGGGATTTTCATTTTTTTTATTATTAAGATAAATGTTTCGTCACAAAATTGTATGCTAAGCAATCATGAGCAAAGAACTGATCCTTGTGTACGATTTACATAATTCAATAACATTACTTGACGTAATGATAAATCAAACTGCCTATTTTTACTGTACTTCATTCTAATCATTATGATGGGCATAGAAAAGCCACACAATAAACGAACCATAATGAAGACAATTTCGGTTGCTAACTTTCAGAAGACAATAACTTTGAACTCTGTGCCAATTTTGAAACGCCCCGGTGACGAACTTTTTAAACAATGATCGAACTGGAGCCGAGTGCAATTTTATTAAATTGCACTATAATCAGAGGAGTAGTCTATCATTTTCCTACATTATGGTTTCGACTGCGTCATTCATTTAGAGCGAAAATAACTGTGCAAATATATTGTGCCGGAAACCGTAGAGTAGTAATAGTGGATGGTTGGAAATTGTCGGGCTCAAGTTACGTTAAGGTTGAGATTATTCCAATGATCCTAACTGTAATTTGAAAATTTCATACCAATCAATAACACCGATATTTATTCACTGATCATGACAGTAAAGTTGCTATTTTCACATATGTCGCACTAATATTTGCTACGCCTAATTAGCAAGCAGCTATAAAAAGAAAGAAGAAATAGCTACGTTAATATCTGGTATATTTCTTGACAACGCAAGAACGTTCAACTGCGTGGTCTGCTAATACAGGTACGGCAAAAGCTCATGAAATAAATGGCTGCACGTTTTTCGACCCAGATTATAAATATATTTGCAGAAAGCCAAAAGCAAGTGTATCAGAATGGTTGATAAGTTAAGTTCAAGCTCAAGAGCAGTTGAAAAATTCCCTGAATATTCCGCCTTCCAAAACGTCGTCGATCCAACAGATAATCAATTGCATTGATGGGCCAAACGAGATCCAAGACTTTATACACGATTCACATGGTCAACCAAACAACACCCACGTGCACTACACTCGAAGTCCCTGCTGTTCAGGCCGCGTGACTAAGTAAAGAAAACAAATGGAAACAAAGGAGAAGACAGGCCAACTGAATTTAGTGGACGATATTAAAATGTAAGTTAAATTAAGTTAACTAAGAGTAACGTGTGGTTAAGCAGTGCGAGTAGTAACACTCGTCGGGGTGTATATTTTCTTTCAAGCAACAACTTACCATTCGTAGAACGGTCACTTCCGTACTTGCTTCTATGAAGAGTATTTACTTGAAAAGCCTCACCCGCCCTTATATGTCCCATTTGGATTTATGTCGGTGTAGCCTACTACTACACATGCAAGAATCTTTTTCGACATATTCAGAGCAGTTCCTACGCGTTATTCGGATAAGTTAGACGCCTTGAACTGGGATAGCTAATAGCGTGAAAGCGTTAATCCATCACCCTAGTCGATCAGCCCAGACGTGGCCAAAACTAGAACAAGCAATCTTTGAACACACATAACAACAACAGATAAATACGAAGTCATTGCTTAACGATTTGATACATGTGGACTGATCACACTAAATGGAAATTTGTTACGTTGGTTTTATAAGTTCTTACTGTTTGAGCCGACATATCATGTCCGGCAACGACTCACGGAGCGGGTTCCACCAAGATAAAAAATAGTAGCTACAAAGATGTTACCGGCCAAATTGGAATTTGTCAGGCAATTTATCCGAGCAAGTAAAGTGCCAAAATAGAGAACAGTGGAATTGCTAATTTATTTGCAGTAACGTTGGAAAATTGGATGGCGAATAGCGTCAGTAAAACGTCGGTGTCAAAGCAATTTATAAGGATGAAGGTTAAAGGTCGTAATGTACTTCCTGCCAGTGTAACAGTGTTTAAACAGACCAATCGTAGATAGTGCTGCGCGATTAATCGCATTCGGTCAAACAGACACCAATACATAAAAAACACGATCTGGTTGTCATAAATAAAATAAAGTTATATCATGATTACTTTTAGAAAATGGATTAGACAACATGACATGTAAATATCAAACACAAACATTTTTAAGTGTCACGATTCTAGCAGAGGCTAAATTGGGGATGGCTAATCCAATTAACATCAGCTCATCATGGTACAAAACCAACTGCCGCCTACCTAAAATTCAAAACTAAAGTAACCTCAGAAAATTGTACTTAACGGAAAATCCTATGCAACTACACTACAGAAATTGCGAAGATGTCAACGTGAGCTAACTAGGAAGCAAATGGAACCTGAGGTTAAACGAGTAAAAAGGACACTTCGAACAGCAATACGCATTAAACTGGTTTCAAAGCATCGGGAAGAGAAAAGAAAGCTTTGTTAATACCGAAGTAAAAATCATGGCACGAGGCAAAATAGGAAGAAATAGGGAGTTATTGGAAGCTTGGTCAACCGAATACGATGAAATCAACAATCACAGCCAATTTGACTCAGTGTAACACACTCGAAGTCAAAGAAGTCGCAACTTTCTAGAATATATGTTTAACTAGAAGATTTGAATACTTGGAAAACGCTAAAAATGATCACTATAAACATATCGCAGCTACTTTACACTTACCTAAACTATTAGACTATAAAAAGATCCCAATGTTTGAACACTTTTCTTGCAACAAAGCGATCAATTGATTTATATGAAGTACACCAAAAAACAGCTAATCACAATGCAATTTTAATAAAAGGCGATAAAACTGCGAGTCATATCACGCCTAAATATTTGTTTTGAAACTATACAATATCAAACGAGTTAGCATTTACTTCGAGAAACAACCAGCAAGGATAACGCATACTATAGACCAGCACATAATTGGTGGTGGTAATGCTTGGAATTGCCTGGTGCGCATTTTCGCCTTTAGGTTGTAGACCACTGTGCGCTGCTAATAGTGTCTTTACGGGTGACGGAATGTCTCCAATTACATTACCAAGTTCGACAGGCAAATAGCGAACTAAGAAGTCAGTCTGGACCAACGATATTCCATAGATGTTGCAATCGTACATTGTTTCTGTTAGTTACCTTACAACTGATAAGTATCATTTTTCAGAAATCAAGAAGGTATGGTTGCAAATTTTCTCACAAACGTTAAAATTATCTAAGTGGAGACGATTCTGAAGTATCGCAGCATGAATTAATTGCATACGCGATCATCATCAGCTGCATATAAGGTGAAAGTGGCCGAATAGACCAAGCTCAGTTTGAATCGATTCTCTTGGGAGGCTGGGCATTGCAGTTTGTTTACACAGCGATTACTTCACCTACAATCCGTTGTTAACGGCTGTGACAAGTGCCAACAAAATTAAGTGCTCAATAGCTCAAGGGTTGCATGCGCATCCCTAATAACTGATTCTGAATAATGCAAATGATTTGGATACAGTCTGGAAAGCTGGTATATACTACCTTTATTAAAATCTAAGCAAAGTCACATATGAGACCTGTTCTATGTGGTCTGTTATGCTCCAATTAAATGAGCTGCTGCGTAGTTATGATACAATTAAATGGTTAACTTTGAACATACTGCTGTTGTCCATCCTGAGGACAACTTATCCACCACGTTTCAGAGCAGGCATTGATGGTAGCATTTTTTGCACAAGGTGCCTGCATTCTAAGGAAAAGTGCACATGACCACCAAATTTCGCCAATTATGATGCTATTATCGAACTTTTTGAAACTTAATCTAAGACGTAACGTTGTACATGTATTTGCTTGACCTCCAAGCTGCGAAAAAACGTGCCAGTGGGTTAAACGGACAATATATTTCCAAAAGTATAAAGTTTCACATTTACCATGAAATGGAAAAAGCAACGGTAATCGTTTCACTGTTTAATGATTAAAGGAAATGTGTGAGGTTGGACAATGAACAACCGCGATGAACAATGTATTTATGGTGCAAACGCATCACTTGACAGATCCCATAGGATAACCGGAATGAGGTTTGTAAATTAATTCTTGAAACTAAAAGGAACAAAATTCTGCCTTGTGGTGACTTAACCAGCTTTTTACATGAGCATCTGCTGGTCATATCACTGCTAATTAAAGAAGAGGGCTGGTGGGCTCGCGATTTGTATTAAGCCATCTGTCGATGTAAACTTACTATGTCGCATATTGTAAATAGGATAGAGTGTTGTCCAATTATTGTTTAAAACGGGGTTAAAGTGGGGTGCAAAAAAAACTTGACAAGTAAAAGCACTCCACATTCTAGTTAACGGAAGGAAGCAAATGTTTAATCTGCAATACACTTGACTGTGTCTTCAAATAAGTTTGTTCTGGTGCCCTCTCAGTTTACTAATTATGCTAACTTGCAACAGAGCGCGACAGGTGTGATTAAGTTGGTCAGTATTTAGCATAACATGAAACTCTCCTCGCAGGCGACAGTATTCTCCGTTGTACAAGCCTAGGTCTTGCAGTCTGCATGGGTAGGTTAGGTGAAAATATCCTCTAACGCTTCTTTTGCCCAACCTTTAAGAACTTTTATGCAGCTCCAGGTTATTTGTGCCAAGGTCGCATGGTCAGGATCACGTATTCCAAGTAAGGTCCCACGGCGTGCGCTCTGCATTTTTTGATAGACTGCTGCCTCGACGCTACCGAAAGCCCTTCATAGGAGGAGATGCCTGGCTCTTCTTAACGCCTTCTAGGTCTGGTCGAACAGCTAAGGTCTACCTGCAAGTTTTGTTCGAAGTCGCTTTCCTACGTAGGAGGGGCACTAGCTGATCGCCTAGTCGATACAACTGAACACACTGGTGGCATATGCTCAGAATGTTGTATATCGCCGCGTCAAACGATTTACGGATTTAATTAATAGTATTAATTCCAAGTTCCTGAACACCATGTCACCCGTTCTGACTCATGTAGAAGCAGTGACTGTGTATGAGGATACGTCAGCCAACTAATTGTTGCAAGTCTCGTTAACTTTTTAATGAAGAGAAACCAGGAACGCGAATGCGTGCTAGATGAAGTCCGCCAACAGAAAAACGTGCTTGTGTAGCGTGCGCATAAATGTCAGTCGGTGGTCCATTTACAAGGTGGAAATTAGAGTGCGGTATATTCTTGGGTGCAAGCACACATCAAAACCTTTCAGATGCAGGTATCACCAGAGTGCATTGAAAAGTGCATGAATAAATATGGGCTGATATGGAGCTCTATGTTAGTCCGAAAATAAACGATACGGAAGGTTTGCTGTTTTATGAATCACAGATTGTTCCCATAGGAATACACGAGTACGCGCTTGCAAAGTGATTTCCTTTCGGTAACTCACATCTGGTAAATGCGTTCACAAGGATAACTTAACTAAGCTTTGGCTAAGGAACGCTGAACCGATAGTAATAAAGTGTCTGAATAAGCTCAAGGTTTTTGAACAAAAGATAAATTGAACAAACAACGCAGTAGTTTTTGTGCCCTCGATGTACATGGACCTTATTTGGCCTCACTTGACAAATCTAGCTAAGCTCTTTACGAAGCAAATTTGGTTAGCCGAGAAGTAATGCCACTCTCCGTCTCATTAATATTCCACCGGATTTATTTGCATCTCAGCCACAGCAACGTGAGAGTTTGCAGAGGCAACCTTTGTTTGGAAAGCTACGGTTGCATTTACTTGCTCGACAAAATTTAAGCAATCTTAATGAGTGCTTTCCTAAGCCCATATAATATCGCCTTGGCGATACGTTGAAAAAGCTAAAAGCATGTTTGATCACAATTTTGTGTCTGGTTTTAACCATATGCTTAACGGTGGAACTTCTGCGAATTTCAGCAGTGCTTACCTGCCGAGGACCCGAACAGATAGTTTACACCAGGAGGTACAATAATGTTTGCATTCAAAGCAGACGGAAAAATTATAATGTTTGTAGTAATGCATGTATACAACCTATCCAATTTACCATTGAATTAGCTGCAGCTTGAAGCCTTATTACTCGGATCCAATTTTGCTTTACTTAACCCAGCTTGCAAAACATAATGCACCAACCGGCTGAACTCACACACACGTCTTCCTTCGCCCGAGACTCTTTAAAGACAACAATGGTGCATATTTGTCAACAGTAGCTAGGTTACGAGAACAGATCTTCAAACATACTGATTAACATGCATTGGGAGGAATTTGGAGAATAAAGATAGCATCCTGCTCATTCTTCCCGGACTAGATAACGGATTGGGATGGAGGTTGATGGGCATATCCGAGTATCTCGCAAAAATTTTCATTACTTTCTAAGACTCTAGCAAGTTTCTGCTTAAGACAGTCCAGAATGACACGACCGCATAAGACGAAACAATAAATACAAAAGTCTTGAAGGTATTAAAAGATTTGCAGGTGATGCCTGAATCCTGTTGGCTCGCAGCCCCCGGCTTTAAGGTTTATCTAAAGTACACAAGCCGCAGTTCTCCTTGCATCTTATAATTGATACACCTGCTTCCGCTTTCCACTCTGTCAAATTACTGGAACTAGTGCGTAATGAAGTATCTATACATAATCTAAGGGTCAAAGTTGAACATGTTACAAAAAGTTAAGCATATGAAGGACATGAAGTAACATTACCTTTTGACGTAGAATGGCTTTTCACAAACGCTCCGTTGCTACAGCGTCAAATTTATTTGCGAAAAGATAACCAATAAGAAGGTTGGTATTGCAGTGACGAGACTAAAGGTACTTATCCTACAATACACCTTCGACAAACAGTTCCTATTTGATTGAATATATCATCCGCAGACTGACGGAGTTGCTCTGAGCTCGACCCTAAAGTCTATCCTAGCTAATCTCTTCCTCGCAAAACTTGAACGTGGTAATATCCAACTTGTTGTTGCATTACTGGATATTTACAGTAGGTAAATGGATGATATGTTTATTTGCTATGATGGTAGTTGTGATTTGATTGGTTTATTTGATCAACTCAGTGGTCACACCCACCAAAACATTTCAGAAAATAAATCAAAAAAGTAAGAAACTGTCGTTCTTGGACGTACTACTGGTGAAACGGAAGGACGGCTCCTTTAAGAAAGGATGCTTCTAGCGTTTTATACACTTCGCCAATACGATATTATATTGGTCTTAGGAAAGCCCGCCGCATAATTTTATCGATCAAGTAAACGCAACTGGAGCTTTCCAAGCAGAGGATGCCACTGAAATCTCGCACATTGCAATGGTCGGGATGCGTATAAATCTGGTTTAATATCGATGGGTTGGGGAGTGGCATCACTTCTCGGCTGACCCAATTTGTTACGTGAAGAGATCAATGAGTTTGGTCAAGTGGGGCCACATAAGGTAAGTTTTCATCGACGGCATTATCGCTACCGCGTGGCCTGGTCAATTTCTCTTCTGTTTGAACATATTGAGCTAATTCAGACTCTTTAATACTATTGGTTCAGCGTTCATTAGATAATGCTTAGTTAAGTTATCCTTGTAAACGTAGTTACTAGATGTAAGTTACCAAAAGGAAATCGCTTTGCAAGCGCGTACTAGTGTATTCCTACAAGTCATAAAACAGCAAAGAGCCCGCTGTGATTACAACCTCAACAAATGCTTACTGTTTAACACTAGGTATTTAGAATCAAAGCGGGTTCGGTAATGCAAGAATATTCCGTTTCTTCTCTGTATGCGATCGTTTTGCCGAAGAACTATATAAGATGTTAACTGGGTGCCGTTTGTATACCTCCTTGACCCATTGCGATATACGTGATGACTCCTCTGGACCCGTTGAGAGCTACTGTTACCAGGTTGGTCAACAGTGAGATGTCAGATAAACTCAGTCTCCTGGTCATCCAGGTTGGGGACTTGAAATGGGAGGGCGTCCATTGCTGTAAAACCATATCATATTTGCCTCCTTCCTGCTGCCTTGCGGACGGACCTTTTGCCACAGGCTTTGGTTCAGGACTCTTATCTTCATCCCGTCTAGGTTTTGGCGCCCTGGCAGCATCTCAGCCTAAATGCAACAAGGACGTTTTCTTTGGACATAAAGTTCCTCATGCATTCGCTGTCGCGCACGTTATCAATGGTCGCCTTTTCTGTTGCATACATCCGAGCGAATAAGCGAAAACACGCTGCTTCTGGCACCTCCCCTCTTTATTTTCCACCTGTGGTGCTTTATCTTATCCCGACCTATATTACTAACCTTCCTTCTAAAACTTCCAGCTCAATTGACAGTAACCGAATTGCCACTGGAATGGAACCATTTTAGCCACCTTTCCCCAAAACCCATAGGACGCTTATAGGCATCAATCCCTTAGAAGGCTTCGCTATCCCATTTCTCTGGAGGCATTTAAACTTCGCAGTCTAGGACAAATGGGTCCACCGGCTGCATCGGCACGCACCTCAGACAACTGGGCATTGATATGTGCAGTGTTTGAAACTAGGATTAATGACCCCAATTGGGCTTTTGAACTAACTACGACATAGTTGTCCTCTCACCATTGCTTTTACGCATCCGGAGACTCCAATGCAGCACTCACGGATCAAGCTGCTGTAGATATCATTCTAACTTCCAAGGAGGAACCGTCGTTGCTTGATAGGATTCCAATGAACAGCCGTGTATGGTAGCCCGTTTGAAGAAATTAACTAAGTTTGCCTACAGACGTAGTACAAAACGCGGTTTGTTTGTGTTTTCTGCTTGTGCTCCCAACAACTGCAGTTCAAATGCTGTCAAGGACACCTTATATCACGAACTGAACGCGCGACTACGCAGTACTAATATTTTCGATATTATCGTAATTGCAAAGGATATGAGCGAACAATTAAGGGCGTCTGAGCTCTTCAGAAGCTTAGATGTGTGGTAATTATGGAATTAACTCCGAACGAACTGCGAACGGCAAGTGTCTGCTGCAACTGTGTGCGGAGCGCCAGTTGTTTCTTAGTAGCACTACTTTTAGCCACGGTGGGCGCCAAAGTGCCAAATGGCGTCCTCCTGTAGCTTGCTAGCGATTGCCGATACTTGACCATCTTACCATATGATGCAGTTTGCGCGGTTCCATTCTGGTCTGCCCCTCATGCTGAAGTATCTGCCTCGAATTTAATCATGCCCTTGTACACTGTCTTTTCTCCATGAACTTTACAGGGAGGTGCACCATGTGTCTCCTCCGACTAGCAACTGAAAAATTGGCTCAGCTCTCGGTCAGGCAATCTCATCAAGATGCACGGCGTTGCGAAGTTTCGTTGCGTTGTCCTAATGACGCTGATTTTCGGTGGATTAGGACTTCGATCGCCATGCGCGACGCAGCAGCGTCTGCTTGTGGCACTACCAATCGTCACCGCACCAGTCAATGGATATTTGACAGGTCCGTGAAAATGTTCGAATACAGAAGAAAGCTCCAGGCTGGCTCTGAGCACATTGTGACCAGAGGGACTATTAAGCGCGAACTAAAGTGGTGCCTAAATGCTGACGAGGAAGCCTGGTGGACTAGTCGGTTTCATGAAATGAAGAAGGCAGGAGCAGTAGGCAATTACCGCAAGCTCTTCCAGCCGATTCGCACCACTGGTCCCAGAAAAATAGGTGTCAGTGAGCCCATCAGAGACAGCGCTAGTGCACTGATACAGAATAAAGAGCGCCGTACGAGTCGTTGGGCGAAAAGCTTTTAAGAACAGTTTAGCTGGCCCTCTGATACCGGACATTTTCCTACTTAGGTGGTGCAAGAGGAGCCATGGACTGTTAGTTTGGACCCTCCGTCGGGAACTAAGGTCCGAGACGCTAACAAGCCCTCAATCGGTTTCGTGCCGCTGACCCAGATTCCCTCCCACCTGCACTATGTAAGGATGGAGGTGAGGCCATATGCAAGGCACTGACATCCCTATTCGAAGACATCCGGAAGGTAGAGAATGTCCCGGCTAACTGGTGAATTCATTATGATGACAATATACAAGGACAGTCGCACAGACTGTGTAAACCATGGGAGTATTAACCTAATGCCTGCTGTGACAACGTTACTGGCCGACGGGAGCGCATAAAAGATTTGGAGATGCAGCGTCATCTCGCTAATTTATGTATTGGGGTCCATCGATTTTATAATTATATCTGAGGTTAGCTTCTTGCGTAGATTGAGGTACGTTTCCATCAAGTTTTTCCCTAAGTTCTGGTTTCCAGTATTAAATTATCACACATAAAGAGCGCTACTTCTCTTTGGGCTATGATGATACACTGGAGATCGAACTGGTGGTTACATTTTCAAGTGCCAATACTCCGCGGTGAAAGCGCTATACACCCAAGTAATGTGCATCAGCTTTGAGATCACTTGAGATCTGAAGCACGGGGACTTAATGTTTCAGGAGTGCTTTTACGTTTTTAGTTTGCGGTAGTTGTCCAAGTTTAAGTTGCTTTTCTGGCGCTCGTCCCGTGGAATGTCTGGCTGTGTGCGAAAAGAGCATGGAATGTTTTGGTAACGACTGGCTGGAAAGAAACGTATTTGCAGCATCGCCTGTCTGAAGTGTTAAGCGGGTTAATCTTGGTTAATTTCACTGTGCCGAGGTTGGATGACGCACCTGGCGTCTCATACGGAACAATCTTGCTTGGAATCCAAGTAACTGACAGGTAAGTCTCACTGTTTTGGACTTCTTGAATCTTGCCTTTGGTGGACTTTGTTATGACGCTTAGGGTTGTAAGGCTGCTTGTCCCTCTGCTCATAACACTGCCAAGAGAAACCAGCCGGGACAAATCAGAAAGCCAAGTATGCTAGAAAGTAATATATTAGGCAGTGAGCATAGTTACTTGTATACGTAACACGCGCTTACCTCGCCGTTGTTGCTGAGAGG
This sequence comes from Dicrocoelium dendriticum, assembly GCA_944474145.2. NCBI lineage: Eukaryota > Metazoa > Platyhelminthes > Trematoda > Plagiorchiida > Dicrocoeliidae > Dicrocoelium > Dicrocoelium dendriticum. The sequence continues at coordinate 11,375,737 of OX104071.1, read as the reverse complement.
AATCACATCTCTTGTCCAGGCAGATCCGACCCTGGTAGCGGCCATCACTGTCTGGATAGAGGTACGATCACGTCCGCCTCAAGGTAACCCGTGCGGCAATGGTGGTCGGATTTCATCGGTTTCTGGTTTGACCATGGCATCGTGTCTGACAACCGCTCAACTAGTCTGGCTTGTCCCGCCTCCTCGACACCTCCCCCTGAATTGTAGCTGCTTTCCCACCATGCATGTCCGCTTTAATTCAGCTTTCTTTGTTTTGATATTAATCCGTTTCCTTTGCGGTTCCTTTCTCCTCCAGGTTGGTCTTCTATGTATGTTGTCTGCGAACCCTTGAGTCTATCTCTGTTTCGGCCTCTGCTGACGTGCGTTCCTGATTCATACCTTATTTCTAACCGTTAGTTCGTAATTGGCCTTACCAATTCTGCCCAGCACCGATTCCGTCTACCACCTCCTCGCTCGGCGGATGTTTCTCACATACTTCATGTCAACAACCTTGAAATGACTGATCCGGTCTACTCTATCTTTCTCCATTTGCCATCATCTCATCTTTGAACTGTGGACCTGAATCCATCAGCTTGAACATGAGGATAGTAACAACTGACTGACTTGTGGTTACTGACATATGCTATTCCATGGCTGATCTAGCAATTCCAACTCATGCATCCAGTTCAGTTTCAGCAGATCCAACCCCAACTTGTCTGTCACGAAACCTGTTTTGATGACAATTTAAGCACTAATTGTGGTTTGAAAGTTTCACTGATCAAACAATATAACATACCTGCTGACTCATTCTGTACTGTGTGACACGTTTATATCAGTGACGGACGATTGAGCGTGCAGCATGTATCACGAAAAATCATGCTTGAATCTGAAATATTATCTAGCTGCAACTTGACTTGAATGTCATTGATTTCCACCATGGCATACTTGCGTTTGATGAGTCCATAAATTTTGGAAGTGTCAGTGATAGACTTGGTTATATTGTGGCGTCTAAACGGTATGGCATTGTCTCGCTACTTTCTGGTCAAAATGGGACAAATTCCCAGACAACACAACTATTTTTGCCCCCATTTGCCACAGAGGTGACAAGTGTGATTTCTGAACGGGCAGTTTCGGCCAAACTGCCACTCTCTACAAGACCAAGAAGCAGAGGGAGGTTTGGAATCTGAAAGATTTACGTGAGTTGATTCAACGTGGAGACTGCGGTTAACTGCACAGGCGAGCTCGTGGTCGTTGTGTTTGGACAGCTGTTGAAACATTGAGGTATCATGTTCTGGAGTGGTCCTTATATGGGAATTACCCGTTATCTGCTGCAGCGTTATATCAGGTTCTGTACCACCTAGTTCAGTATTCTTTTTCGTATATCTGCGTCTTTGGCTGCATCCAGGCCACAACATTAAATGCGGTACTTGTACTGGTCAGCGGTGACCTTGTGAAACTGAGAAAGTTCGTAATCGCGATTAAATGGCTCGTGTAAATGACTCAATCTTCTTCTTTCTTGGTCACTGTGAAACACTTGTACCGGATTTTGAACAAGGAACTTTGCTTGTGAACATTTGTGACAAGGCAGAGACGAATTCGTCAACGGAAAAGCCAGTGCTCTGCTTTGGCAAGATGAAAGTTGTAAACTTTCTATGTTCAGCCGCACGTTGCTTTTCTTTTAGTGCACTTGTGAAAGCAACCCGAAACATGTAATCATACTTGTGAAACCAGGAAGCGTATGTCTCGTCATAATGGATTTCTCTGATATGCTGTGTCAGGGTTTCTGGAAAGGGGACAATTTTAATTGCCCCTAAACCTGGGATGGACGGTATGGACAGCGTCTGTGACCACATCTCAATGACCAAGGACTGCTGCTGCAAAACTGCCTGCAATTGTTCTAAACTGGCTGCATTTTCTGGGCTCGATTGCCACTCGCGTCTAACCCTGCTTTTCCCTCCGCTATCAGCGCTGCCAAGGGGACCCAACCGGGACAAACCAAAACGCCGAGCCTGCTAGAAAGGTATATATTAGGTACAGAGCATGGTTAATTTTTATCCGTCACTTTCGCTTAGCTCGCCGTTGTTACTGAAAGTAATCACATCGCTTGTTCAAGCAGATCCGGCCCTGGTAGCGGCCTTCACAGTTTGACTAGAGGTACGACCTCGTTGGCGTCAAGACAACCCGTGCGGCGATGGTTGTCGGATTTCATCGGCTTCCGGTTTGACCATGACAACGAGTCTGTCAACCGCTCACCTGGCCTGGCTTGTCTCGCCTCCGCGACATTTCGACTGTCAATCGGGCGCATGTAGGCATCTATCACACTAAAAATATGATACAGTCTAAGGTTCTCCCTTTTGAGAGACTTTTTGGCTTTGATCTTTGATCTGATTATATGGATCACACTAGGTATGTTAATAGCATTTGTGGTCATAACTGCTCACATTTTGACAGCAATCAAAGCGACGATAGATTTTGCCTCTCACTTTGGTGGCAAATTAGACACGCATAATTAATTTTTTCTTATCTGTTGTGAATTTACCTTATGAGGTAATAAAATTTATGTCCGAGTGCGACAGAAATCCGCGTGATTGAAGCGACCAAGTCATAACCATTATCCTCACTCCAGACTGAGCCGATCTGTTCCAACTTTGTTGTGCATTTAGCTCAAACTCCTGATTCCTTTGGGTTCAGCGGAGCGGCTTTTTGTGCATTTGCTAGTTGTACAATCTCTGCCAATTAATCGCACTTATGCGTCAGCTTTACTTTAAATCTGACGATGAGATAGCAGTGCACTCTTCGCAGAACGAAACAAACGGTCGTATTATGTCGTTGCTTTTTCATTGGTTAGCATGGAACTATTTACTACATTCCGTGCATTACATTCTAGTTTGTACAAGATTAAGACAACATCCACGATTAGACTTCAACTGGAATTATTTGGGATTTGCTCTCCTTGAGCAGGCACTGCTCGTCATATTGATCTCAAATGCAGTCACAAATTGGAAGTGTCGTTTGTTGCGAGCAGTAGCAGGGGTAATAGTGCTCACAAACGTTGGATGAATCCCCTGTGGGTTATGCGTACACCTGACACATGATTTGGCGGCGTCCGTATCCGAATTTGCCTGTCAATGTGATCTCCATGGGGACACTCACAGGATGCCTGCATCCACAGAGGGCCATGGGTGGATTGCGCTGAACCAATCACAGTTCCACGCACACACCCCATATGGGGAGTAAACCCAAAGGAATAAGACCGGGAGGCATGTGAATGGGAACCACGTTTCGTCAACGGTGCCGGCCCACACTCCTTCAACAAGCAGTACAGAAGCATTCCAGACTAATTGAGAAATCATGTACACCGGAAATGCACATGGCGGGGACTGGACCGTAGTTTGTTCTACACAGGATGGAACAACTATTTGAGCCTAACATAGTCACGAGAACGGTACACCCTGTCCCCACCATTAACGACCAACTATCTCCTGGAGCCCGTATGAACGATGTAGTTGGTAATAAATAGGTAGGTACCTTGTCAACATTCATATCAGGCGCAGCCACTCCGGGGAGCTCAATCAACACCTACTTCTGAAATGCAAGATTACTCATCACGCAGGCAGACGTACCACATACGCTGCATTATTGACCTGTATTAGTAAATCGAATGGGATCGTATTCGTGGTGCTTCTATTTCACCTGCAATAGTGCCCGCTCCTGCACCTGAGCAACCACCATTTATAGTAGTCCACAGAATTCGCAATGATCAAAATTTGACTTGGATTCGCAACACCTGCAATCAACATGAGTTTGTCATAAGCTCATCTTCTTCTTGTTCCAATAATGTTAGTTTCGGTTTTAAAGAGTGCTGTTTCTCTGCACTAAGTTGGTCGTACAAAAACGGTATGAGTATACTCGTCGAATGCCTTCGAAATACTTAGATATTGGATTGGGGTCATCAGTGTCCAATGGCAGTTCGAATACAACATAAGCACGTGCGTTTATCCAAACTGAAGTGTGAGCTATCATAAACTGGATAGAGACACATTAGACCTCAGGCTCGATGGTATGACAAACGTGAATGTGTTTCTTTTGGAGGTCAGGCTGACAACCACTTTCGCAGTCATGCGAATAAGTACCCTATACGAACTGTTGATGTTTTCTGCAACATTTAGTCGTGGTAGCCTTAAATCTTGTGCACCCATATTTGAAGAAACCCGATATAGCAATAGTGAAGCAACTGCTGGGTAGAAGGATAACTAAACTACTGGTACAGTGAAGTAGTGTGCACTTAGGTGTTTCCGTTTACATGTACAGTCTGTTTTGCTTAGATGATGGGGAGATCGCACAGCATGCGAATGTGATGAAGTGTCCACTTCTGGCTCTCCGTGTCTTCTATCGATCCGGTCATCTGTTACCCGAGGTACGTGCACATTTCCAAAGAAAGATTGATGCGCAACATTTAATATTGACAGGTGACATCAACTAAGTCCCGCTGCCCACTGTCAAACATGCGATTTACCAAACAGTGTCCGCAGTGTTTTGCAAATGTCCAAGTATTCTGAAGTTTGAATATACCCATGTGTACTCTGTTGTGACCATAAGCGATTTAATAAAGATCGGCATCGTACGTCTCCGGGTGCCGCCAGTTGGTGGTAAGAAAACGAGTGTCGCTATGCGCCTATTACTTTCCGATGTACTATACTAATACACTGACGTATTATTCCCGTTGTATTTGACATTTTACTTCTTCTATGCAACAGATTGCCCATGTGCAATGCAATTTCTGATAGGCGGCTCTGCGCTTCCGCATTCCATCCTCTTAGTATGTGCGTTTTCATAAGCCCCGGTAAATGCAGTATGGCCGAGAAATAACTGGAACTATAACTATGCTCCCTCTCATTACTAACCTGCGGAGCGGAACATGAACTCTTGACATCCTGATAATAGCTAGTTTTTAATTGTGTAGATTATTCACTTGTCACAGAATTTCCATGGAAATTTCTCTTCCATTGCATAGTTCAATGTGATCACACGAGGGACAATGGTTGTGCAGTGTGTTTCAAGTGTCAAACTTACTGTAAACGGCCAAGCGATGACAATCTATTGAATCAAACGTAATTTATCGGACTGGAAACACACAATAATTTGCCACCCTACATTGATCCGTATCAAGCCCACAATTCGCTCGGAAACACCGCGCACACGTCAAATACGAATGAGATGATGGATGGACTGAAGCATTATGCTGCGATGCACCGGCTCTCTAAGCGTCGTGATACTTAGTATTGAGCAGCTGGTCAAGCTGGGGTTATGTAATCTGCAATCCGATTTCAAGGAGCAGAATGTAGATAGCATAGTCTGACAAATAATACCGTGGAGTTAACATAGTGATGTGAATCGCAGCAGAATAATAATAATACGAATAGTATGATGCCGTAGCTTAAGGTCTCGGTAGGTCACCGTACTAGACTCCACTAGAGAAGGTAGCAGGAATAGCATAGCATAGGTCATGATGAGTACAACATTGTAATGGTCAACACCTAATATCTTCGCGAAATACAACCGAGTTAAATGAGATCAATAAAGCTAAGTTCGCTGTGGCTCATTCGTTCTAGGCAGGTGCAATAAAGATACCATATTGCACCAAGTCAGTAGTTAATCATACCAGAATGGAACTGTACCCAAGCGCGATATACATGCCGGATATACACTAAGGATGACACGAAGAAAATGACGAAGATGGCGTAAGCAACTTTTCATGTTAGCAGGGAATTGGTGCGATTATGTCCACTGCAGTCTATCGGAGTCGGAAGGTAAAACGTGAGCCGATTATGATCGTCTCTCGTCCGAGGTGAGCGAGAATCAACAGGGAGGTAGAACCACCAAGCAGTTCGTCGTGTGTTACTATGTATTGCTCCTGGTCATTCATTCTGACCACTAGTGTATCTCGACCAATTCATCAGTGTCTAGAATACTACCTATGCCCAAGCAATCCGTTTCGAATGTCACAACGTATTGCCGCTGTTCCGGAATCAATCCTGATGACTTGTCTGAATCGCATTGCGTTACCTGATGGCAGCAGTAGTAAAAGGGGGCGTATGGCGACTCTTGAGAAGGGATATATTGACTTCATGTGGCAACCCGCAATAAGCCACGGTGTCACACGAGAAGAAATATAATAAGATTCATTTGTCAAGTAGGAATTCATCAAGATGGAAGAGATGTTAGCGTGATTTGCATTTTAGGCGAGTGCCATTTAGACATCGAGCCGGCAGATCATGGTGTTACGCGAGTGAAAATGCCATCTGTCTGTCAGGCTGAAGTGTGTTTCTTATAAGTGTTTCTAATTGGCTTCCATTTAGTCATTCAAAGTGAGATATCATTTGACATACCAAAGGTCCCTGCTTCGAGTTACAGTACTGCAATGTTGCGAACGGGCATTTGTTCACACCTGTGTATGGACTACCAAAAACTGGTTGGAGAAACAATAAACCGCAGGAACCATAACACTACGTAGGTGCATGGGATTGGATGGAATGGAGGAATTATGGCCATATTCCTCAAGTTTTAGAAAATCGCACGTATAATTATAAGTAACCAATACGACTGTCAGTGGTTAGTTAGCGTTTGGATGTGAACCTAAACGGCATCCTTAAGTTAAGTCGGAAGTGTGGGTATCAATAATAGATTGAGACAAATTAGAAATACGGAAGCAAATGCCATCACATCAAAACACCTAAAGGCAGTGTAAATTTGCATTCGTAGTTTCTTTGCTTTTTACCATATGACGCTTTCCATTCGTAGTCATATTTGCAGGAATTTTGTCCACAAACTCGGTGAGAAAATTGTCGGGTGTTTACATGTTAGCCGAGAGTGCTTACAGCGGTTACAAATATTATAAAATGCAATTTAAAGTTTACTCTCTTCTTACGCACATTTATTTCCTTAACTTGATGAATCCTTTTTGGAATTTCAGCAATCAAAGGTGGGTAATAAGCGTACGTTTATCTAGAATCATAACACCAAGGTACACGATGTACGCCGAGAATATTAATGGGACACATGGAAATGAATTAAAGGTACGGATAGCAACTAATGCAGTAACACTTCATACTCTGTGTATGAAAAGCATGGAGCAACGATATTTCGAGGACGTGAAGTTGCAGTATGACCCGTGACATAGAGTGCACAACAATGAGTAGCTGAATATAACTGGACCATTAGGATAGCAGCTAACATTGGCAAACAGGTGTAAATAAACGGATGTAACAAACTGATCAAAAAGGCTGCGTGACCTAATTTAATGAAGCACATTTTCAAAATTCGAGCCCTCCAGGTTTGCTTTTGCACGCATTGACAAACCATGCGCTTTTGATTTACAACACTGTTGTCAACTCCCAGCGTTAGCATACAGATATGACAGTGTATGTATAAATCACGTAATCGCACAAACCAAAGCAGAAACGCAATCAGTCTGGAAGTCATATATTCGCCTACAGCGCAAGGTTAATTACGAGCTTAATCGACAAATGTTCGATCACTTGTTCCTCCTCACAATTAAAAAAGATAACCGAATTACAAATGGTAACATAACAATTATTTTCACGGGTTTGGCGAAACCCTGCTTACACCTTCCAGGTTTTACTTTGAACTCGAATCCAGATGTTATAAGTTTAATAGAACAAAACTGAGCAAAGACATATTACCAGCAATTTGATGCATGAGTGGCTTTCTTGGTTGTTACTGTTCTTAATGTATGTTAGTTACATATTGGACATAATAAAACTCTGCACAATTTACAGCTTCGCCAATACCATCGAAAGCGTATACCTTTTCTCTACGTGTGCCTCCAATGATACTGTTAACATTAGCCAACTCTAGCTAATTCGCTTAAAAAGATGCTAAAATTGTCTCTGTCTGATAACAAGTCTTGGGCTGTGTTTAACAACTGACGTTAGTCTCATAGCCACCTGACATTTTAGGATAAACCAATTAATTTTTGTGCTACATTAATATACCTGGGATGGTGATATTCATACCCACGTAAGTGGAATCTGCTCTATCGAGAGAATGGCAGAGAGTTATACTGTTAGGGCGTTCCCAATTCAAGATGCTATTGTGCACATCATGAATAGTGTGATTGACACATAGATATATGGTTGGATAGATAGACAGCTAGATAGATAGAATAAGAAATTAACTCATAGTTTGCTTGATTGATAGATTTATGAATATTTCGACAAATAATGTGATAGATGGTTGGATGGATATAGTACGGATATATTGTTCGACCCACGCTAGAAAATTTTTCACTGGTAGATATCAAAAATATGAGAAGCGTGAGCTCGTTGCATTGGAACAAGTACAGAGAAGATTCCTAATGCATATTTAAGGTGCACATAAACACTGGAAAATTTTTGAGATACGATAAGCACTAATTTGATCCGCTCTGGCTGCAGCACTAGAAGCACCACGTAGGCATCCCCGTAAATATCTTGCACACTAACCTACAACTATAACCTATCTTATCATTAATGCAGTCATCTCTCAAAACACCTGAAACAAACCGAATGCAATTGAGGAAAACAAGTCAGGAAGCATCAGTTGAACGTAAATCATCGTGCTAGATTGGCCAAACACGACTAGTTCCGTAGAAAAACCATTTACGTCTGAGACGTTAGAAAGCCTGTATGGATGAAAAAATAGTTATCTTTAGCCTATCAGGTAAGCTAAATATTAGGATACGTTACAACCAACTCTTGCAACAGCATGAGATATGAACAGAATCATCGAATATATCTTCGCTTGCGATCTAATGTGAATATGTCCTCATGGCCACTGTTGTTGCATTGCAACAACATTTATAAAGAATAAGAAAGTAATCATCGGCCAGAAGTACCTTAGCAAAGGCTGATAACCCAGAAGCATATACACTCGTCCCTACGAAAATGGTGTGATACAGTAAATCATGATAATAACTAATGCAGGTTTCAGTACTTTGGATCTTCAGGAGTAAGCAGCGAACTGGTGATGCCTTATATTTCAGTCCCCACAGGAAGTTCGAAAACTTTTCAAATAGCAGCAGCAGTGCGTCTATCTTCAATGGCACCAAACATGCAAAAACATACCTGAGGTTGGTGTTGCATACACCATGCTTCTTCACTGCAGTTGGCTTAAAATGACTTACCAAAACCCTAGTTCCCCTTAAACTGTTTACTTTGCTTTCTTCAATACTGCATGTCTGCCAGACATTCATCATGCATTTCGCGCATACTACTACGGTCTTTTGCTCATCCCAAGTTGTCATGCTCTCATAGTCAAGCGCAGTGTTACGCTTGATCTGCACTCATTGACCCGTTGCCATGCGACAATCACAATTACAGAGAATTACCACGGGCTCCACGCATGTAAGCTTTGCGTCGCAGCGGGCATACCCAGTAAGATGACGCCAAGAATCCGGTCCCAGAGATTACTTCGGTTGGGAAATCAAACGGAATTAAGGTACTGTTTAATTTTTCAATAAATCGTCTCCAATTCGGTGATGGCTACCGTGCCTAGGAGCAATAAATACCTGGACGAATAGGATAGTTATTTAATCCCTATACAAACTCTGATATATGTGCAAGATTATTACTGTTCATGTGGTTTCATGGGTTTTCCCGGGTGTAACTTCATACACAGTGTAGACAAAAATGTGTGTGTATGTGAACATATATGATTTATACATCCATCGTGCAGTTGGAAAAATCGATGCTAAAGAAGCCTTTGATCTGCTTATTCGTCTCGATAGAGCCGGATTGGATTGAATGTCCGTTTGTAAGTAGTGAGCTTAACATATTAAACCTCTCGTGTATTATGCAATGCCTGGCTGCAATTGATGTGATTGTTGGCAAGATGTCTAGCTATCTATCACCCTTCGCCTTGTTTTACTCTGGCACCTGGAGACTAAAACGTTGCTAAGGGGAGCGGAGGTAAGATTCTCGTAACGTTGCTGGCACAATGAGCGGTTCGCTGTATCCTGTTTGGATCTGGTTACGACCCAGCCAACTTTTTGCATCCGTCTGGTACGTATGATTTCCCTATCTGCCTGAGTGAAATATTGTTGCTCTGTATGTTAAAGGAGTTCAGATTTGCTACGTTATTGTAAAGTGGCTCCAATTCACAAGCTTCCCGGTCTTATTCCTACGCGTTTACACTGAATGTCGGATGTGTGAATGGAACTGTGGGCGGTGATGGGCACGCCACCCATTTCCCTTCTGTAGCTGCAGGCGGCCTGTGGCGATCCACATGGAGGAGACAAGGACAGACAAATCCGAACACCGGTGAAGTCGAACCAGTAAGATTCATGTAAAATACACTCCGACTATCTGTGCCTACCCTACCAAGCATGAAATAAGCAAAATATGGTATTAGCGAAGTTTATAGCTCTGAAACAAATGAAGAATTCTCATACGAGCCTCAATAAAAACATTACCAAATTAAGCATGTGATGGCAAATCACTGCCCAACCGCAGAGCAGGCGAATGGATCGGGAAACTTTCTCCCGAATCCATCTCATTAGCGTTCGTAGCTCAACAATATTGCTGGAACCATTGCAAGAAGAAAGACGTGTCCGAGTAAAATAGATAAGTAAAAATATAAGCATTCGTGCCTGTGCATTCAAATCTGAAAGCGAGATGATGGTAACTGTCACAAAGCCGACGTAAAATGTACCCACAGCACACCTGAGTTTGACGAAAACTTCTTGGGTCAAGTCAAAAAATATTACAACATACAGAATCTCAAATACAATGAAGAAACTTCCATCTATCACAACTCGTAATTACACCCCCACAAAATTTATCATCCCAATAGAAAATACAGGGAAAGCCGATGGACAACATGTTTGTACTTTTTATCCTTCGACCTCTGTAGTCTAATACTCTACCTACTTTTACGGTATTGTATTTGGAAAAGGTTAGTTTCCTTCAAAAAAGCTGAAAATCACGGTAAGTAGAGGAAAGCGTGTAGATGCATGCAATTCGTATTGTCTCTTCAGTACATTAATACTAACCGGTATTCAACTATGGGTGTGACCAAATAGGCTTGAGATGCAAAATGATTGACCGAAATTCCGCCGTCTCCGTGGTAGTCTGAAGCTGAGAACTAACTGCTTTTGAACAAACGGGACCAGCTTCACCCGGCTTATCATAACGGCCTCGGCGAAATGGAGAAAGCGGAGGAAGGTGATCCAGACTCTGTCCGGTGACGCGTAGTCAGTAGGTGTTTACCTCTTGGGGAAGCTGGCGGCTTTTACAGGCATAGAACTTTAGTGGGATAGGGATACTGATCAACTTCACATTAAACACACCTTAGCAGGTTTTGCTTTATTTGGGAAGTCAAAAATTGATTGGATCTGCCTATGTACTTGTCTTCGCCGTCGCACACGAATTTGTGTATGCGGTGTGAGTTGCTCCCGATTGGTCGAGCTTCCTTTGTTGGATGCACCAGCAACTTATTAACGACCACAACGTAAGCAGCACGTTTAATTTCTGCCACGCAGTGATTAAACGTTTCCATGTTTTCAATACAGTGGTTACCCTTGAGAGGCAACTTGGTATAGATTTATTTTGTCTGCCGAATTCACCAAAGCTTTTAGACCCTGCTGTTGGCTGTGTTACTCTATAAAGCCACGGGGATACTCATTCACGATGAAAGTTGTTGTAATTAACTCTAGCTCGTCAGATGGACAATCAGCCCAGCGAATTCGTGTAGCACGACTATGTAAATTTCTTACAAGGGTCCGCTTTTATCTCACTAATAAGAAGCTGGTAAAGTGCATGTATAGGCTACACCACTTGTTGCGTTCCTGTATATAGACCTCGCAACAAGCCTGTCATCTCTTCAACTGATGAAGACGTCTTAGAATAGCAGATAATTCTTCTCTTTCTCTTCGCAGCTGACCCGCAAGTTGGCTTGTGCACAAGTGAGCTGCTGCATCAACTGGACAATCTCCTGCACCGACAAACAAAAGGCCAATATGTCATCCACTTATTGCTTATGGTTTGTTAACTTGGCTATTTCTGCGGATATACCTATTTACCGCACTAGCTTTAAGAAGTCGGAGACTACAGGGAATACTCGGCTACTTATCGCCACACCATCGATTTGACGATGTGGGGTGCTCTGAAATTGGAAGTCAAAGTTTGCTGTACGCAAAAAAATTAGAAATTCGACAGGAAATGGTAACGAATAACTAGATTGTTCAGCCAGCTCTTATAAGTGATCAAGGGTTTTTGTAATCAGACGTTGATGAATAGATGCCAAATCCAAGGAATATCTAATTTTATGAGTGAGGTTGATGTCATCTATGTCTTCGATAATTTGAAAGGAATCTAAAAGATTAAATGGATTTTATTTTGCACTGGTCCTTTCTCACCAGCAAACAATATCATGTGCCTCTATAAGTTAAATATAATAATGCAACCTGCTTTCTGCTATAGTCATCCCATCGAAAGGCTAATCTCAGTGTAATTCAATTTCCCTCAAGGTTACTGTATAAAATGTAGAATGGCAAAACCCAGCACATAATATTATCTCAAACTAAAATTCTCACTCATATATGACAACATACACCAAAGCTTAATTCTAAGGAAATTAGACACACATTTATAACAAACGTTTGTAAATGAATTCATTACTTTACTACGAACAAGTGGCACGCATTAGAAATGTATGTCTATCAGCAAAATGCTATTATTTTGGAATTCCACAAAGCCGTTTTAATAAACGCCTTCGTCATTATGCTAATTTCGTTTTATTGGTCTATCACTCCTGTTAATAAACCTGCATCCAGTGACATTGTATCTACAATATGGCTAACAATCTAATCAAATGATATTCGACATGGTTGTATTTACAAGACACTCCAAATCATTCACTATAAGCACCAAAACCAAATCAAAGTTATCAGCCCTCTCTAATATTTTCAGATCCAAAGCTGTAAGTGTATAATTCAGTCTGCCAAGTATTGTCCGATTGTTTGTCGTCACCGATGATTACATAATTTCTAAGCAATAACCCTCTGTCTCCTTTTCTCTGCTAAACCCATTGCGTTAGTCAACTCCCAGAATTATCAATTCCCTTGACCTCATGCAAACAACTGGCATAGCGGCGGCTCACAAACTGAATATCACAGCCTAGTCCTGGAAAGCACTAGACTCGTTTCGCTCTTTTAGGCTTCTCAGTAGTGCGCCTTTCCTCGGTCCACTACTAAGGACCAAACCCATGATCGCCAGAGGCTACTGCGAAGTATTTAACAGCACAAACCACTAAGCCACGAAGGACGTTGTCTGGGCTACAAAATTTGCAAGATAACTGGGAGATAGTACGACCTATCTTCCACTGCCACTGACAGGGACCAGCCTGCAAGTTCATGACGAGCCAGAGTTGAGCGAAACGCGCCTGATGCTATTCCGGAATAGGCTGTGCTATATAGCCTGTGAGCTGCTGGGATAAATACCTTAAAAATACAAGTAAACTCCTGCTACTCAAACGTAACTTACATATCCTTGGAAAACTTTCGTCTTGCATATGACAGTGAAACATTTTCTTGCAACTGGTTAATAAATGGTCAAAGTTATTAAGCACAATACCCCTTACAATTCATAATCTTTCTCGCCTACATTAACGTGAAATTAATCAACGCTGCAACACTACGAATTGCGGTACATCCTTATATACAAGCTATTAAACTGTCTGTCAATGAACATATAAAACATAGGGTCATGTTTGCACGTTTACTGATTCCTACCACAAGCAACAGCACCTAAATTGATAGTCCCAAACACAGCAAATTATCAAGGACACACACACAGTAAAAAACGTAAACAATCTAACACACAACACTACTGTATATATAGGAGGTTCCATTTCAATCACCTAGTTAAGCACTAGATGGCATGTTCAATATCTTGGTTCTTGTCTGTGATCGTCGTACCTCGTATCCCTGCCGTGTTCAGAAACCATGACTTCCGGATGCCGGTTGCCTCTAACCATAAACGATGCGTGACGGTAGCGGGTTAGCATAAATAAAATTTGCCTGCAATCTAGAGCGCTGATTGTCATGAACAACATCTAAATTACAATCAGAAGTACAATCAGATGCGCCACTATTCGTTAGTAAGACAAACAGCCAAGATCGCAAACACAACCTGCCGCTCAGCAATTCTAAAAACGTACATCAGCTGACGCGGCCAGTAATAACAAATATACCAAAAGCCACATTAAGAACATATAACGCGGAACTAGATAATGGTTCCGAGGCAGGCAACATTTGATTTATATGCTAATGTATCAACGACACTTTGTCTTCTTTTTTATTATTTGCACCAGCATGTCTCCATCCCCACCACTAAGAAGAATGAACTAACTACTCTACAATATTACTGTAACCGTGTGAGATGTGCAGATCGCCATCGGATCCACAAGACTCTCAACGCATCAGCGTCTAGATGCATTCCGTATGAACTGTTAAAATACGCGATGGTAGTTATTTAAATACCGTTACTTAACATAAGTAACTTTTCGTTAACTACTCTCTGCTTCTAATAAAATTGGACTCACGCCGATATACCATAGTTAACAAAGTGGTTAAGTATAACGAAAATTCACAGATGCCCCATAAATCACAACCTTCCTGCGATTAAAACCTTCGAAATCACTGGCTGGAAGCGAGCAGTTTCATTTGTTGCGCGACTGTGCCAACATATTAACGCAATGTAAGGGTTATTTCCAAGAAATCCAGCAGCAAGCCACATTTATTAGTCATGTCACGACCATGATATACAGAAATATTGCAGCCATAATATTTTTCTTGAACCTGCAATGAGCGTGTTACGTCAGTCACACACTACCCTTGCAACATAGCACAGGATTTCGCGACACCTATCAGTGTCTCTTGTGCATAACGCAGGTTGTTGCCATCGGATACCAAAGTCCATAACTTGCCTCGTCCAGTTGGTCGTGGTCAGTTATGTCGACAAGCCATACACGCACACCTACACACCTGCACAAGTAAGTGGCTTACGCACGGCTCAACTTAATTGAGTAGACTCATGTTGGATGCCCCCTCAGATTAATTCTGTTGCCCAAGACGACAGACAACTTGGCCGAGAAATGGTGTAGTAGCTGAATATTTTGTTTGTTGGCATTCCCAAATGATCTAAACAAACACATGATAAGTAGAATGATCACATTTAAGTTGAGTGTATCGAAAACGATAGAAGGGAATAAAGCTATGAAATCTAAAGCCTACCGAACACGCAGTAAACGAGATGACATTAACAGTATTATTATTAATTATATTTGCAAACGACTTTAAGAGAAGCGAATAAATAAATGCAGTTTTACTTGACAGTGTGATAGGCTTTTCAAGCGTACCGACTGCTCATTGGCTAATCCTTAGTTGTGCAGACAAATGAGCGCCTTTGAACAAATAGCATCTGAAGAGAATGCTAAAATTAAGTCAATCAGAGTATCCCAATATGTATGCCTTGCCCTCTTATTTCAATCAGTGCAAGGTCGAGTGGAGCGTACTTTAGAATAAGAATTGCCATTTAATTGCTTAATGCGCTTAATGCGTTTGCATGTTGATAAAGCATAAGTATTGTACACAAACCAGGAAATGGAAAGTTATATTCTTGCAGCATTTAAGAATTTTGAGCAACCTTCACTGTAACTGTTATTTCCTGGTTGCTATTCCATAATGTACAGTTTGGAATTTGGCCTTTGCCGCGTGTGTGTTCAGAGCAACTAATTAGTTTGGTACATATTTATCCACATTACGATTGCCTCTCCTTATGCGTTTTTATACGCTTTTACTTGGTGTTAACATCATCCTCTGTGATGAACACGCACTTCACGTTTGCTGAGTAAAGCTGGGTTAAATACCCAGTGAGGATTTACTTCAGCTGATTCAGGATACTTTTTAACCGTCTACTAAAACAAGTTCAATACTTGCAGGAAATGCACAACATTTGCACACAGAACATCATCCACACAGGCAATTTGGACAGTTCTTCCAAATTATTACCTATAACCTTAATCCAAGCGCTTTTATAGCCTTTCTAAGTAATGTGTATCCTTCCCAAAGTTAATTCGTTTCGTATTTACTGGTTAGATTTTTAATACTGATTAAGGGCATCAGCTGTACGCTAGTAAGCAGTATCGACTCTTCGCTGCTGCGCATCTACCAGCAGCAACAATTGGGTCATAGATAGTTTGGGGACTATCCGTTCTCTTACGCATGCTCGAATCCGCACCCTGAGGTTACAAGGCAGACTTGTGCTCCTTAAAGTTAGTGGCCGGCTCTAATGCAGACTGTAATGCAATGGTTAAAAATAGTCTTTATCCTGAGATCGGAAAATAGTATCTGCATTGTATGGCTTGCAATTGTGCGTTGCAATTTACTACGTTAATTATGTCCTACAATATATGGCAGCCTGAATAGACAAGGCTGAAAATGCAGGCTATATTGCGTAGGCACAATGTGGATTTTTATGTTGCTTATGTAATTCTACCTTCACTTTAAAGAAACTGTTTCATTATTTACACCGTGTGCCTTCAATCACTGTGTACAACGTCAGCGGCTTCAACATTTTTCCATCACATAAGTTTTCTTAACGGATTAATGTGCATTAATGAAGTTATCGTAAATATGTCTCTACCGATGTACCAATATATTTTCAACTTAAATGTTAATCACGAACTATTATTAACGTACAAATCAAGTAGAAAAGTTTCTGAGTACTTAAATATCCAGAAAACTTTTTCTCATAAATTTGACCTGGTACTCAGCGTATGGTCAGTTTATATTACACGAATTAATCCTTGACGAAAAGTCTCCATAAACGCCTTGAAATCTTTCGCTGCTAAGCTATTGATCAGCGTTACAAATGTTACTAGTTTATGCTGCCGTACTTTCTTCGGATGCTACTATAAACAACACTAATGAGGAGAAGCTCGAACGTCAAATAAATTAAGTTAAATTATCCCCGAAGCAACTTGTTGATAAACGAAAGCAAACTAGCTGGCATACCTGCTGGACAGTTGATTTTCTTGCTTGAGATATAACTGGCCCATAGAAGCGTGTTTGTAACCACCACAAGACGGCTGTATATTTGTTACTGGTAGTCGAAACAGAGGAAAGAAAATCGGTGAAGAATTGGGTTACGGTACCGACAAGCTGGTTAATTGCAAATTTCTCCAACAGGGTGGCAAAATCATGTTTTGTGATACCTGAGTACGTGCCTATCATCTGGACTGCCTAGACACTAACGTATAGGAAACTTCAGAGTATACTTGAAGGAGAAAACATGCAGGTTGTTTTTATATCCTGCAAATACTGTTCTCCGTAGTAGGCAATTTTATTCCAGAGGTTAGCACGCTAAGCTAGGCAACATCCTAAATGCAGCTACGAAGGTCTGATTCACAGTTTCTCGTAATCCAATGCTTGTTGATAGTGGTGACTATTGCACGTTTTTGCTTTGATTTTCAGCTTTTGTTTAGCTCATGTTAGTCCACAAAGTGATCAAGTTTTCGACGTGTCGAACCTTTTAGGCCGTCAATCTTGCACCTTTATGCACCAGTGATGGACAAATTTTTAGCTTTGACACAACTGCAATCGATATAAAAAAGCAATACAAATGTGACAAAACAAGGATTTAATAAAAGCTCAATAAAAATCGACCTCATTAGCAGAAGTTAGCGACTAGTCAAATCAAAATCTGCCAAAATAGGAATTCCAGACGAACCACGATCCTCCGCATATGCATATGTTGCTCTGAACTTGCATCAGGTGGACGAGGTAGATATGCAATTGGGAAAGTGTATTGTGAATACGGTAGCTAACATCAATGAGAATATTAGAAGCAACTTAAGTGCATGAAACAACGTGCGTAGATATAACTGGTTTGTTTAAAGCTGGCTTTAAATGCCAGTGTAGCGAGATAAGTCATTCAGTCACCTATCAAGCGGGCGCAATGGGTGTAAAAAATCACAGAAGAGCAAGAATTTCATTTCGGTAAATGCACGAGCTAAGGTATTAAAAAATAATTTGTATGGTAAGCTGGATGATCTCTTTCGAGGGAAGTACAATGAGCATCGCCTGACTTTGTTGAATATTTGATTCACGAATTTCTTGGCTAGTGTAAATCTAAGTTAAGTTACTGGCGTTCAGAAGCTTAAACCTTTACCAACAGTTTATGACAATTCTCTGGCTATTCGCTGAGATATGTAGTGAGAACACGTCAACACAATTGGACCCGTTCAGCGTCAAACAGCCTGCGTTTAATCATTACAATTATCCTTCCAAACAAGTTTGTAGCTTGGGTGAGAAAGCCGAGATTTGATGATTCACACTAATATAATGGTCAGCCGCCAATTTTGACAGAATTTTTTCTTATGTGATGGTATACAACCAAAGTAATTAGTGAAAAATAATGGAGACCAACTAGCTCCTTGAAGGGCCTTGGATGTTTTGGTAAGTGGTGAGGAGCTTTTACCTCCAAACCTAGTGACCTGAGTACATATGACAAAATACTTCTTTAGCAAGAATACTAGAGAAGGTTAAGTACAAGACGCCTGTAGCTCTTGCAATAGCAATCAAACGTTAACGCAACCGAAAGCGTTGCAGTAGTCGAGGAAGCAAACACGTGTGCATTTGTTTTTACATTATAGAGACGGTAAAATTGGATGCACTAGACATGACACCGCATCGTGTGTGAATCTCAAACTTTTATACTCAAACTGATTTGGGTTATCCAAACAGCACTTGGCCAGCACTCTTTCAAGAACTATTATCTCAAAACCCTTTAAAGCCACTTAGGTCCATGCAATAGGCCGATATTTGCTTGCCCCTGTTTTCGGTACTGCAGTTACGCTGATAATCCTGCAACTACGCAAAACTTTCCTTAGTTTATGCCTATTGTGTATAGGTCGGACAGATGCTGTGCTAACAACTCAGCGAACGACTTGAGAACGACTGGAAACAAACTTTATGGCCTGCATGCTTTGTATGGTTATAGCTGAGTTGACTTCTTGTGCAGTGATACAACATCGATAGGAGCCAGTAAATCCAAGTGCCACCGAAAAGCTACAGCCGATGAGTCAGACCATGAGTAACTGTCAGTGCAGCATAAGTTGCAACTTAACTATTCTAAGTCCATATCAGAATTTTATGTTTTGATGGGTGACACCGCTGAGTTGTTTTATCATTCCCCAAATCTCACCACAATTGTTGTTTCCCGAAATTGTATGGACATAACTGTGATTGTGGTGGTGAACTTGTTCTCTAACACGAGCAGAAAGGGATTTTGCCAAAGCACGATCCTTGCTCTTTGAAGTCTTTTCCTTGAGTCTACGAACCTGCTAAAGACTGGAGAAGAAAAGCAATCGGTACAGATTAATTTTGTTTCTATCGGGCAGCAGCGGACGCAACAAGATTACAAATTTGTTCAAAGCACGAGAAATATGCGCATCAGTGTTAGGTTGCTTATCGCTGTTATTTTCTGATGTATGGCTAAGCTGAATAAAACTGCGGTATATTATCAAGTGCCATGGGGTTGTGCATATTCCAACAAGGGTACTGAATTTATCCAAATATTTCTGCTTACGGATCTTGGTAGGGCGATCGGAGACATGAGAATAATGTTTTGCTATTTTGAGGAAAATGTGTATTATTTTTAATGGTGTTTAGGTGATTAGCATCGATAGCGAATGGCGCACATGCGCATGCAATAAATCCCTTTATTTTTAAGTTTCATGGTTTTATGTTTATCAAGGTAACTACCAAAGTAGATGACATCGTACATAATTTGTGCATATAAAGTGTGCATAATTAGCAGGAACCAACTTCGTCATACATAGCACAGCTGTAAACGTATTTAGGAATTGCAAAGACTGCATGTATAGGATGAAAGATCATCGCACGCCGCTGAACATCCTAACGGCTCTTAAAAATATCATCAAATTAAATACTCTGTTTCTCAGCCACCACTAAAAATGTTGGCACTCTTCTGAACTCAGTGTCAGAGGTGAATTACTTCAACTGCTAATTCAAACCTTATAGAAAATGGTCTTGTACAAATCAGGTCACTTTGGTATATATTTTAACTTATCACAGTAAATTCAATTATGTTCTGATCGGTTAAATATGGGACAGCTATGGGCAGATCAGTCTCGACACCGGCTGGCACATGAAGATTAATCTGGATAGTTGTCATTAACCAATGAATGTATATGAGCACATGGGCACGTGAATTTTAGGTATATGAGATGCTCATAGAAAATAACTATGTCTGTTTTAAACTACACAACATTAAGTTATGTCTTGGAACGCTGAACAAAATAAGAAGTTATATGGATAAAGCATGACGAGATGCGCGCATAATGAGCACAAGACTAAACTAGAATATTTCCAACGTGGAAAACAACAAAGCCCCGCGTGATTTCGTCCGTGCGGATAAACTGTACCCAGCTTGTTAATCCTTTGAAACGAGTATTAGTTATCCAAACACAATTGTAACTTAAATCCCTAATCTACGTATACTTTTACGCGCAAACAGGTCCTAACATTGTAACTTTTTGGTGACAAATTCATGACTCAGACATACAGCTTTCAGTCGAACGCAGATACAGTACTAATTGGATCTAATTAAACGGAATTCGCATTGAAAAATATGTAGAATAAGAATAAACCAACCAATAGCATCAGCGCTTTCAGAGTAGCAGCTTTTTATCTATCGAATTCATGGCTTTATATTAAATAAACTTGCAGAAAACCAGTAATTGAAATACGAGAGTTTTAACTCCGCTTCTCTTCCAACTTGTTGCTGTAAATTCTATGGTTGGTTACTTCATTAAGCAGGACAGTCTCGATAACTAGGTTCATAAAGTCTTGCCTCCATATGGTGTTACTTTTTATTGTTTTAACAACCTCAGGAATACCTGGTTGAATGCATTGTCTGCCTTCACAATTGCAATTTTCAGGTGTTGGGCAAACGTTACCAAAGATCTAAGGACGTTGAGCATAAAATGAAGTTGCGCCTTCAGCGGAGATTGTGTTTTGTAGGTTTTACTGGGTATTTTAGAAATAAATATATACGTACAATTTATATGGCTAGGTCGAGCCGTATGTTTACTCATAGCGGCCAGTTGGCAAGTGAATGGAAGTTACAGTAGTTATCCCACCTAACAAACTCTTCCTGTTTCATGTGCACAAAATGATTCAATTATAAAAATTTTCACTAGAGTGCCAGGACAAAATTGAATTATCTGGAAAAATAGAGGATGTATGTAACCAAATTAATATTTTGTGAATGCCTTGGCGTACAAATATTAGGACCTGAGTGTGAATGAATGCAAGTGTAATCATAGCACATATACGTGTATTGTCCAAGCTAATCTTTTGTTCACGTCTACTAAAAACACATGTCAAGACTTCTATTTGAGTGTTAGTGCCAGAAAAATAAACTAACGGAAATTGTTTCTATTTATATTAAACCCTAATAAATTCATACTTTTGATGGGTACACAACAAACACTTGTACTCTGTAAGAGTGCAGAATGAAATCATGAGTACGAATACATGGGAGATAAATTAGATGAATAAGCCAGACATTGGGTGTTACCCACCGGAGAAGCTTGCACTCCACTTCGTTTTCCATCTTGTTTGATCTCATAATGTAAGGATAGCATGCCTCCTATCCCGGACCATACGGTTGTTAAATGGGACTTGTAAACGTTTAACCACTAGTTCACGTTCGACAACGTTTCGCGCAGCAATTAAAGACTGTTTGGAAGGACATTCTGAATACCGACAGTGTGTAGAAATTGTGTCTGGCAATCCGAATGGGAGCCGCGAGCTGCCTTGCAGCTGAATCAGATCGAAATTTGATGTTTCTTCCGAAAACAGTGAACTCTACCCCGCGGCTATAACTTATTTAATCTCATCAGGTCTCCATGCCCGCTGCATTTTTTGTTGCTGGACACATATTTTT
This sequence comes from Dicrocoelium dendriticum, assembly GCA_944474145.2. Taxonomy (NCBI): domain Eukaryota; kingdom Metazoa; phylum Platyhelminthes; class Trematoda; order Plagiorchiida; family Dicrocoeliidae; genus Dicrocoelium; species Dicrocoelium dendriticum. The sequence continues at coordinate 11,353,724 of OX104071.1, read as the reverse complement.
AGCAGTAAAACATTTCTCTTATCCTCTGTGTTGATATTACTTGTTTGTATTTATAAGTTAGCTAACATGTAGACTGTAACCAAAGGTCATGTATAGCAGTGTTGCGGTTAATTGGTTTTCGCTAAAATCTCGTACAGCCAGGTGCTATGTATCCATACTACGGAAATGTGTAACACTTTTTCTTCTTATAAGAATGTAAAACGCCCGGCGCCATATGGTCCGTTCATATATATCAAGCTGAGTCACGTGAACGGCGGCCGATGGAAATCGTAGAGCCGTTTCTTTTAATTACCATAAACTTGATGTGCGCTGAATTTTATGGCCGTAATTATATTCTTCACGCATGTTATTTGAAGCGACATTCACAAGGCAGCGCTATGTTGTGCATAGCTATTAGGGGCTCTAAATCCAGGTTCTGTTTGTGAACTTTTACTACAAATGTGTTGTTCGTAGTGTCGAAACGAATCCGACATAGTAGGTGCATAATGAATTCATGGAAAATCTATTAGCTCGTCTTGTGGTGTTGCGTCAGAAATGCTCAGTTTCTGTAGTTGCGTTGAAGGTTTTGATAATCCCTCCGTTGACTTCAAAACATATCCGCAGTGGTTAGAAACGTCTAGTCAGTTCTTCACTTTTTTGTGTAAGATATAACTTCAAACCCACAACCACAAAAATTACAAGTATAATGAAGCCACCATTTCTGTTATACTGTTCTGAGTTTATGTTACACAGTCACCAAGTGGTTCCAATTAACATCTCCCAGTGCAAACCCCAGTCAACATGCTCTCGGTCATCTTGTTGTCGCAGCTCTCAAATCGCCACTGAGTACGTTTTGCAGGTTCAAATCATTATGGCATCAACATTAGCGGTAGTTGCAAAAGGTGATTTTACAAGCGCAGCAGATACGTTGTTCATAAGTTAAAGCTTAAATCGATTTAGTAAATCTTGTCCTTTTTCCATTTCAAGAGAACACTGTGGGTGTTAAATATCATAAACATTATCCTTGACAATTCTACTGCTTTTAGCCAACAATTGGCGAGCTTTTCCTTTGATATTCTCGTACTTTAAACCTGCCGCCTGCTTCACGCCATCTTAGCCTTTCAGCAACGCAATTACAATAAATATTTTCATTGCGCCAACTGCTATTAAACCTCTATGGAATCTTCTATCACAGCCTGTTGGACAGCTATGGTATACAAACTGCTAATAAGTACAACTATCAAAATAAGTTCGTTATAAAAGATGATGAAAACTTGACACAATTTACTGATGGTGTATTTGAAATAAGTGACAAAATTTTGCCGTAGAACATGAATAACCGAAATAATACCGTCGCATCATATAGATAGTATTCAAACAGATGAGCTTCGTTCGTGTTTTGTCATGCATTCCATACTATATATTAAACACGGGTTAGTGAAGCTAGTTCACATCCATAGCAAATACGCCGACAGGTTTGTTTCATTTAATAATGTGGATACTTCCTTTTCTGCTCCCACACGTTTCCTGTTTAAGTTATCCCCGTCGATTTTCCCTGCGGCATCTACAGACTATTCGACCGCGGTTAAATCCGTTTCATAGCAGAAGCGAAGCGATGGTTTATCTCCACTGCGGACATTGGATGACGGTAAACCGTTACTAGTTATCCCACATCACCACATCTCAAATGTGTCCGACACCAATGTGAACCGACAAATTATGGTTCTGGATCTGTGTAATATTAATGTGCAGGTTAGATAAACTAAACAATAGTACCTCCATCCACTTCTGAATCGATCGTTTGGTAGGGAAACTATGGCCGATGGGGCTGTCTGAGCATTTGAGATTTCAGTATTCAGCTAGCCTCTAGCTACCACGTTGATGTCCCAAGATTTTGAAACGTGGCTATTACGAAGATCAATGTAAGTACTGGGAACTTTTGCATTTGTTCGCACGATGCTAGAGGACTCGGAGGTTAGAAGCATGTTAATGTATGCAGACATTGGGCGCCAGTGTATGGTGATCCTTTTGTGGTTGGCAGCTGGTTGCATTTTAACAAAGTGGAGGGCTTTATTGGAATTTTGAGATTTGCCGCATATCGACAAAGGCAGACTGCCGCCTTGAATGGAGGTAAGCGTTAAACAGAAGCATTTTGCTCAACTTGTTTCATATTTTGAAAGCCTTCCCTGAAAGCCTTCCCTCCATCGCTTCGGGACCGTAAACTTTTATATTATGTTGAACATGTTACAATTAAAGCATAGATGAGCCATTACCTTTTTGAGATGCCTCATGTATCAAACGCAAATCAGCCCCGTTTTGTGCTTGTATATCTGGCTTAAATAAAAGCAAAACATCCGGGAAACCACGGTCAGGGATGAAGCCACTTCATCTTGTATGTGCTAGTACTCATCGTTTTATAAACGCCATTGGTTTTTTTCTACAAGTACGTTTAATAACGGCAAAGGTATATGAGTTATACTGTAAATCCGAAAACATTCTAGCCCTGGCTGACAGTTTATGTTTTTCTTTTTCTCTCTACTTGGTAGATTTGCTGCAGATGCTTCCTCAATGATAAGGCGAACTTTATCATTGCCTTACTGCCTATTGCACACTCATGTTTGATCTATAGACATGTGATTTTTAAACTTGACCCCTACGATATATGTTAAGTGACCGTTGACTGTTCGTTGTGTGGTCGCCGCAGCTTTCTCTGATGTTGTAGATTTTGCTCCGCCCAAATGCCTTTTTATTGGCTGCTGATACAACTGACAGAGGTCAGTGCGTGGGTTTACTGAATTCTCTATGGCACTTAGTTTCAGGAAATTCTCATCCTTTTTTCCTTTTGCGCTCTTCACGGACAGCACACTCAACTCTAACTAGTGCAATTCTGGAGTATCGACACTACCGAAGTGCAGGTTAGGTCAATAACACATGACGACCCCGCTTCTTCTCTCGGCTCGGTTGTTTCGTATACTGAACAACGTCAATGACCCACACAACGAGGTTGCTCACTAAGCAGTAAAGTACTGACGAAGTCAAGTTGACAGATATAATAGAACAATAAAACAATCGATTATCACTGAGATCAAAGAAAACACTTAACAGTGTTCCATGGGTATAGTATGAGATCAATATTGGGTTTGTTGAAACAAAATGGAGTAGCATTGGAAGTACCGTAAATTTCAAGTATGCACATTGTTTCGTATCTCTCATGTACTAGAAATGGATTAACGCACGTAATGCAGATGTTGTATTGCATCAGCAATTTGAGTTATGTATTCGCCTAACGCAGAAGCCGATATGACAAACTGTGTAACTGTTGCACGACTAGCCTAAAAGAAATAATGAAAATTGCTAGTGACATTACAACCGCATATACTGCGTCGCCAAACACAATTGGCGGTCTCTCAGTGAGATGAGTGGTTGAGTTTCACTATAGCTCGGCATGTGATGTTAGAGCACTTGAGGACTTCATACACAAATATGAGGTCACCTCGTTGAATCCAATATTATTCACTAAAATTCCTGGAGTCTTTAGTTATAATTGCTAAAGAGGGAGAAGCAATCCCTCCGTTGTAGCGGGAAGTGCCGGCGATTGCGCAGTGACGTCACTTTGACCTAGCAAATTTTGAGTGACCCCAACCACACGTGCCGATTGTTATTAGAGCTCAGTCACAACAGCAATTTGAGAGGTCACTATCTCAAACTGCCATAGCAACACAGTCGCTAGAAATGCCGCCGGAATTTCTTTTCCGTACGCGTTTGACGTACTTGGAATGCCCTGTCGGAATCTGTCTTATGTGCTCCCACGCTCGCAGAGATCAACTCACGAGTTGACTGTGCAATTACTTCCCTGCACCATCTTACGTGACCCATTACTTGACACATTACCTCAAACACAAGTGTCTGTCAACGATTTCACTAGCAGTCACAGCACAGATTTCGTTCCAAGTTGTTTACCTGCTCTATGCGTAAACTAGAAGAAGACCTGAGTTTTACCAACACCCGATTTGCCGTCATTTCTTTTGGAATTGCTTTGCATTTACAGTCTGCACTACGTATCCTTCAGTGAGTTTACCGGTGTGAACCCAATTTTCCAAACAATATTTTTTTCAGCTAATTCATCATCGCCACTCCCAATCAGCAGGCTTAGGGTAGTCTGGAAAAGCACCAAACGCCGGCATTTCGACCTTCTGGGTCTCGTCAGTGGTGCGCCTCCTAACGAAACACTGCCGGATTCCGCCCCCATGACTTCAGGTTGCTAGCAGCGAGTGACACTTCGCCACTTCATCACTTCGCAATCAGTACTATAAAAACCTGTCCTTGTGGCTTCTAAGTCCTCTGCGGTGCATTGGCATTATGCGGAAAGTCCTAGCTTGTGAGGCTAGCCATTGTCCTCTGCACAGTTTGTAACTGGCATGGCAGTGGTAGATGAGTCGGGCTATATCATAGTCAACTGTCAATCACGCAGGTCTAAGGCTGTCACCCATGGCGAAGTGTCACTAGCTGCTAGCATCCTGAAGTCATGGGGGCGGAATCCGGCAGGGTTTCGCTAGGAGGCGCACCACTGACGAGACACAGAAGGTCGAAACGCCGGCGTCTGGTGTTTTCCAGACTACCCTAAGCCTGCTGATTGGGATTGGCGATGATGAATTAGCTGAATTGTAACAAAGATCCTCACTTCACATCAGTAATAATTTTTCAAATTTTGTAGTTTCACCATAACCATCCTAGGGAGCTGTTAATCCTTAACTTCTTTTACCCATAAAGTACCATAATTCCATTGTTCTCAATGGCAGTAAGGTACTGTTTTACCAGGGTTGCAATACCAGGACAGTGTATTCAACATGTGGACTCACCTAAGCGTTGAGCATATTCGAATGAAAGCAGGATCAAACAGGCCAAATCTCACCGCATTAGAAACATTGTTGTTTGTTGTTGTTAGAAACATTGTTGTTTGCTCCTTTACGCTATCATTCCAGGTTGCTTTAAGCATCTGAGATCATCCAACACGTGCACCCCGGAAGTGATGGATTAAGGGATTAACCTTAGGTAAAATTATGCAACTTAATATTATTCGCAGGAAAAGTGTGTATCAACAAAACAATTGTAGCGCATATCGGTGGATTCATCAAACTTTCACTAGTGCAAGTTGTTTGGTTTTTTCATGATTTGTTTCAATTATATGAGCAGCGGGGTTGTGTGATGTTTTCTTCCAGTCAATATTGGCAGGTGCTCCGTTGGTATATGCTCATTTTTCACACTTGGCCTTTGGCAATTAAACGTTTGCATCCAGATTTCCCAACATGCAGAAAAAATCAAAACCTTTGCAATCAATTCCGGTTAGGAGTAAGCAGATTCATTTCAACCATGTTTGCGAACGTAATCATTTGCGCTGCTAGCCGATGTGAATACTTCGCATGCAGGCATGTCCATACAAGAAAGCGACTTATCATCCTTCGTGACTGCCCAAAAAATGATATTGTTCCTCGAAGTGTGAACCATAATATTTCGAAAAACCATTCAAATTAGCGTAGTTGCAAAGCCATCTTGCATAATCGTTTTGCGTTTGTGACTTATTGAAGCTAAATATCGCATAAAGAAAAGGTGAGATGTCATAAGGGACACAAGGTACAATCGTACACCAAAAAAGTGTGTAAATAGCTAGGCATGTAAATAAATTGGTGAACAGAAATACTTAGCATCAAGAAGCGGGTCCCTTTTTATGATAATTTAGCAAATTTGCATGGCTAAAGATGTTCAACTCTAAGTGAGGTTTGAACCTGAATGCCGAAAACTCAGAAAATCTGAAATGCAAATGCCAATCAAATGGCTTAACAACAACGTCAAAGACAAAAGGGTCACAGACTGTCTTCCTTGATTCAGAAATGGGGTGAAATTGAACCGCTTTGCCTAATAGATGTAAGCAGCCCGACATCTTTTCAGACATAAGCAGCGTCATTGCTTTTTATACTTTAAAAAGGATGCAATACACAAAACAAGTATGTTGAGAATATCAAGAACGTGCTCCCGAGTAGGTGGCGTATGCCTACTATATTGTGGCATACAGGATACATTGTAAAAGCAAAGCGCATGCTGGACGACATTGCAACCAACCGCAGAATGTAGAATAATACAATTACCAGAAAGTTAACTATAACCTTAAAAGGCATTAAGGTATACAAGTAAATCAAATGAAGAAGCAAGACAGAATGACTGCTCATAAGGACGTCCGCAAAACACCTAACTATGGTGTTTTAATGCGACCACTTGTGATACTCCATGGTACTACCACGTGCAGAATAGTAAGATTAAAAAAGAGCCGCCTCAAACTCCTGCTCAATCAATTGCAGTATTCTATTTACAATGTGTAAAAATCATCATGGGAAATTAACTGAATAGGAATCGACCAAAAGAAACAAAGATATTCTTTGACGTTTCAGCACTGAGAAATGTTTTCAACTTGCAACTGAGTAGTAAAGCATCAGGAAACTTCTAGTTGACGGATGAGCAATGTTTGGGAATCTTACTACCGACAGTAGAGATTGACATTATTGTGTTCCCAATTTGTGCCATTGAAATGTCGAAAAGTTGGACCGATTAATCCTCATTGGTTTGACAAGGAGTATAGAAACCTGGCTCGGAGGCGGCGCAGACTGTGGGACAAATTCCTTCTGTCTGGCTCTGCCAATGATTACGAAGATTATAAATATCAGCGGAATCTCTGCAACAGTGCAGAAAAGAATAAACGCGGACACTTTGAAGAACAGCTCGCATTAGCCGCGAAGACCGCCCCAAAGAGAATCTTTGCATACGTGAAGCGACGCCTGAAGCCGGCGGGTGATGTGCCAGTGCTGGATGGCACGGATGGACAGCCCCTAACCTCCAGCTCTGAGCGTGCGTCCGCGTTGGCGGCGCACTTCGCTTCTGTATTTGCGAATAACCAGGTGTCTGTTCCGAGTTCGACGTGTACCGCTTTTACCGAACTCGATAGTCTGCATTGTGGCGTCGAAGAGGTAGCTCAACTACTCGCCAACCTTGACGGCACCAAACCTGCCGGACCTGATGGGCTTCACCCACTGGTTCTCAAGTCACTTTCAACCATCCTCTCTCCTATCGTGACTGACCTTTTCAACAGGTCGCTCTCCGAAGGTTTGTTGCCGGTTGACTGGAAATGTGCGGTGGTGAAGCCTATTCCGAAAGGCGGCGACCCTAGCAAAGTAGACAATTGCAGGCCAATTTGTCTGACACCTATATTGGCAAAGGTTGCTGAGAAAATGGTGAAGAAGAGATTGCTGCAGTTGCTACAGTCAAACGAGGTCCTGACGCCCGCACAGCACGGTTTTATGCAAGGTCGCTCATGCATTACTAACCTGCTTGTAACGAGGCATGAGTGGTTGAAGGCAATAAACAAGGGGAAGTCTGTCGACGTGATATTCATCGATTTCAGTAAAGCGTTCGACAAGGTCAGTCATGAGGTTCTCCTTCACAAACTCAGCATGTGTGGCGTCGGTGGCTCACTGCACCGGTGGATCCGCGACTTTCTTGTTGGACGAAAGTGGAGGCTACAGGTCGACGACCATCTAACTGACTGGTACCCCTCTACAAGTGGCGTGCCTCAAGGCACTGTGCTGGGGCCCACTCTGTTCCTGATCCACATCAACGATCTACCGCAACTTCTCCGGTCGCCGTGTGCCTTGTTTGCTGACGACCTGAAGATTTGGAGAGAAATCGACGCTCCCGATGACTGTGGCCTACTTCAGCAAGATCTCAACCGCTTATCCACATGGTCTGCAGAAGTTGTTCTCCCGGTCAACCCAGCCAAGTCGGTATTTATGAGCCTGGGGAAGGGTGCAGACGGCCGAACCTACACCCTTGACGGCCAAACGTTATATCCCACACCCTCCGTGAAGGACCTAGGTGTACTCACACGCTACGATTTGAAGTCCGTGGACAACACGAACAGGCTATATCGGAACGGACTGCGCATGCTTTGGGCGCTCAAACGTAGCTTCTGCACATGGTCTGAAGAGGTTGCCACTCGCCTGTGCTCTTCTATCATTAGACCAATGCTAGAGTACGGTTCGCCCGCCTACTTTCCGATTACCCGAGGCGAGGCACAAAAGATCGAACGGGTCCAACACGTTGCTACCAGGCTCATCCCGAGTTTACGTGGCTTTGGGTATGAAGACCGGTGCGAGAAACTAGGACTCTACACCTTGTCCTACCGTCGGGTGCGAGTTGACCTCATTATGACCTACCGAATTCTACATCTCGGTGAGTTCCCCATGTTAAGGCCAATGCTGCACTTACGAGGGCCATGCAGCACACGCGGACACAGATACAAACTTGTTGTGCCGGATATGAAACGTGTTCCCCACCCACTGTGCTTCGAACGGAGAGTGGTAAACATTTGGAATAGTTTGCCCGAACATGTGATTGAGGCAACATCTGTGCAACAGTTCAAAACGTTGTTAGATTTGCATTTTGCCTCTATTCGATTCAGAGAACGACTGCACACTTACGATGACATCACATTTATGAATCCTGAAATATCGTAAGTCGCATATTTTAAATATTACATGAGAACGACAATGATATTCAAGGTTGACAACTTTTATAACGTTTTTCGTCATATCTCGAAAGAGTTGTACAGAATCCATTTCTACTTGCTCTATAATACAGTATTCAGTATTCAGTATTCAGTATATGTAGGCTTTACAACCTACCTGCTTTACTGAAGTGTTGTAGAATAACAGATAAAAAGAGGCCGAATTGGGTTCGCTATAACTGGTCTCACTGTAGAGATGGTCGTACAGTATACATAAGAATACCTTCTACCCACTGGAAGCTAGGAACAGTAGGTCATTTATTATGACAACACGTTCGTAGTTCCAGACAAAGTCAGCAGACGAAGTGCTAAATGTTAACAGACTAATTACGGTCAAATTAAAATATTTCTTGAAAGGAGACCCGTCTGCATAGTTCCAGAGGTATTAGCCGAATGCGATCGCTTCGACCGTCCATAAGAATGGATTTTAGGACCGTTGGGGTACCCTTCTGTCATGATATAAAGAGCTATGAAGGCATCATCGATGATAATTTGGTGTCCGCTTCCGAACGCATGCTGCAGAATGAACTTTTTGGTACGGCTGACGATGCCATTCCACAAGGATGCTACGCATTTGGACAGACTATTGTTGTGTGACCAACGTACCTCAAACCACAGTTAAAATTACCTACATATATCAGGTAGTATATAGACTGAGCTGGAAATCTGTCTTTTAGAGGTTGTGCCAAAAAGTTGCCGGTTTCAGCAAGGATATGTGGTAGGCGGCCGGGAAGTTCGGTGATATTGCAGTGAACATTTTCTCTTTATTAGATCATAGAATGTAATGCTTTTGAAGAGAACTGAGTGGAGACACGATTCTTTAGAAACGCATGTAACCACATTCCAGCAATCTCGAAGTACAGCGTACTTTATGAAGAATGAGGTCGGGTAAATGTTTTCTTGCAGTTTTTGAGAAAACTTATATGTTTGGCCTGCAGTTTCTCTTAGCAACAAATATTCGTAGTGAGAACATACACGCAGCGAACAAGGTTATGTTTGTACATCATGAGTAAAACTCTAGAAAATGTGTACATTGACCTACCCGTGTGGCCATCCTGAATACTGCTTGCTAACGAGCCATCAATATTCCGGCTCATTAAAGCGTCCAAAAATGCTACCCTAGCAACTTTCTTTTTCGATAATGAAATGTAACGATGAGTGAAAACGGTTCAACTGGCTTTACAGGTTGAAAGGATCAAAATTTGAAAGGTAGATTATAAAATTTTATTCAAAAACGAATTGATAGCTAGTCGTATAGCGTCTTCGGGTGGAAAATGTCCGCAAGGAGTTGACCGAGGGGAACACCATCATGTCGCCGTCGGTCAGTCTGTACATGACTCAATCAAATAAATGCTGACTGTTGAAGGTGTGCTGCGAGATGAATTAGTTGTGTTCCCTCACCGAAATATCCATGTTCATTCAGGTTCATTTTCGTTGAAGTATTCACACAGAAATTTTCAGTTTCCATCAATGGGACCTTGGTAGAAGGTGCCTCAGTATCCAGAGATGGTATCACGCATTTGCTCACGTGCATTCAACTCGTTTTACAAATGCAAATGCCTTTAAGGTGTATTTGCATAACTCCTTGGATACTGGTTCTAGCCCACCTACATACATTCTGTAACTGAGTGAGTGGTCGAGGCAGACATATCGATTATCATACGCACAGTGTCCTGTGACTAATGTACCCAACTCAGCCTATAAAGCTGCCGAGGGTAGGAAGGCACTGTTTAAAGTGATCTGATCCAGTAGTGCGCTTACTATCTCGTTCATACGCCCAGGTTCTTTAAATAAGCATGATGTCTGAGCTTTCCTTTGAAGTTATTCATAAATTCGTATGTGTTGTTGAACTCGTTTTCAGCTTTTAGCAGGTATTCTCAAGCTTTTTTATTTTTTATTGCTTTTTTATTTCTTCATAGATAGTGAAGATGATAATAGAACATATACTCAATTATTCCGTGAAGAAATCCATTGGCGTATGTGGATTTATGAGCCACATGCACGTGTGTATAACCAATTGTAATGCACCTCAAAATGCTTCGCGTACTTATTTGTCCAATTTAAATACCCCGACCTGTCGGCTGGACAATTTATGAATCAAATTAACGCGCATCTCCTCAAAAAAATGGCATCTTTCAGTCTGAGCGAAACCGAGTAAAATTGAATGGAATTATGCTAAGAAACGTAATAAGAGGAGCGATTTATATTGGAAGAGAAGTTATATTTGGAACAGCCAAATCGGGCCCCACGTTGTATGCGTTTGACTTGTAATATGAGTATATCGTTACAAATCTTCACCTCAATAACTTCGTTTCAAACTTGATAACGTGCGGATAACAGTAGTTAATGTAACTTTTATTGTAAAATCAATCACTGTGTACTTGTCAATTCCATTCCTGCTCGTTTCGAACACACGGATTTGCGAGCTAAGCTTGTTTAGAATGCCAAGTCGTGATGACCCGGGCTTTTAAAGTTTCCAATTTTAATCAACAATTATATAGGCAAATATTTCAGCACCATTTATCTAATATTTTTACAGGGAATTCATAAGGATTAATAAGTTAATTTGTTGTCAACTCATATTGGTGACTAACTAAATGAGTGCACAAAGATTGCTGATTTATGGACACGCTCTAAAAGCAAAAAGTCTAGAAAGCGGATTTGCTTACTAGTGAGTTGTCATAGAATAAAGTGCGACATGTAACGGGGATTTATTCACTGGGCCTTCATATTTATTTAGAGGTACATAGCTCCAAATATACTACCCTATTACACTGGCTTATCAAGATTTAATTTTTTATCTTTTTCTGCATTGCTTACTTTTAATATATTGGCAGTGCGATTTGTTACACGGCCGCCTTCCAAAGATGGAAGAAAAGTTAAGCGCACGCTTTGAAACTTTTGATGTACCACGGCCCTACTGAAACAAATATTTCCTTGGTAAATTGCAGCCATTACTTAGCTTAAAAAGATTCAGAGAATTCTATTAGGTGTAGAAAATTAGTAACTATAGGACACGCAGCATTGACTTAGGCGCATCTCATGTTCTTGCTGCTAGACAGCGGCACATGACAACACCGGTTATTTTCGATGCTTTTGGGTATCTCATCTGCTATAAAGAAATACTTTTGATTTCAAGTAAGAATATGAAACCAAATTACCCGCTACTAGCCAACCAAACCTGCGAGCACAGCATCGTAAGAATCACAATACAATTAAAGCAATGAATATTCCGGTCTAAGCAAAACTAGTACGCAATTATGTTGCCAGTATACTTGGTTGAACATAACCTTTTGAACCCCAACAAACTTTGATGGCGTTTTGTAATTCCGAAAGTAACAGAAGCAACACTTCGGCTAAAATTGACAATTCCGTATCTTTTAAAATAAGATCAGTAGCTAAAACGCCCTCTTTCCGGATTTAAGCGTCCGTGTTATCGGACAGCAAATGACTCGAGGATGAGCTGTTAAACATTCGGGGCAAACTGATGTGCAAACTAGCGATGGAAAATCCGTTAAGATTACATCTAATGACTCATTCACTAATCCCAAAAGTATTTTCAAACTGTCAATGCAGAAATATCCAACACACGATTTTCTTGATCAAATACTGACTTACTAAAGGTTGTTCTGAATATCGGGCTTAATGCGGTTGAAACTGGTTCAGTCTTAACAAATTTAGCCCTGCAATATTCCACTCGTCAAAACCGTATGCTCTAATGACCCAGTCTAGCAATTTAACTAGCCTCAAGGCATAAAAGCTCATTTATATCTATTAAATAGTTGAGTTAAAACTTTAGACTGTCCAGCAAACAGGTGGTTGTTGCTTCCAACAGAGTACACTGGGTGTTTAAAAATTATTATGAACAGATATTTTACATGAATTTGCACATATTATAGGAAACTGCTTTTACTGTGAATGCAGATAACCGCTTTCTTGAGTGTAGTTTTTAATTACGCAGCTTGAATACGAACGCATAGTTTCAACGAATTATGATGACATTGGTTTTAACTACTATATTCTTCATTAAATATACTCGAAACAACTGCCAACCAGTGGCCTGATGTTTTAGTACCTGAACAGCGTACGTACATGCAATTTGTGGGGATTTCTCAGATACATCACTTTTTATAATATTCGGCTGCTTTGGAGTAATGCGTTCCCTTTTACTTTACTTTTAACCATTCGTCCATTGGCATATGCATTTTGTTTACGTATAATTTTAACTGACAATGTAGGTTCCATAGGATAAAAACACGAGGCAAAACGTTAGGCAAACAATGCTTCATCAAACCTTGACTCTCTTTAAAAAAGCTGTATGGTCAGTGAGCAAAACTTCCATGTCAGCAACAATTTAGTAACATCATGTTTGCTATAAGATTCGGGACTTCATCAACATACATATCTAAAAGAGTACGGAATCCGGTACTGTGTGACCGTGTGCAAAATCGCTACGTTCACTGTTATACAACTAGGGTATACATTTACAACACAGTAGTGTCAGAAATGTTTGTGTGAAATTCAAATACTGATTTTTATCTGATCTTGATTCCCAAAGTGTATGGTATATTATCTGGGTACGTTTTAACAGGGATATAGTTAATCATCACGATGCCGAAGATATGACAGGGCATAAAGTCTTGTTCTCTCGCGTCTGTCCTCGTACGACACTGTGTTTGAACCGGGTAACTAAGTGCTAGACCCATTCCACTTTCTGCACCTAACGTATTATGATCGGATAGTATGTGGGTTAGTCGCACGCAAGTACCCATCATTATTTGGAAGAGAACAAACGGGTTGCAATCTCTTCAGACCAAGTGCAGAAGCTGCGTCTAAGTGCCCAAAGCCTGTGTCCTTAATTTGCGTACAGACTCTTCGTGTTGTCGACAGACTTCAGAACACAGAGTGAGAGTACGCCTAGATCGTTTACAGAACTAGTGGCATGCAGCGAGTGGCCGGACAGGATGAAGTCCTGCCTATTACCACTCCTTCATGGGCTTATAAACGAGGACTTGGCCGGGATGACCGGCAGGTCTACTTCTGCAGACGACCGCAATGGTCGGACAAAGTACATCTGTAGGACGTCACAACCGTCGGGAAAAGAAACAACCATCCAAATCTTTAGCTCGTGTGCAAATAGTACACAGGGCGACCGAAGAAGATAAGGCACTTCGTATATGTGGATCATGAATAAAATGGGCCCTAGTAATATATCTTAGGATACGCTATTGTCTGTGGGTATCATTCCGTTAGGTGGTCATCCGCCTGAACCCGCCATCATCTCCCAATTAGGATTCCAATGATCCAATGGCCTAGAGGCCCACCATCCTCGCATATTCTCAGCTTATTGGGTAGGACCTTATGATTCATTTTATCGAAAGCTTTACTGCAATCAATGTAGATGACACCCACTGACTTCCTCCGATAAAAACTTACAACCATTCCTGCCGCGTCAATAGCAAGTTGGTGATGCATGAACGGCCATTTCTGAATGCGTGCTGTGCAGGCTTTAATAGATAAACGTTCAGCTCAAGTTGCAGCAGAACACCTTATTTCACAATTTTCTCGAGCAACTTTGCTAAAACAGTAGTGAGAAAATCGGCCGGTAATCAACCACATTGTGTGAGTCATCGCCTCTTACACTTAGTTTCAATATTGAACATTTCCGGTTGCTTGGAAATGCCCCCACAAATAGCGATCTTTTGAAAAAATCCTGCCGCGGTAAGTGTGAGAATGGCACATAAGGAGTTTAAAATTCTCGCGTGAAGTCCATCGGGTTCGGTAGGTTTTGTGTTAACAAGACTGGCGAGTAGATTGCGGACATTTATATCGCAAATCAAGGCCCTCGAATCGGGCAGGGGCTGCACACGTCTAGCTTGAAATATGCGCATGCCCAGTTGTATGTACGGAAGCGAAGCGCCCCGTAAATGCGGACGTACTTACACTGCTGGAGGTCAGCGATGTCCGCCAGTGCCATTTAATAAACGTAACTCACTTGCGGAGTTCAGATGCTGCTTCACATAAGCAAAATCTTCTTAGGGGCTGCCTTCCCTGAGGTCGCAAGCCGCACATCGAACTGCCGATGCCTTCGCGCTTTCGCGCTGTTGCATTGATTTCGCTGCCATTTGTACGCTTCATAACCGTCGGCATAACCAGAGCTTTATACCACAATACACGTCGCCGTCGAGTCAATTGACCATACGTCCTATCAAACCAAGTGGCTTTCACTGGTCCACCTTTCAGACACTGTTGGGGTACAAGACGAGCACACAGCGATAACAAGTCTTATATAACTGACCAACTGGCTTCAACATGTGAGTCTTACGGCAGCAACCAGTCCACTTCACTGCTAGCTCGATTTAAAGCACCTAATTCGGTCGAGCAATAGTTGCAGGCCGGTGCCGGCAGATGCCAGAATGGCAGCGACAGTTCTGTGCTGGTTAAAACCCCGAAATGTTTACTATCAGCCAGGGGCTTCAAGACATGAATCTCATATGCACCTTGCTCACAACTCGCTAGTAGTAGGTCCAGGCGCGATGGAACGTAATGCTGTGCAACTCACGTCGGTTGGCAGACATGTTGTGTTGCGCATCGATTTCACAGCTTACAAGTAGAACTTGAAAAACGCAGGCCTTTATATTCGAGAGAAGCTAAAATTACCCATTAGGAGGAATACATGCGACCCATCTATTCACTAACATGTGGTAATCAATCCAGGCATCGAGTTCGCGAGCGGCGATAAGCCGCACCCACAAACATTTGACCTTGTCACAGGTGGATTGCGCACCCTAACTGTTCGCACAGGCAAGCATCGCCGCGGTAGGTGTGTACCAGTCTCTCCCACCACGAGGACCGTCTGTAATACAGCAGGCCGCCTTGATCGTTTGATAGTCTGTCGCACCAGAAGTATCTATTGCTCTGGACTACTTGGATAGTTACTATGGCACTTAGGCAGCTTCAGTCAGCAAAATACGTCCGGCGGAATAGTGACAACGATGTGATGTATATCATCACTTTTGTTCATAAAACTACATATGTTTGTGAAGGTTACAAGCAGGCCGCAGTACGAATCACGAGGTGTCTTCGGCCTGTTGCTCCGGCTTCAGAGGACCCGTGGAAATACCCGAAAATTTACGATTCGGATACTGGTTTCTCCACTGGCAGTCCGCCGCTTCCACTCTACCATAGCGGACTTCAATTGCGTTCTGTCTGACATATCTAAGTCGGAACAAATATGGACGTCCAAGAGACTTAGCCTACCGAGGCGAGATGGTATAAGTTTTAAACTCGTCTTAGCAACAAGCCGAACAAGCCAAGGCCGAATATTGCCTTATTCGCCTTTTACAAGAAAGTTGGTTTACTTCACCTATAAACTCTGTTCGTTTAGGTTGAGGAGCCTACCAATCAGGCTCTGCAGACAATCCACGTCCTGAGCATTTCAAGCCTAAGGACTAGGGTCCATCGATTCAGGCACGTGAAATATCATACGGGTGCAACGCAGCTGGTTGCTGGCAGTTGTCCTGTCCTTTTTGCTTTGCTGCGTTCTACTTTGGGCTACATCACCTGCTCTTTGGCACAAGGGTATCTTAGTGCCTATGAGACGCAACAAAGCAGACCAGCTGAGGCTGCAGCAACGGGTAAACATGGCTCTGGATAGCCTGTAGCCATTGGGCCGGTGGGCGCATTCGAACGTAGTGAATGGGTGTCCTCTTGCTTGAATGAAACCACAGAGCTCTTCCTTATGCAACGTTTCGCCCATCTTATAAGATGACGCGACTTCTCGGCTACTTGCAGCTGTACAGTGGCTAAGCATTTCTTGCAAAATATGTGGACAACCTCATGCTGAATTTAACACAGTAGTTTAAATGATCTAAAGACAAACTAACACAAAAATTGGGAAAATTCACCGGACACATAAGGTATATAACAGCATTGGCTTTTTGCTCAACTATTATACTACAATTGTCACAGGATAAGCGGCCGTTTTGCCCTATTGGGGCTCAGCAGTGGTGCGCCTCGTCGGACAGCTCTCGAGGATCGAACACTTGACTTCACCAACTAGCCCGTAGCTTATGCCACTAAACCATGGGGGCCAGGAATTTGGTGAGTACGTTGGGTTCGTCGCAACCAACCGACAATTTCGATAGCCTAACTACAGGTCCGGCAAAGCACCTTTACCACTCCAGAAAAGCATCAAAATTGCGACGTAGCCCGACCCATCCTACACTGCCATGCAAGTTCCTGTCATGCGAATGACAGCAGTTGGCCTATTGGCGTCAGTGCTTTCCGATTACGGTAGCTAGGAATCGAGATAGCTTTTATGCGTTCCGTAAAGGCGCGTTTATATAAATTACAAGTAAACAGCTTTCGGGAGTGTTTTTCTATTCGTCGCAATTATTCGACATTTCAGACGACTCAACTAGTATATATCTTCATAACGCTCAGCTAATTATCCCAGATTAGCAAAAATGTGATTTTGTTGCGGTATTGATTTTGTGCACCCAATGGCCGTAATGTGCTCAATAAAAGCTTTATTCAATTTATGATATGCCGGAAATGTCTAGCAAAATAGTCCTACAATCGGACTGCGGACCCACATTGTTTGCGGCATCCGGTTTCGGATTCGCCTGTCCCTATGGCCAAATACAGCACGCCAGAACCTACAGAGGGACCATGGATTGCTTGCGCTGCCCCTCCCGCAGCTCCATTCACATACCCAATACCCAGTGTAAACCCGAAAGATTAATACCGGGAGACCTGCGGATGGGAGCCAAGTTTCATCAACTGAGCAAGCCCTCACCTCTTCACAGGCAAACACAAGCATGCTGTATTTGGAGAGTCAAGCGCATACAACACGGTGACT
The DNA here is from genome assembly GCA_944474145.2 of Dicrocoelium dendriticum. Lineage (NCBI taxonomy): Eukaryota > Metazoa > Platyhelminthes > Trematoda > Plagiorchiida > Dicrocoeliidae > Dicrocoelium > Dicrocoelium dendriticum. Next base: position 11,336,271 of record OX104071.1, on the reverse strand, counting down.
GAACCGTAGTCCACAAGGACCGTGCATCCCGTCCCCTCCAGCAATGACCAACTGTCTCCTTGATCCAGTATGGAGGAGGTAGTTGGTAATAGACAGGTAGGCACCTTGGTAACATGCACATCAAGCGTAGCCACAACTTGGATGTCAAACAACAGCCAATCATTCGAAATGTCGATATCAAATAAAGTAAACGCAAACGACGGCAAAAATACTCGCTAAATTAGCATACGGAAGATCTTGGTTATAAGTGAATCCGCGATAAGTACAAAATGTCCAAAAGTTATTTAAAAATTACCACGCAATTAAACTACTCAAGTTTACCACAATTAGCATGAGCGACGTCTGCAAATTGGGAGAAGATTATCAGGTACGCAGAACAAACCAAATAAAGTGGCATGAATTTTATCCACATTAAAAAGACCTAGTTAAAGTGTAAGCTGGTTTAGCCCAACTGCGGTGAAGAAGCATCATGAATGCAATATCAGCCTCAGCATGAGGCACACATAGATCTCTCGAAATAAGCATACAAGTGATACAAGAGAATATATTTACATTAATCGGATCTTGTTGTCCATTATTTCTATCACTTTATCTAGCAGTTATGGTAACACGTCTTATTTAGACACCCAAGTCTCGGAATGCAATCTTTAAGGGTTCACCTGAAAGATATTACGTTCTCCTCTCTTTAATAACACATTTCTCGAAATCCTCCGCATTGCATTACTGCAGTTATTAGGCCGGTGTATATTTGTACAATTTTTGGTTCTGGTAGTCGGTTGACGCCTTTCCAACAACTTCACGTTTATATTCCTTTATAAACAACAAGTATGAATTAGAGAGATGTTGGACTAAGGGATAAAGGCATTCCCTAAGAACTACTGGTTATAATCCATCCAGAAAACCTGCCTTTGTTAAAAATATCTGCGTCATACTTAGCGCGTAATCATCCGTTGCATCAAAATCAGTATAAAGTATAAAGAAATCGGTATAAAGAAAAATAAACATTAGGGCACAACACTGACTTCCAAGCAGACTAAGCTTATCTCCGTAACATTAGTGTGGATTAAATGGTCGGAAACAAGTGTGAAACGTTTGGTTAGGTCTACTGGTTGGGTAGTATTAGCTAACGGTTTACTGTAAGTTAGGCTAACTTTTGAGTTGGCAACTTGTGCGGCACTGGGAGTTATTTTAGTAATTATAAACTTCAGGGACACGACATACTACGTATCTCTTTGAAAGTACCAACCGGACTCTCAATTTTCCAGAACGTCCATTACGAAAATCCTAGTGTACTCATTTACGAACCAATAAGTGTCACGGTAACAGCAATCTACGATTTGATTGCCATTTCTTTACTTGGTGAGATTTCATGAAAAATAAAAAGCAAAATGCGCAGTTTACTTGATAAATAACACTAATTACAGAGGTGCAATTAAGCATAGATCGATTTGTTTAAAGTTGTTGATGGAATTTGAATGGATAGCTGCTTAACTATGGGAGCAGAATGGCAAAATAAATGATCTAGCGTACGGTAGAGAGACAACCTCCTGTATGATAATGATTCCAAGAACTGACAGATATAGCGCCATGGTTCCAACAAGTGATTTTATTTTTATTTGTCCCTGATAATAAATTCTATGCGGCTTGACCGCATGGTTTATTTAGAGGCGAGGCGAGCGAGCAATTAGTTGGGTTCTTTTGTTTTCCTTGTATTAGTAACTTCACCCGCTGATGGAAAGGACTTGAAGATGTGCCGATATCGTCTTTTTGAGCGCTGTGCCGTATAAAATATGCCCCAGTGTCCACAGGCACCCACTGCGTCAGTCCACGTCAGGACATATAGACTGGTGTGAGTATGTCAAAACATTCAAACTTTTCCCGTATAAATACCCACCATCTGCATGTTTCATTGTGCGTTTCCGCTTCCGGAGCCTGTTCTTGATGCCTAAGTGGGAAACTGTTCTACTGGAATTTTCCAATGCACATCCAATGATTAATGAGCGTAATCAATACCGTAGGTTCTTCACTGCACATACCGAAGCTAAATCATGTGTCCAATTCTTTAGTGACTGTATTGAGCTCAACGCATATCGTAGCAGATTTTTAAAGCATTTGCGACGCAGTCGGATCTATCTTAGCGGCAAAATGCTTAGGAAGTATGTTTTGGAGGAATGTGACACGATGCAATAAAAAGTGCCGAATTCAAGCCTAATATGGTGTAGAGCTACCATTCGTTTGATGTGTTAACTTAGGACGTGAAACAGATGTTCCTGGATTACGTTAGAGCCATTACTGCAAACTGTGTAGACAAAGACACTGCCCTAACAAATACGTTTAACTAGCTTAATCTTTTAACAGGTTACATGAGAGTTACATGCATAACGTTTCGATCCTAAAATTGAACTCCACTTTACTAGAACTTTTAATACTTGATCATAACTTCTCACCCCAAGCCACAGCGATTATCAGATGCGCTGTGAGCTGCAGTTTGAAAATCGACTTAATCAAACATCAGGAGCAATAGTAAATGAAACGTAAACCTAGACTGCTTGAAATATTCGCTGGCGAACAAGTGCTATCGCTGTTTTCGGTGCCATAGCTAAAAATATGTTCCACTAACGTGCAAGCATCTATAAGTGCTGAGGATTTTTAAACGCTATGACAAGATCTTTCGGTGCAGACCAGACAATGGTACGGAGGTCATTCTATAAGACAAAAAATAACACACTAACAAACTCGAAAAAGTTCCAAGTGAAGAAAGATTTGTTTACTGAATTAGTGGACAAAATTTTAAAAAAATGCAGCATCGAAAAGCAAGTCCTTAAGTACTAGCAAGTGTTTCGGAACCGCAGAACATCTGAAAGACTCTGTACAAAAGTCTTAAGCCGAGTGGCGCGAAAGTTCCGAGTGTTTACTGGTTAGCGGATAATTCTAAAACTAATATCCCACTTCGCTCGATTTTATCAAACACTATTTTACCCTATCAAGCAATCTCTCGGAGTCTTGTAGACATTTTTGTCTAATAACATAATAACTAACACACTAAGCCTTTTCAACACTTATCATTATATCGAAAGCATCAAAACCACAACAGTGACAAGAAAGGACTCGTTTCCATGAATGTTGTCTTGCTTTACACCACTGTTACAGCTTCCGATAAAATCGCTTTCATTTGCACCTACATAAAATGAGCGTAAAAACAGATACGCATGTCGTTGCATTATTTGCAAAACCCCTTTTGCTTCTCAGTTGGAACATACGCTTTTTGCGCAGTAGTGTCTACTACCGATAAAAGGATGGTGTAGCTATGGGATTACCACTACGTCCGTTGTTGGCAAGTATCTTCATGGTAAAACTAGATAATGACAATCTACATACAGAGCATCTCCATTGTACGTTAACATTGCCCTATGGATGACATATTGCCTGTGGCCCATTAGTTCATTGACCTGAAGGCTGTTAATGACCGCTCTTACTTCTAGTTTATCTGCAAGCAAAATTCGAACAATCGGTTGTCCTTCCATGTTATGTTGTTAACTGAAAGGGCGGTTGTCTCAATACAGCGAAAGGTCTACATGAAGCAGAACTAGACTGGGCAGTATCCAAAAATGCATAACTTTACTATTTTGAGATTTATGCAAAAAGTTAATTTTGCGCAAGAGGCACAAAACACGCTTTTTAAAAATCATCTGTCGATTACTGATAATACGATATTCTTAATAGGTAAGGGTTTATGTGCAAAGACTAGCGGTTTTAAGGATGCACATACTAAGCCTTTTCGTTTCTAGATTACCCTATGCCCTATAAGGGAACAATAACAAGTCCATATGGAAGGGCTGACCTTTGTGTCACTGCGTACAGGGATGCACTTCCAAATAGAGACTAGTTACATGAAAGAAACTAAGGAAAAATGCGCGAAAACTGGTCAAATGCACGCATGTTGTAGGTCAGGCCGCGCCAAATGTAACATCCTTACGACAGAGAACTAAAGGTTAGGGAAATATTTCCGATAGGAATGAAGAACATGCATCATTTTATTTTAAAATAAGCTAAGTTGCAACCAACAGACATTACGGTATTCCTATAATTTACAACGGAATTAACGGATATATGTTAGACTTTCAAAATCCTGTGAGTCTGTTGTGCGTATTGAACTGTCAATTGGACCGAAAAAGTTAAGCAACGTACAAAATTATTGCAAGTAATATTTAAGTCCAAATGACGTGAATTTTACGTTATTTGGTGCTGGAAGTCAAAAACACTGAGAGGAATTTAATAAAATGGTTTTAAAAGCCTGTATGTAATTAGGGGGCTAAATTTATTATACATATATATATTTTTATTTATATATATAATTTCATAAGTAAAATGATGCTTTCCAGAGCAATGCGGTAACGTCCTTAAGAAGGTTGTTGTAAAGCTGCCTTCGTACTGCTACACTGCTGCTATTCTGCGCCTATGAGATTACGACCACTTGATTGCTCAGTCACGCGCCCAACCCACCGACGGGATACAGAAGGCCAAGGCTCGGTAAACAGGGAGCCTACTCTACATGATAGGTCAGTTCTATTTATTGGTGAACGCAACCTACTAATTTTGGAATCGTTTGGCTCCCAGTCAATGTGAGTTAATTCCGTCCCATGGATTTTCCATATTTTGCAGAATGGTTCGCCTCCGTTGACTCGAGCTTGTATTTGCTAGCCAAAGATTTGACACCCGTTTCCCAAATTTGGCAAAAAATCGAAGGTCGTTCCACGCTCGTGCTGGTGACCTTCGCATGCAGCAGACAGCTCACGTGCTCCGCGATAAGCCTGCGCGACCTCGTATCTGGACCCTGGCTCTGCTTACCTTGCTATTAATAGCGTTACTGTTTTCTGACTGCATTTGATCTCCTCAACCGAATTGTATGTGAAAATCTGTCTGAAAATTGAGGCAGCTAATCATATTTGATAACGTGTTTTATTTTCTCTAACATGTCGTCATTGCAGCTGTCGACTTTTGTGTGTGAAGTTGAAGTGTGCAAGTTGGACCGAGGCAATCGCACATTTGGTGATTACCTAGATTGTACCCTCGGAGATAATATGGCTACGCTGACACCTCAATCCACCAACGCAACTTCTGCCTCTAGGCCGAAGAAGTGAGCAACGCTCCATCGCACTGTAGCCATCGTGCCTCCAAGTATTCTGACTAATTTCAACCCTTAAGCGGATCAGATTGCAATTCCTCTCAAATGTAAAGACCACAGCAAGCCAGTGGCGATGGTGGACGCTCCGAGTCCGAGTTCGTCAACTATAGAGAGAAACGTCGGATATCGTGCGCATTAGTTACCTCCATGTAAACGCCTCAGAGGACACACGGGGTTCCAGTAATAACATCAAGCGACATTGGGGTATTACAGCTTCCACGCAAAAAGTAATATTTTAATACCTCATCAATTTGGACGTACAAAATTACTACCAAGAAAGGAAATCAGGATACATTGTCTATTGTGTTCACGAACGTCACAGAATTCCAGTCAAGTACAATAATGGGGAAATTGATGGACGATTGTAAGCCGTGGGATTACATTTGTGTTGCAATTGGTTTTTCGGTTGAGCCCGCGACATTAAGACGGGACCCAGATCACCAAACTTCAGTGCAGTATTGTGAATCTCTACTCTGGTTGACACTGATTTTAGCTGCTTACATAGAGGCCGTTCCATTCTCCTCATTTCAGCTCCGTTACTCATCATATGAGATGCGGTCGTCCTTGGAAACGAACGTCCGAAAGAAAATAGCCACCGTGAGGAGGTTCCTACATCTGACGAAAGATCGCCGATCACACTGTGCAACATCATTTTGATAACAGAAGTGAGATAGGATTCTTCAAGTATTAACTAGCAAGCTGATTACGAATACGCCAACAAAATGTTTCTAACCCCTCAGATGTTTGCAGTCATAATTTTTCATTTCTGCTAAGTAGTGCGTTCCACGCATCAATTGCTCGTATTTGGTCGGTCCATTGCCTCCTTGTAGTCATGGAAACGAAGTTCGCTTGGCCATGGCCTCCACCTGATACTAAAAGTTAATGGAGAGCTGTGCTTCCTTAATTGATATCTTGATCATGGCTGCAAGACGCTAATGTGTAAATGAACGAAATCATTTCTGTTACGCCTGTGGACACTTTACCAGAATGTCTAGTGCAGATCCATTTGTTCACAACTGAATTCTGCCTACCAAGCATATTTTGGCATGAAACTGGGGGATCAGGATAAGAAGTCCGCGCCGCATATTCATGTCGTGTGTCGTGCAATCTTTAGCTAACTCAGCGGCTCAAACGCAATGACAAGCTGCTGTTCGCAATCACCATGGTGTGAAGGAAGTCGAAGGATCACACAACAGACTGCTATTTCTTCATAGCCAGTGTCATTGTAACCTCTAACGGAAACAAGGGCAAATTTCTTTTCCCTGGCCTCCATCAGCTATTCGACCTGTTCCTCATGATTGTAAATTACCCATTCCAGTGCCTCAGATTAACATGGCAGTGATGAGAAGTGGTGGTTCCGCACCAACAAATTCCCCTGATTCCGACATCTGTGGAAAGGTTGAAGCTAATGTTGCCAACCAACATCCTTATCAACAATCAGAGTTGAATGAGTTGATACGTAAACCGAGCTTTCCTAAAGACAAGACCAAGTTGCTGTCATCTCAGCTACACAGTGGCACTTACTTGCTGCAAACACTAAGCTTACGTTATACAGAAAGCGGTGTTAAGTTGTCCGGTTTCAAAAACACCAGTGAACCTTTTTGTTACTCTACTGACATGAAATGACTAATGTGGGCGCTTGGTGTGAGGTATATCAGTGGTGAATGGCGCTTGTTCATTGACTCTTCCAAACGTAGGCTTAAGGCCATACAGCTGCACACTGGAAAGGTCTACCCAACTGTGCCTCTGTTGCATGCCAGAGATATGAAGAAGGCCTATGAAAATATGCAACAGATATTCTTTGCACTGAACTACACTGAGTACTGGTGGAACGCCTGTGCTGACGTCAAATTCTATGGACCCCCAATGGTTTTGCAAGGAGGCTTCACAAACTATTGCTGTTTACCTGTGCTTATGGGAAAAGAGCGATCAGAGTGGATGGAGTATGCTGCAGAGAAAATGAGTGTAATGCATACACTTTTCTACCACCCCTGCACATCAAGCTCGGTTTGAGTATAACCTTCGTCAAAGCCACCAAGCGAGACGGTTTTGCGTTCCAGTACTTGAAACAAATGTTTCCGAAGACCAGTGATACGAAGCTCAAAGCAGGGATACTTCTTGGTTCTGAGTTGAACCGGATAATAGCAGACAGTGCATTTGAATGCCAGATGACTTCATTTGAGTTAGAAGCGTGGTGACCATTTAAGGCAGTGTTGTGAGGTTTTTGGGTACAACAACGACAGTGAACTACAAAGGAGTCACAAAAATGCTCATCGCGGACTAGCGGGCTGCCGGTGCTCGAATGTCACTCAAGAATCACCAATTGTGTAATCGCCTTGACTGTTTCCTTGAGATCTGTTAGCAAGGAGCATGGTGAGCGTTTTCACCAAGATATTTCAATCATGAAGCATGGCGAAAATTACAAGTACACGTATTCTAAGATGGATGGCTTTTGTTGCTATCTGTAGCGTGTATGCGCTAAGCCATACGAGTGAAGATCTTGGTGAGGTCATCATTCCCCAGTGCCAAGCTGCACTCCGTAGTTAGCGGCATGTGTTGAAGTGACGTTTCAAACGTATTTGCCACATAGATGCATTCTGTATATGTGGTGATTCAGTGCATTTACAAGTAATTCATACAACGTTGCGTCGACAATACTGAAAATAATCATTTCCTTATAAAAGTGTAACTTGACGTGCTAGGTAACATCAGAATACATACCTACGATCAGTGGAGTGCATTCTATGGAGTAGGGTCATTTGTATTTCAGTTATAGGAAATAAATTCCGTCTTGTTGCATTGTGCTATTATTTATTGGGTTCATGTGGTCAGATTTCCTCCTCTGATGAAAAGGAGTCTCACGACCTGAAGCAGTAGAGTTACATCCGACAGAAATTCACCATCAGTGGTACCATTGCAAGGTGGTTGGCAAGAACTTCAGTGTCATCCAACTACAAGGGAAACGGTCCCCGGCTAGTGAAGGTGATACTTCAGTCTATGCCAATGACACCGCCGATATCGAAAAACCTGTCTAAATTTCGCAAGAGGCTGCCTACATTAATGAATCTAAAAAGTGGCTAACTACTCACTAGAGACGAATCAGTTGGTGTATCATCTTTCTTACAGTTGTGTGAAGGATTGGTTTAATGGCAACCTCGGTATCCGCAGGAATACAATAAAACAAGGGTGGCCATCAAGGCCAGGACATCTAAAATCAGTTGCATAACGCAATAAATATCAAAAGCCAATGACTACTCAACAAACGGCTAGTGCCTGACCATACACCGGATGACACAATCCCCAATACTGGTTAGCTGTCCAATCACTTATTTTAGATCACTGAGCGACTTTGATGCTGGTTTACTAATGCACAAGTCCTTAAAGGTAAGTTGGTCCAACTCCGCCACTGGCAGGCTTTCAAGCCTTAAGATTTCATGTTTATCACCGAAACGTGGCTGCGCTGTGGGATTGCCGATATTAAGATCCCTCTACCGGTACGTCAATTTTCCGCAACGACAAAACGGGTACGGAAGGATAGGTGAACATTTAAATGGGTGTTAAACCTGTGTCACTGATCTGCTTTTGAGCAAACTGTGGTTTGTGCATGACGATACATGCCTCAAATCCGTAGTTTACCCATCATCCAAGTCTACTCCTGAGATAGATCACAGAAATATATCTGAATTTCGCATTGTGATAAAGCAGACATACACCCTTCTCCTCATTACAGGATATTTCAAAATCCATGACCTGGAAACTCCAGCAACCGATGAGAAATAGTTTAATGCCTAGTTGCAAGAACTAAACTCTAGCACACCCATATACAACTACATCCAGAACAGCAAATACCAACAACGTGAAATCTAATGCTTACCAGCGGAGTTCATGGTTAATAGGCTAATTGTATACAGTCCCTCGGGTCAAAAAGATCACTTGACTTTACCACTTTCTATTATATTCGCTACGCTAAATACCCCTGTGCGGAACAAGCAAACCTGCAATTATATACATTATCACGTTCTGTCTTCATTTGTGGCAAATGCTAGCTGGACATCCATGAGTCAGTGCACACCAAAAATAACCTGTAAAACCTTCTTGAAAGCCCTCACCTCCTTAGTCACCAAAACATCATATCGTAAAGGTTTCTATCACCTCAGTAAACCGAAATAATTGCTGAAGAGCTAGACATAAATGTGTATGGCTTTGAGGGACCGGGCATAGTTTGTTTGCAGAGAGAATCCCATCTGTAAAAATGGATAGCGTGCGTAGTTCAGCGAAGCTACTCTTTGCTTGTCCACCATATTGATCAATATGGCATACGGCCTCTCGACGATAGAGTCTGCGCCATCAGGGACTTTCCGGTCCCGACTACGTTGGCCGCTATTCGCTGTTTCAACGGCATGCTCAACTATTATCGACGTTTTCTTCCACACTGTGCCAATTTGCTAAGTCCACTAACCGACCTACTTCGTGGACGTAAACACGTTCAAGTGGAACTGACTGCTGCTGCTGCCGTAGCGTTCAAGGTCAGCAAAGAAGCCTTAGCCAAAACCATTATGCATCATCGCTTCGATCCCAACGCTCCGCTCAGTGTTGCTGTTGACGCATCAGACACCGCCATTGGCGCCGTCCTACAGCAAAATGCAACTGGATGTTAGAAATCACTTGCTTTCTACTCTAGACGCCCACAACCTGCCGAAGTGAAGTATGGCACGTTCAGTCAAAAACTGATGGCTGTTAAATCAATCGTTCGATATTTCCGATACGTCCTTGAAGGTAACACCTTCATTATCTTCAGCGGTCACATGCCGCTTATCTACGCATTCCGAAATCAATCAGCTCGACACTCACCACGTGAGATCCGTCAGCTGGATGTCAGTGCCCAATTCCCGTCTGACATCCGACACATTTCTTGTCAATCATACGTCATCGCTGATGCTCTTTCAAGAGTATCTGCGCTCGGCCCTGCTATGGCAGCCGCGCAATCAAACGACCAAACTTTTTCGGAACTCCGTGTGTCTTCTTTGAAAATATCCCCACACTCTTTGCCGTCATCCGATGGTACAATCTTATGTGACACATCTACGGAACGATCTAGACTTGTCGTTCCAGGGAATTTTTTGCCGTATCGTTTTCAACACCCTCCACAATATCGCCCTCCAAGATATTAAAGCTACTGTTAAGCTTGTCTCCGAGAGCTACGTTTGGCCGGGGATGCAACGCGATCTTACGCGCTGGGCACGCAGCTGTCTCACCTGTCAGCACGCCAAGGTTCAGTGACACGTGTCCGCTACGCCTGGTCACTTTGCTTCCATTTTGACGCGATTTACCCATGTCCATTTTGACATAGTGGAACCCTTGGCCCCCGTCCAAAGGAATACTCTACTTTTTCATCATGATCGATCGTTGCACCCGTTGGCCTGAAGCCGTTCCCATCCGTGACGTAGCTGTGGAAACCGTGACGTGCTCTTCCGTCGAGTGCTGGGTCTCTTCACTCAGCTGTCCATCCACAGTGACGACAGACCGCGGTCGGCAATTCGAACTTTCCACCCTTAAAGATGTTCTTAAACTCATTGGATGTCGACGCATTCGCACGACCGCCTATCATCCGCAGCCGAACGGCATGGTGGTACGTTTCCACCGACAGCTGAATGCTCACTTAGCGCCGCCAATCCACTGAGTTGGACTGAGGTACTGCCTATGATCTTGAAATCCGATCAGCCCTAAATGGTGATCTACGTATGTCTAGTGCCGAGTTAGTATATGGACAACCACTGCGTTTACCTGGTGATTTCTTTTCCGATAGTCCCAGAATTCCCCGTTACGACGCGAATTATGCACGTCAGCTGGCCACGAGCATGCGTCAATCCAAGCTTCCCGACGTTAGAGAACAACGATGTAAATCGTTTGTTTCACAAGACCTACTGCGTTGTCCGTTTGTTTTTCTCCGCATCGATAGTCTGTGCAGACCAATGGAGCGACCTTACGAAGGTCCTTTCAAGCTTCTGCAACGTACGGACCGCGTCTTTATCATCGACCGTCACAGTAAGCGAGAAGCCGTTATGATTGCCCGTCTCCAGCTTGCCCACGTGGAACCTGAGCTTGATGAAGACCCTAGCTCTTCTTCTGATGAAGCAACCCAGCCTGTGATGGAAAACACGCCTGCTTCCAACATCTCTGACCTTAAGCATCACCCTCCAAACAAGCCTTCCAATTCAGCTCCGCCGCTTCCCTTCGTACCAACCGCCACGTCTTCATCAGTTCCTCCAACTTTGCGATTCGATAGGACGTCTAAGACGACACCTTCCTCTGATCCGCACAAGTCGACTATTGTTGTGGGCGCTTTCATTGGCCAGCGCGATTAGGCGATCAGTGTTCCTTCCACTTTTCTTTCTTTCCTTTTCCTTTTTGGGCAACAACGTGTGGAAATCCAAAAATTCAGCAACAGCTTTTGAAAACGCTAAACTACCGACAAAAGCTTTTAAAATCCAAAATGAACGCAAAATGATTTGAAAATCCAAAAAAGGAAACATTTGGAAAACAAATAAAAGGTGTTGCGTTTTGCTTGACGCCTACCTCAGCCGCTGAGTTTCACTCTTAGTTCTGCCTTCGCCACCACCGTCACTGCTCTTATTTCGGAGTATCTTCCATGTATGGACCGGAGGAGATGACGATCCTGAAGCGAACATTTGACCTTCACGAGCTTGCAAACACTTGACGCTTATGAATTTCCCCGTTTTAGGGAGGACACGGGTAAGAACCCGCTAGGGTCGGATCGCCTGGTTCTCCCCCAGCAGCTGTAGCAGGTTTCACTACCTGGTCTCGCAGAATGCTTTCCCGCGACGGACAGGCCTCACATAGATCGGAAGGTCTCCCACGGTTTCCCTTCTAGGAGAGGGCTATGTAGTGACTTGGATTTTCCCCGTATGACTGGATAAACTATTCTAAAATATATTCAAATTATAGCTTTCCTATGTAGTAGGGAATTAGGCGGTTTGCCTGTTGGAACATCGTTTCCGTTTGTTTGACACTCGAAGACGATCTGCGCTTTTGGCACGCGACTCGACTGCGAACAACGCTCCGTCCACGCACTCGACGCTCAACTACATTCTCCCTAACTAGCTCTTTTCTTGTGCCCTATTTCTAACATTGACTAACTCACCTCTCGTCCAATAAACTGTTCCCTTAGCTAACTTTTGTGGGCTCTACCCATTGCTTTTGGTTCGCCGTCTAGTAATCCTGCCGGACATATAGCGCACGAGCATCGCGCTATATACACACCGTATTTTTTCGAGAGTGTAAATAAGTTAAGAAGTAGAGCAGGTATGTCCAGGCCTCCGAGGACCATCAGTGCAGATGGGTGACCACCAGAGTACAGGTGTAGTGACAGCTTAAGTGATCTAATTACGCTGATTATAGAACGTAGGTCGCAGGTGACTACGTTTAGCGGGTCGTCGGTAAGTTTGGGAACACCAGTTTTTCAAGATCAAATTAATGTCAGTGAAGCAATCGCAGAGGTCCCTATTGAGAAGCTCAGATATTTCCTTCGGGTCGGTAATTACGGACTCATCCGAGTGTCTTAGCGTGGTGATGGACGTTGCTGTACGATTGGTTCTTTATTTCAGTAGCTGAGTGAGGGACTTGTTTTCTTGGTGGCGTTATGGGTAGCGCGCTCTTCAACTAGCTTAAGCATCACCTGGAGGTGCTGCCAGTTGTTTATGACTTTGTTCATGCGAACAAGGATATGAAAATTACGAGTCTTAGAGTATTGGTGACGCATTTTCGGGAGCTTCATCGGCACCCTGTTTAGATGGGATGAACGCGTTATCGGTTACCACCTGTGGCTGTCCATTAGCGGAGCTACCACGTCTAAATAGTTGTTGATGTTGTAGAGTTCATGAGTGGCCGCGTCCACAGCCTTAGACAAGGAACAGGTATCCCAATCAGCTGATCGGATAAGCATAGAGAAGTTATCTCGCTTAATACTCCTGAACGTCCGTGACTCACCAGCTAGACTAGTTGAGAGGTGGGGTGAGATAGAAGGCGTAAATGGTAGATGAACTACCGTGTGGTTGCTTCCTGGGAGGTTGCCTTTTACGCTAGTGACAGCATCCAAGATGTCAAACGTAAAAATTAAGTGGAGAGTGGTACAGAGCCTGGTCGGAACATGGATGTGTTGCGTGCAGTTGTTTGTATTTATGGTGTCAGCAAAGCCTCTGTGTCTGAGGGATGCACTCTGATCATTCCAAGAGATATATGGTATTTTAATGTCACCACCCACTATCTTCTAGCGCGGAGACATTGTGGAAACATCAGTGAAGAGGTTTAGTAGTTCAATAATCTTAGCATTAAAAGCATGTGGGTGGTTGTATATGCAAGCAATTAGGAGGTCAAGTGTACCCCCATTAGTACGAATCCAGATTGTGTCCTCAGGGTCCCCAATTGGTAACAACTCAAAGTCAAAGGCAAGGAAGTCATCCCGTATGTAAATAAGGCTTTCAACACCGCGTTGGTTGGTGCGTCCATTGCATAAATTGGTGTACCCGAGGATATTTAGAGGGGTGTCTGGAGGGCTTGGAGATTGCCAGGTTTCCGTAAGCAGTGCAATTTGTGGGGAGAAGAGAAGAACAAATGGACCGATTTAGTGCAGTTTGTGGTTGATGGACCTTGCATTGATAAGAAGCATATTTCAGGTTCGACTGCATGCCTCTTTAGAGAGAGTGAAGTCAAGGTCGTGTGTAGTATCCTTGGTGTCACAACGGTAGAGTCAGTAAAGAATGCAGCAGATGTTTCACATTCAGGTAATACACATATTGCGGTTGTGATCTCACAGCGGCCTGGGGAGGTGCACTGAAGTGCCTGGCCGGATAAGTTATTGTGCGCCTACAGGTTGTCCTCTGGCGTGTTGTTAGACGACCACAAGTCAAAGGTTTCATAAGGTAAGGGGTCTAACGGCTCATTGATTTACGCAGAAACTTTTAGACTGCCACTTAAGCAGGCTGCGGTAGTAGGAGCGGTAGCATAGTCCTAGGCATGTGGAGCATGTAGTAGATTATCTTTGGCTCCTGTGCAGGTTTGGTTTGGTGGCGCTAAGACATAAGTGGGGGTTAATGAGGTCCCTAGGATGGACCAAGTGTGGATAGATGGAGCATCGCAACGTGAAAAACACTGTATTATCATTGCACTTTGAGCGCGAAGGCGGATCGCTATTTTGGGGTGTCGAATGCGCGTTAACTTGGCAATTTGCATTTTCGTGAGAGAGGAGGGGGCACCAAGGAGTTGGGGAAGATAGAGTTGCGTTTCATAAGTGAACGGTTCGCACGTGTGTGTCCATGGGATGGCAAAGTTTGGTACTACTGAATATTTGCCATCGATATGCCAAGAGTATACTTAGGGATTGCTGGAGCTACCTGAAGGGCTGAAACCAGCGATTTGGGGAGGGCTGTAATGAACATAGGAGATTTCGGAGAAAATATGGAGCCGGTGCTAGCTCTTGATTTATTGCGTGTGGTGGACCATACCATGTAGTATCCCATAAAAACGGGCGGTGGTAAAGGGAGCCGTGTTGCGTGCAGTTACGTTATGCAACTTCACGAACTGTCACTGTCCAGATATTGGGAAGTGCTTGTTTAGAGGGAAGTCTGCAGATTTGGTACTACTTTTTCGGTAGGGAGTACCGTAAGAACTGTGTCTAGTACCATGTGGTATCGATCCTCGTGCTTTGGGCGATAGTTGATGGGTCGAGGCACGGGCTGCCAACGTGAGAGCTTCAAGTAGATGACGGTTAGCTTGAGGCTGGCGCAGCCTAGCCGTGACCAAAGACCCCATTGACGACTGATATCTTGGGAAAGATTGTTTGACGGTTACGAGCAGCCTCGCCTGAGTCCAAGCGTTGGCGTGTACCATCCCGTACTCAGGTACTTTCTTGTTAACATTTTTGTGATACTGGATTACGTGGGGCTTGCGGATCTTTGCTGGGTTTTGTGCAGTTGTGGGTAGCAGACACAGTTTGTGTGCGTTACAGGGTATATGTGGATTTCCGCATGATGCGTGCGCATTGTTGCGTTCACGCATGGTGGTGGGAGTAGCGGACGAAGCGATAGGCTGGATTGCTGCTTCAGTAGCAGAATCGCACACGTTAGTCACAATTCGATAACGCTTCGAATATTCCACTTTCTGCAGCAGTTGCGTTATCTCGATCTGAGCCTGATTTGGGTGTAATCTCTTTGGAGGAGACACCGTGTTGTTATTATTGTTGTGATGAAGCAAGATAAACAGCGCACAGGGCTGTAAAGCATGTGACGGGCGATGCATCTTCTGGTCCAGGTCGGGCTAAATGTTGGATGATGATGTACAGGTGCGCGTCATCGACTTTTGTAGGGGAACATATCCTCTCTGAGCTGTATGGTACCGAAGTTAGCCTGTTGTTTGAGGAGAAAGCTGGAGGCCACGAAGCGCGTCGCAAACTCAGGACCTGTGAACCTAAGCATGATGGGACACGTTCGGCCCTGAATCTTTCTTAAGCAGTTAACTGTGCAGCAATCTAACGGCAATTTTAAACGTGTAGAAACTTGCGTAGCAAATATTCAAGTGGAAACCGTTCTAGGATTTAAATAGTATGGCATTATTAGCGCGACGCTAGCGCTCTTTGGCTTCTTGGGCAATTACTTTCAGGAGTTTGACCGTCTGGTACAAGGAAGATGACTTAAGGTTTATGGATGCCCAACAGGTGTGCTAGGGGTATCACCTTCATCAAGTTCTCGTCAATGTTACTTATATCATTGTTTAGCGAATTCACTTGATTTTCAAGTGCGTGAAATTTTAGAATCGCTTCAGTGAGAGCAGCAATAAGCATGACGTTGCGTTCCTGAGTAGGAACGATAGTAACTATGTCAGGTGTTGATGTAGGATTCACAACCTCCTTTTCACTAATCACTGAGCTGGAATTAGTGACCACCACGATGGGGTCAATTCGGTCCATCAGATAGACAGCGCGCACATCAGCTAAAGCCAAGTTGACTTTAACAGTGGAAAATGTCATCGGTTTCAATCTTCGTTTATTACGCTTCATAGCTGTAAAGCGTATAGCCACCATTATACAGAAAAATGGAACACGATACCACAACGCTACAAAAGACGACTTGGACAGAATGTTCAAAGAAAACCCGTTGGACGGTTATAAGTTGACGGTGTGATATAATTAAATATCACAAAAGCCATGATAACGTTACTCTGGCTATTTGACAACACTGAATAGCCAACCAAATATAGGGGCCGTGCTCCACAACGGTCGTTCAGTAGCAGGCGCCTGGAAGGTTGTCGTAGCGGACAACATCCAACTGTGCCTTGGTGAAGGAAAAGGGAAGATAACCTTGGGATCTAAGAGCCTTTAATGTGGAGAAAAATGCTATGGGTTGCGACGCGGATAAAGTTTTATATGTGTAAAGTGAGAGTTTGCATGCACCAAAAATTGCGTTAGCAGATTCAGTCGCTGTCATGACTGTCGATGATACCGTTGCTTACCGTGCTGCCTTCCTCCAGCAGGTGTACCGCACTGTTGCGAATTTCGAAAGTGATCTAAAGCGCTTTCAAATGTGAACTGCGTCATGTTTTTCATACCAGATGTCCTGACGTGAGGCATCTTTCAGGAGAACCGGTAAAGATTTGCATGGGATGTGCAGTACAGATCTGTACAATAAAGATGCGTTCATTGCCGCCAAGGAGGGTACACATTCAAGCGCTAAGTTGACATGTAAACTTTATTGAACGCCTTTGAACTGTAGGTACGAAAGTTATGATTGCAAGGCCCGTATTCTCATATGGCATAACGGCTAGTGCTACGACATGGTATCCCTCAGCGTTGGGCACAGCCACATCTTTCATACAGGAAAGCAGTTTCTCTATGTGAGCAACAGAGGGCTTCCGCTGCAAGCGGAAGAGGACAGCTATCGTATGCTGCTGTTGTTTAAGGACACACGTGAGCTCAGGAAGTATGCGTTCAAGCACCACAGTAGAAGATGGAACCGTTACGACCTACGGATCAACACACATAAGATGGGGGCAAGATGGACGGGAACTCTGTGGAAGCAGTGGTACAGTTGTTGCAGGGCTTAGGTCAATATAATGTGGGGTATGAGGACTCGCAGACAAGGTTCGTATTTTTCGTTTCCAGGTAGGTACATGACCTCGTGGAGCTTTGCAGTGAGGTAATGATGACGGATGCGACACTGCAAATGAACTGCGGTGGCTACATACTGTGGCACTGCATGTTGGTACGCTAGATGGTATAGAGCGTTCACTTTTCTACGCGCTGCTTCCGAAGGAGACAATTGCATGGTGGGTGAACGCCGTGCGCAACGTGCGCCTCATGTTACCAGCAACTGAGACAGCATGGACAGTAGTGATTGGTAAGTGCATGGCCCAGGTCCATGCTTTTCAAACCGTGTACCTTTGTACGCGCATTGTATTGTGCCGGTTCCATTTAGAGCGGGACGTCAAGCATCGCTGCAACGGGTTATCCGGGAAAACCGCAACGGAGAGGTTGCATATTAAGCACTGGGTACGGAACGTGTTTTATGCTAGGAGCTCCTTGTATTTTGTTAGGCGTTTGACAGCCATTAAAGTGCGAAACGCCGACGCGCACAGGTACTTAGTAAGGACTTGTAGCCAAGTGCCTCATCATAGGCAGCGCACCGCTTGACGTCAACTTGTTTGTTCGGATGCTGTACAACCAACCAGATGAAGAACGAAAATTGGCATGTCAAGTGCGGTCTTTCAGAGCGAACTTCGTTCTTAGCTCTGTTTACCGCGGTCGTTAACCGCTTGCTTGATGCTCAATCACAGTGGCATGGTTTGGTGGGAAAACTGGAATTGTCTAAGCACGCATTAGTCCCTTCCTCTGATATCCTTGGACAGGCTACCTATCACTTTTCGGAGTAAGCAAGGTGGCGTTTGCCGTGCCATTACACAAGGTAAAAGTTAGCATTGACCGAATTGTCCAACGGTAGTTGTCAAGTTCAAGGGTGCCATAGGCATCATACCGGGTTAATGCATGAGAAGGTAACCTGCCAATGCCGTTTCAGTCGACAACGGCTGCTTCCTTGCTCTCACATTGTGCATGCATTGCACGCGGCAGGCCGACAGGAGGATGAGATATTGCGCAACGACCGCTGGGTTGTTTCTTACGCACGACATCCGCTTGTAACAGCATCCACGTCGTCCGCCGTCGTCCCATGCCATCGAGTTCCACAGTCGCTCTATTAACTAAGGCTCAGAAGCTTTGCGAATACAGTCAGGTCCTTGGTGACAGGCAGGTACAAGTTTATAGTCTTGGCGGTACAAAGTATAGGCAGGTGCTAGACCAGTTGCGGGAGTTTCTACACAACCTAAGTAGTTCTCGCGATGACGTTGTGTTTTCCGACTCCGGAACTATAAATGAATCGGTATCAGAAGGGCTGGGTTAACCTACCAGGGAAGGCACAAGACGTAAGTAGCGCTTAGTGCGCATTGCAGATGTATCCGTCGGTCAGGAGTAAGAAAAGAACCCACTTTGTTCTAGAAATGTGCACATCACCACCGCCATGGTGTATAAGCCTCCAAGGAACCGTCGTTTCCTTGCAAAACTCCCAGCTAATTACGACAATCACACGTGCGCTTTGTGCCTTCATGCAGAATGCGAGGCACAGAGTAGACAGGTGGTTGGCTGGGTCACGTGCTTCGACTGCGGCCTTCGGTATCATCAGCTGTGCGCGCCGTACAATGGACAGGAGCATTTTACCTGCCATGATGTTCATAAATCCTCCTTTTTTATGTTTCTATCTTTTCGTTCCTTTATTTACCATGCCAGTACTTTCGCTTGATCGTTAGTTACATCCACTATTCCCATATGCGGTGCCACCCCTACTTGAAGGTTATGACACTTATGCATTCATCACCAGCGGGATCACACGTAATGGGAGTTGTCAGATTTACCTAAGGACCTCAGCAGCATCCGCAATTCTTCAGCATTGTGATGTTACGCATTCTCTTCTAGGTTCCTCCATTACAACTGCATCTTCTAACCAGCCTGAAGTACCGTTGCGCTTTGTCAAACAGCAGGATAACACGTACGGAAAAGGTAAGGAGTATGCTTGAGGTATCATCGGCAGCACATGTATTCCCTGCGCTCGCACTGCGTTTCTGCTGTCACCTTACCATCCAGCTGCTTAGTGAGCCATCGCTTGGGGATGACTGTGCAGGATCTCACCCATAATTGCGTGAGCATTGTGCCTGGGACTGAACAGCTTATGGTTTCCTGGACCTTTCGTGCCGGCTTCTAGATACCCTTACTTAAACGACCACTTCAGCCATTTCGGCTAACTAATGTTACTTTGACCGCTAGTAAAACTATCCCTATGGATTACACAAGATGGTTTAGTGGTCGTCCCTCGGTCATCGTGTTTTGGCCTTGCCGTCTCTCCATTACTGTCGGTTAGTTATCACATCAGCTATGTGTGGCATCGTCAATGACAGAAGGAAGCTGCTGGTGAAGTGTTGGGTAAGACCCGTTCCGGTTCCCGCTCCTTCCGTTTACCTATTTGAATATGCTTGTGATGCCATGTACAGGTTCTGTGTGGCCACACCCGCCACACGATTTGGAGGCTAGTACATTGCGTCTCTCTGGGGCGTCATGGGGTCCAACTTATCAACAACTTTACAGTGACTTCCTACTCATATACCCTATGGTAAACCGGTAACAGCGAGTTACGTTTCCCGCTGGATGACGGCGGGGATTAGGCAACGTAGCTGGACTAAACAGACCTGACAATTTCGTGCGGTCTTACTCTTCAAAATACGATAATTGAGAATCAGGTTCCCTCTTATCCTTCCGTAGTGCATGCAGTACATCCCCATTCGGAGCAAGCTTTCTGACAAGCTTGGCTACAATATTCTAGGTGCGGTCGAACGAATGCCCAGAAAAGGTTCACAGAAAATTTGGCCGTTGGGATTCCGAAAGAGTAGCAGATAAACAACAAGCTGTCATCTTCCATTTGTTCCAAGTATGAAGTGTTGCTGAGTTCACGACCCCAAAATCAACGTGCTAAGTGAGAACACGGATGTCACCAACGCCGACAACATATCGGGTGGGAGGATTAGCAGCTCTGCTTCATATAACAGAGCAGTTGGTCCTATTTATGGGCATCAACTATAAGGTAGACCACTCCCAGATCCTATGCAAGGCACCCTGAGTTGCCTCCTGCTCCCCCGGGTTTTCACAATATTCCAGTGTTTAAGCTCTTATACCTGTCCATACATGAAGTAAGCCACGGAAACACATGTACGGTCGGATACAGATTGAAGCTACATGGAACACGAGACCGGCAGATATGGAGAAGCGTAAGCCATCAACCACCAGTAAAGTAACGCACAACAGTTAAGCAACTGACTCCCTACAGCGAATCTCCCATGATAAACTACGCCCGCTGAGGAACAGTGAACATGGACCACTACAGCTTATGGCGTATTTAAACGGTAACAGCGACATGATTTTATTACTTACTTAGTAATTATTTTTCATTACCTATTCACATTTGAAAAGCATGCTATCTGACATATTAAAAAGCGTTTAACAATTACTCATAACCCACAAAGTTTTGGGTGGTAACCAATCAAAACTGTAGTTCAACACCGCAGTTTTACCCCGTGCCTCCTTTAAGAATACCATCAATTTCGTAATTCACACATTAAGACCGCATAATGCTCCACAATTTTCGGTCCTACATTTATTCACCAACGCTTTACAGGCAGGGTTTATACATACTTGATTGTTTCCGCATGCTTCTTGCATTTATTTTCTCAGTATCCCAAACAGCAGTCACACCGTGCTTAGCCGATTTATAGGTATACCAATTCATTATTTTTCCGTCACGTGTGCATTGTCTTTCGCATTCCATTTAAACCACCCTTCCTTTAATACACAAACAAAGTACACTAGCAGAAACAAACAGATTTCACCTACGCATTAAGTACATTCAGTTGCTTAATACACCGAAAGCTTTTATCCTCCTTGCGGACTACTGCCTGGTTTGCCAAACAATCTTCTGGCTTGCCGAAATACCTCCTCGTGGTGCCAGCTGGGTGGTTCAAGTATACCCCGTTCCAGCAAAGGGGTTGACGACAACGTTCCACCTACTTAGGGCATTGTATTCCAGCAGTTGTGCCGACTTCATGGGGAGTATTGGGCCACTGTTTGATAAGCTACCAAACAAAGGTGCATAAACTGAACACGCAGTCAGAGCCTCCTAATGGGCACGATTCCCTAAATTTTCCCTGTAGCCTACGGGTGGGCTATTTAGCCAAAGGCTCGGTGTGAAGTTCTGTAACGTCCACCGCGAATGCTGAATAACGCGTAGCCAAAGATCCCGAAATCAAAACAAGTCGGATCACAAATACTAAGGCACTATTAAAATATATACAGTTGATAATTGGGACATACTTCAATTGTTCAATATCCCGGTGTATGCAAGTTGACAACAAGGTGTCAGTAAACAATAAGAGGGAACGAGTTGTCTACGGCGGACAATCAAAGGAACAAGTCACCACACCTGCGTGCTACGAGTATTAAGAATAATGGCGTTGATCAATCAATGGATGGTCCAATCACAGGGCGAGAGTTTAATGGCACGCATAAACATGGGGTTTGGACAAGCGGCCCGTGAGCGGGGGAGGGAGTGCGACACATGCTCCGGGTTGAACGTGTCATGTTCGGCGAAGAGTAGGGTTGGAGATCCAAGGTCGTCGGTAGCCGCACACGCACGGAACCAGTGCCGGGGATTAGCATGCACACACAGACACACCTACAACTCTAACAATGGGAATGGAAGGAGGCGCACGTGAACGCTGGTCGATATCCATCAACGATCGGCCAAGGTCTGTAGACCAGACCACGAAACGAAGAGTAGAAGAATTTCATGGGTTGATAATTGCCTTACAAGTTTCCTAAATCAACTCCCTACTTCGGCTTGGGCAACCAGGTGGTATCACGCCCCCTCACAAATCCATGGACTGTATTACAACTTGCTCATCCGCTAGTGTTTCTGCTAGTCACTTTCACACGACTTCATCACACGCCAATTGCTTTTTACTAACAGCCCTCACTTTCCGTTACCCGATTTATGTGTGCAACAATCTGGATGCGATCCAGATTGCGCCGGGGATCAAAGAGTTCAACCTATGACTGTCATTCGTCCCTGATCCTCGTTCAGTCTGGAGCACTTTAACGTTCGCACATTCATGCAGAATGAACAGCAAGCCGGTCTAGCGCGCACCCTAGATTCCCTAGACATTGATGTCTGCTGCCTTTCAAAAACCCGATTACAAGGTCCCAGCACTGTGCCTACATAGGCACTCCCCACGGAACACGAAGCCAGATATCACCTGCGCCTTGTTGGAGAAGCAGAGGCAGCCTCATCGAGTTTGGCTGGTGTAGGTCTAGCACTAACTAGCAGGGCCGCGGCGGCACTACTGGACTGGTTCCCGATCAACAGCCGACTATGTGCAGTTCGGCTTGGGGGTTCATGTAGAATCCAATGACATCGCGAAGAGAGCTAGCACTTGCTTGTGGCATCCGTGTACGCTCCAACTGACTGTAGTTGCGACTCAGTCAAGAGCGAATTCCACTGGGATCTACATCAACTATTGACTAATACTAATGATCCAATGTCGGTATTGTTGCTGAGGAATTTAATGCACGGGTTGGCCGCCTGTTATCATACGAAGGCCACCTTGGTGGCCATCACTCGCTTGATGAGAACCGCTCTGATAACGGAGAGAGACTTCTCACATTGTGTGAAGGCAACCGTCTGTTTCTTTCGAGCACTAACTTTAGGCGTACGAATTAGCCTTCCGCAACGTGGCGTCCCCAAGCTTCAACACAACCGTGTTTCTCAAGTTGATCACATTGCAGTTAGCATCAGATTACGTGGCAGCGTACTGGACTGCAGCTCCTTTTGGTCCACATTCGTTGACTCAGCTCTTGCTCTGGTCTGCGCCAATCTCTGTGTGTTTTGGAGGATCACAACACGAAGTAACGCAAGATTGATGTAAACAGATTAACTGATTCCTCTGTCCATGCAAGCTAGCAGTCTGCACTGACATATGCACTCAGTTGCAATCCACCGCAAGAAGTGCAACAACACTGGACTTGTATATGGAAAGCGATGACCATTTCCGGAGAGTCATGCTGCGGCCTAACTCGACGCCCCTTGAAGGCTTGGATCTCTGCTCGTTCTCCGGAGCTGTTCGAACGCCGCAAAGATATCCCCGCGGAATCAGATTGCAACGAGTGGCGCCGTTCTGCCAACCGGCTGCTCACGCAAAGCCCTCGCAAGGATCGCGAGACATGGTGGTCCGAGCGTGCTTCAGAGATGAAGACCGCTGCCCTCTCTGGCAACACTCGCAGGCTTTTCCAACTCATTCGGTCCACTGGTCTCAGGAAGCCTGGTGTCAGTGAGGTCATTTGTGAGGTGGACGAGTCTCCGATCACCAATCAACAGACGTATGGACCGCTGGACCGAGCACTTTCACTCGCAGTTCAACTGGCCTCCACCATCCATCAGTACATGCAGTACACCTTGTTGTCCACCGTGGCTCGCCCCACTGAATCCACCCAGCGAAGAGGAAGTCTGCCTCGAGATGCGACGCTTGAAGCGCTTCAAGACTGCCGGTTTAGACGGACTTCCTCCGGAACTATTCAAGTACAGCGGTGTGGCGACCATTAACCAGCTGACCGCGCTGTTCGCAAAAATTTGGCATGAAGAGAAAGTGCCTTCCTCTTGGTGCGAATCAGTTATTGTCCCGATTTTCAAGAAAGCGCTCACATTTCACGTGCACATCATCGCGGGATTAGTTTTATTTCGGTTGCCTCTAAACTACTGGTATCCATTCTGCTTCGCAGGCTATCTCCAGTACGTGAATCATAATACCGTGAAGAACAAGCTGGTTTCCGTCCTGGCCGCGGATGCGTGGATCAAATCTTCACGCTCCGCCAGCTCCTCGAACATCACCAAATTTATTACAGGCCCACTATCGTTGCATTCCTAGACATACGTGCCGTTTTTGACTCCGTTGATCGACCTGCTTTGTGGCGTTGCTTACTAAAGAACGGGGTACCAGAAAAATATACCGCCATCTTACGAGCACTTTACCTTCATACATCCGGCAGAGTGAGGGTCTATGGCAAGCTTTCCTCGCAATTCGCTGTCAATAGCGGTGTGCGACAGGGCTGTCCTATGTCCCCATTCCTCTTCGACTTCGCAATCAAAGACGTTCTGTCGAATGCTCTAGAAGGTTTCCAACATATTGGCTTAGAGCTTCTACCGGGTGAGCGCGCGACCAACTTAGATTATGCTGATGATAGCGCCTTACCTGGCGAGGATCCTTAGGGTATGAAACTCATTCTGGATCGTTTGGCGGCTGAAGCACCTAAGTATGGCATGGGCCTCGCCCCATCGAAGTGTAACGTACTTCTCAAGGAGTGGCTTTCACCTTCTCCGGTGCTTACTCTTGAAGGCGCACAACTTGAACAGGTACTTAGTTTCGCCTACCTTGGGAGTTGTGTTTCTGATGACTGCACTATCAACAAAGAAGTTTCTCTTCGTACCGCTAAAGCTCGATAAGCATGTGTCAACCTGAGGCACTTGTGGCGTCGTCACGACGTCTCATTCCCACTAAAGGGCCGCGTTTACAGCACACCAGTTCGTTCAGCATTGTTGTATGGGTTCGAGTCCTGGCCGATTCGCGACGAAGACATGCATCGTCTTTCTGCCTTCGATAACGGTTGCTTAAGAAGAATCGCTCGTGTTTGTTGCCAACCTCGAGTAAATAGTAATGAAGTTCGACGTCGCATCTTGGGGAATGCGAGTATTCCCTTTAACAAACTGGTTTTGTTGCGCTAGTTAAGATGGCTCGGTCACGTCTTACGCATGACACCTGAGCGTCCACCGCGTCGCGCTCTATTCACTCGTCAAGGACCTAGCTGGAGGCGACCGTGTGGTTGTCAGCCTTCCACTTGGCGGCAGCACATGAAATCGCTGACGTCATGTCTAGCCGCTGTTGGATCGGTACGTCTTCCAGGATGGGGACCCAAAGATGAGGAGTGCCAATGGATTAGCACTCTTGAAAGCATGGCTCGAAACCGGAATCAGTGGAAGAATTGTGTACAGTATTGTATTGATTCATATGTTTAATACTACAAACATTAAAAATGACAAAATGGAGCAAAATCAGCGTGTGAAAAACAAACTAAAAATGTTTTGTTATACTTTTTGTCAAAATGTTCAATTCTTCCTGCGGCATATTAACTGAAATGTGTTGCTCATTTTCGACTAGCATGCCACGATGATTACGACGCGATGACTCTTCCTTATCCGCTTATCTCCGTGGTTTTCTGTTGACTTTTTGTTTTGTTGTTAGACTACTGAGATTACTACTTACTTACTTACATCAAAATCTGTTCGTCGGAATTCGGATCAACGGATTGAGGAAAAGAAATATAATGATAGCGCTTTTTGTTTCCTGTTCACTACATTACAAAACTGCACTTATTAAAAGATTTTGCATGTTCAATTAATACACATTTCTGTGCAGTATATGTATCCGCATACATATCAGACAGTGTTTATAAATTACGAATGAAATCAATTTTTGAAACACGGTTAACTATAGGTTTTGCCGATTGCAAACTGTGGTTTATTCAACGCATTCTGTAAACAAATACGTGAACTATGCTGCTCAACTATTTCTTTCCCTAGCAGTTGCAAGCTGAAACTTATTATCATAGTAATAGTTTACAATACACATTGCTTCATAACAGTTCACAAAGTATTCATTCTGTTTTTCCATAACACGCATCAAGGGCAACACACAAACTCCTTATTTTTATCTATAGTTCCATTTCTCATGTCGTCAACATAAACATTACCACCTATTACATCCTTCAGCACTTTTTAAGAATTGCTAATAGCGTTGGTCCCCTATCTTGTGTTTATCAAGTTTTCCTTTCGTTACATTTTCCAATACAGCAAATAGCACCAATTATTCACTCAGCTAGCGTTCCTGTCATGACAAGGAACAGTTCGTATTTCGTGACTGCATCCTTTGACCTTTGGTCGCTCATTCCAACACATACATGCCTTAACGTTTAACATCACACAAAGGCATTATTGCTCATCTAATAGCAATTCCATTTCCATGTTTGCACGCCAAACCTTGTTCAGTTTACTGCTCTTATTCGCCTATGGCGGATGTACCCAGGGTCTGATATTTGTTATTCTTTGGATCGACCGTTGTGGCGCACGTTCTAAACAAAAATGGGAGTGGCTAACTTTTGTACTGAAAAAGTGGCCTGGAAGGGCCTTGGGTTCCGGTAGGTCAGGCCGGATGGTGATGCTTTCATAACTGGATATTAAAGATATATATCTGTGTAGCTTTGTGCATAAGTATGTACAAGAAATGATATTTGATAAGATTTATTAGTTGTGAATTTCGCGCGGTTTTAAGTGAGGTTAACTGGAGGAGGTCTACTTGGTTATCGAGCGCCATGTTGCATGACACTGCTGCCTTTACCGGATGGTCTGCTATCACAATAAAAGCTTTAAGGAAGTGGAAGGAGCTGTTCGCAACTTCCAAGTTGCGCTTGCCTGTAGTTTTTTCGACTATCGTACGTATACTGCGAAGCAACATGAGAAGCGCTACGCAGCATCTTGATATTTTGCGTGCAATACTGATCGAGCTTTTTAGTCGCAATATTGTGGAAACCCGTGTTTGAATAAACACTTGTAAAGGAATTTGCCTATTATCAAAGTTACTCTGATCCAAGGTAACTTGGATGGATTAAAACCGTTCTGGTCAAAGCTTCCTTGGCGTTTACGGGTAATTTCTCCGCCTGTTCCCAGTTTACTCCCGTATTGTACGCAGTTTTTGCCTTTTACTGAGGTAGTTTAACCAACGTATACGTGTTTTAATTCCAGTTTTCAACTACGTTGGTCTTGCAATGCACCGTGGCTGTTGTTCCTAGTTGCTTGGATTCTCAAGTTATCGCACCTTGTGGTAGTCCAAGCTGCAAGCTACTAGTAACTGACGATTCCGGCGGTATGCAGTGGGATGTCTGCAACTGATAGTACAACCAGCTTTGTACTGACCTAAATACCGAGCAGTAGGCAGCGCTAACTTCTAGCGAAACGTTGCTTTTCAGTAGTGCCAAGGGCTTTAGTGGCCAGCATTTCCGCACTGCCTTTCGTACAACAGACTATCTCTTGAAACCTGGCTGCGAAATGTACACCGTTCGTTCTTGATGACATCAGATCTTGGCCTTAATATTGCTCCGCTCATGCCGACGCTTCCTGTCTCCAACAACACATTTTTGATCGATTGTGCTGCAGATCCACTTGTGTCACCAATCATTATGTCACCCGTCCAGATGGCCAGGGACCAAAAATATGAAGCTGCTGCTGACGTCGGATCTAGGGGTACCCTGATCAACGCCGAATGGCTGATTCAAGGGTCCTTGGAGTAAAGCTAAATAGAGCCAGGAAATCCTGTAAACTCTCTGCTAAAGAAGCGGTTACTTTTTTCTCGGCTCCGGAAACAATCCAAGTGTCGTTACTTGTCAAGCCGTCTGACGGTTGTGCAAAGGCAAAGGTACTAACACGCACATCTTGTCAGTCAAAGGTGCCGGTTATCTCGGTTTGCCACCGAAAGGGCATGTTCGGAAGGTTTGCTGGACTTCACTCAAAGCGAAGCATCGTCACAAGACCGTGCTCCCGTTGTCAAGAAGAAAAAGCAGACCGAATCCGTCATAAATCCATTCAGTGGAATTGTGGACCAGAAAAATGTAAGACCTCGACAATGGAGCGAAAAACCTAACCTGCATTTGTTACATCATCGGAGGGGCTAAATTCATTCCCATCAACAGCGTCGAAGCCACCTGCTCCAAGTGTCGAATCAAAGCTCAGTGGGGTTACTACACCCCGTCGTGCAGATCCTTTCACGGATAATAGAGTTATGTTCCGTAAAGCGGCTGAATCTACTGTTGTTTTCCCGTTGACTGCACGTTGGACGACCTTCAATGGTGTAAAATGTGCTTAACGAAGCTCCTTACACCTGGTTTTTGGGCGTTACTGTCTGGAAACTGAGTATACTGGGGACGTCGCGGTTAATGTACCAAACCCTCGACCGCGGCTACTTCGTGTTGTACTCTCTATCTCGGTGAAACGCAGCGCTCTCACGCGGTTTGCGTTTAAGTTGAAAGCCACAAATATTAGCGTTTAGCCGGACCCTCCGCTGACCGATGGGCTAAAGTTAAGTGGGCCATCAGGGACCTTAAAAGCAGGCCAGTGGCCTCGACATCAAGTCTCCGGTTAGTGGGTTTTTGGATGATCAGCCGGCGGTCCTTTTCGCCATACCACTACCAATTCTGGTAGCGTACGGCTTAGGTCTGGATCTAACGGATACCTTCAGATGGCGTTAAGCAATGTGCGTAGTCCAAGAATTAAGATGTACGAGTTACGTCTGTTAGTAGATAAGTGCCATCTCGATATACTCGCATTCACTGAAACGTTGATGTCTCAGGACCTCAAGGATGGTGAAGTACACCTATCTGGCTGCGCACTATGTAGATGCGATCGCTGCGCTGGCCAGCAGGGAGGGGTCTTTGCTGTTTATGTGAGCTGTAAATTTACGTTTTGATGACTTACTTATTTCAGTCGGCAGACAAACCTGTTGAAGCTCTGTCGGCTGTGATTGGCACATCCTCGGCTCGGGTTACAGTTTTACTTGTGTATAAAAGCCCTGGGAGCGTATCCAAAGAGGTACTTCACTTAATTTGCTCCCAGTCCGCAAACAAGTGTTTGTTGATGAGCTGCTTCAACCTCCCAGAGGTTTGCTCGACAGCTCTTTCTTGCGAATAGGCGTCAGGCACCTTCGGCGCTTATGTGCTTAAGCTTACGCTCCAAGTACCTTTGTATCAGTTCACTGGCCTCCCCGTTATGTACCTGGACGCCCAAGTACCGTCCATCCTAGAACCTGGCTTAGCTACGTCACTCGATTTTGTTGGTGACATTACGTACGGACCTTCACTGGGTTCTAGTGATCACCATTTTCTCCTCTTCAGTGGTAATCTGTCTAGACGCTACCAGAGTACCGTTTAGTCTCTCCCGAACATATAGCACAAAGACTATAAGACATTAAGAGCCAAGTTTTCGGGTTCCCATTATAATATCTAAGTCGACGATTCTGTCCAGGTTAGCGGCCGAAGCTACAGAGAATCCAAAAGGATTCTTCGTTTAGGTCAAAAGGCGCTGCGGTTCAAACATGTCAATGGCAGTATTGATGCGTGATGATGGTACTCATGTGCCTACGGACTGTGACAACACTTGCGTACTTAGTGGGCAATATGCGCCAGCGTTTTTAATAAAAACCAATTTGACATGCGGTGAGCAGGGTTGCAGGATTTCGGCGGGTTCAGGACTATCCGGATTTATTGTAGCAGAGACGGAAGTTCGTAGGCTGTTACAAGTGCTGAACCCTTCTAAGGCCTCTGAGCTTAATTTAATTCACCCGAAACTGTTGCATGAGTTTGCTGGGGAACTAAGTGAAGCGCTCGCCATGAGGTTTCAGAAATCACTCGACTACTGTGCATTGCCTTCCGAAGGGATGGAAGCTGCAATCTGACCCATCTTCAAAAATGAGAAGAGTAGCAGTCTATGCTCAGTGGCGTACCACAGGGCTAGGTCCTTGGACGGCTGCTGTTATCTAGCTATATGAGTGGTCTATCCGCGGAGCTTGAGGTACCATCGCTACAATTTGCAGATGACCTGAAGCTGTGTAACAATGCCCATGTTCCTAACGGTTACGCAGCTAATCATGGAGTATTGGATAATTTTTGTGACTGGTCTACTTTATGGTTACTGCAAATAAATCAGGCAAATTCCTCCTTTCTTCCAATTGGAGGAGGCTGTCCTCCTACGAAGCTCTTGGTCGGTGGGGTCGAACTCCTCGGTGTATCAAGCAATATTCACTTAGGCGTCGTACACTCTTCGGCTTTACACACCGGCGACAACTGTAAGAAGGCCTCAAGCAGAGGTTTCCGCATGTTGTGTTTAATACAGCCTTCGTTCGGAGTCTTGACGGGCGGCATCTTTACGAGACTGCTCTCGGCTTTCTTTCGGCCTTATCTGGGATACTGCGCCCGGGATTGTAAGCCCTGCCTCGTCCGAGACAAAATGGAGCTGGAGAAGGTTTTAAGAGCAGGTACTAAGTTAGTCAAGGGACTACGGTGACTGACGTACACCGAGCGTCTACTTAGTTTGGGAAGGCATTCAATACACTACCGAAGGCTTAGATGAGACGTACTCCTAATCTACCGTCTATTAACTGGAAAGGTTGGTCAAGATTTAGCTGGGCTATTCAGTCCCCCTAGATTGCCAGCTATGCGCGGTCATTCCTTGAAGCTGAACGAACCGCGGTCCCATCGGATTAGGGCGAAAATCCGGCTGTCAGACAGAGTCACGAGCGGTGGAACCTGCTTCCGGTGTGTGTTACTAGTGAACCTACGGATAAGGGGTTTCAGCGTCCTCTGGACGCTCTTAGTTGGCTACACCAAATCTATACATTTTCCTGAGTAACACATCTGCGTATTTCGATTTTCATTTCTCTACTTTTCTTTTCGCGTTGGTATTATTTTTTATTTCAACTGCACCTCCTTATTCTGTGCCTACGAGTTTCCTTCCTATCCTTTGTTTGCTTCACGGGACGGCCACAGGAAAGACTGCTAGGTTAGAAAACGTGGGCATTAACCGGTTGGCCAGGATGCGATACGGGTGTTCCATATTATATCCATCAGTAACTGAGCACTTCGTCAAATCCTGGCTCAACGATCCACTCAAGATGGAACACTCACGGGCTTCTCCTATCGTTTCAGTCCCAGCTCAACTTGAACTTGAGCAAAGTTGTAGGAAGGTCGCTGAAGGCTTTCCGTACCGGCATGTACAAGTTCCGTGCGTCCCTTCGACACGTCATGGAAGAGTGGGAAGTGGGGAACCGGGAACAACCGACTCATGTGTGAAGGACTTACGGCAGCCGGATGACGAAGGCGAACTTGTGGTACATGGAGCAGCGACAAGTGCGTAAAGCAGACGACGAGGGATTTCAGGTGGTGCGTTTATTGAAACAGCATGGAAAGTGTCGGGTTAATAGGCATGATGATCAAATAAGTTCGGTGTATTTTGCGCCCCCATGCATGGAAAGTCTGGTGCAGCGATACTGCGAGGTGCTGTTGGTAGGCGCGACACACCAAATCAACTGCGAGAGGTACACCCTGAGGCAATGCATGTTTATGGACGTGACTGGCATTGCGATCTCCTTGTCTACTCTTTATTGCCAAATGAGACGTCGGAGAGTTACAAGAAAGCGGTGGAAGCGATGCTTGGAATGATTCCTGCCACATTCCGGGCACGGACGCTAGTCATGCTTGAATGTGTTGCTCAAGTGGGTACGTTTCAACCTTTGTACCACTAGGTGCATCTGGTATTTTTTCGATTTCATGCGGTTCGGCACATGGCTAGACGTTGCTCGCACCTGCATGATGCGTCACCGGAGGATGGGACACTTCTACGGCGGTGGGTGCATAAATTGGTGTATACCAGAGATGAAGAATATTATCTTAAACTAATGCATGCTATAGTGGTGCGAAATGCGAAATGTTTTGAGTACTTGCTGCGCACCTGTTTACTCTATTCGTCCTTATGCGCGACGCATGGATTTCGAACGGTGTGCATATTTGGTTTCTTCACAACAAATAGGGTGGAGAACGAGAACCGGCAGCTGCAGCGTATCATTGCGTAGTACGCGCTGCGCACACCCTCGTTCCGGACACGTTGTTGCATCGGGCACCAGAAATGCTTCCCAGACTACCATCAGCAATGACTTGTAGACACCTCAGATCTTCAGACGGAAGGGGCCAAGTCGGACTACCGTCATGCAGAACAACCGTCACTGTGGCTTTGTATACACGGTCTTTCAAACGAAGGAAGATGCCTTCTGTTGGCAGAGATGCCGCCTGTTCAGGAGGGCAGCTCTGGACTTCGCAATACGTGTACCCACGTACGTTTCTATGTGCCTGTGGTTGCTTCTGCGGATTCCAAAATAAGTGATTTGCTAATGCACCTCTAGTACCACAGCTATTGTCCGTCTGCGGTATGCTTGGCGCTGCTGCAGAACCTGCCTCAGTGAATACACGGTCTACACAGACACGTCCTGTGTGCAAATTGGTCCGCTCTTCCCTAACCAGACATTCCCGTTCCACAGTAACGTGACGAACGAGAATCGAGGCAAGAGATTTTCTCACAACTGGCGGTACGCCATTACCCCGGTGATAAGCCCCCTCTGTGCGACTGCCCTTCTTGTATATTAAACTTGTCGCTTTATTCAATTTTAAGTCTGATCGCAATTTCGACAACTGATGATGCGTGCTTGCCTAACCTTATGGCCCAGCACGAAAAGCGACCAATGCCTAAAAATGAAGATAATAACTAAAATAGACTGCAGTGCCTCACAAAATGTTCTGCCCAAACCTTTTGACAATCTCTGATTCCACTGTCGTCTTCGTCGCGCATAGTCTCGATAAAACCAGGTCACGTCCTACTAGTTTCCTGGCTTTGCCAGTTGACGTGTCTACTACTGCCCAGCCGGGTACTTCGTACGCGGCGTGAGACAGGGTCTGAAACCACTCAGGCACTTCATGAGGTTGAACGTCTCCGTTTGCCTCACCCGATAATCCACACTGACTTATTAATCGAGAGGGTGGTCTTTGAACATTCTCAATGCAAGTAAACCTATCCATAGGCATGGTGCCCATGCATGAACGCAGTATTCCAGATGTGGTCTGACCAGCCCTTTGAACAAGGAGTGAAAGACCTTTCCCTCCGTAAACTGGAAATATACCAACTGCCTGTTCGCCGCTTGTACACCGCCAACGTTATCCTTCAGTTCGTCTGTGACCGAGGTCCACATTGGGAACTGCTACACATATTTCCGCAGCCGCCATGAACTTTCCGTAGTTAGATATGGCTTCTCTGTTACTTTTCATTTTATAGCTTACGCATGTTTTCCATAAATTATCACCTACGTAACCTGCCACCTCTCTCCTCTATTGCTATGTGAGCAACGTCATTCATGTGTCCTCTGCCATAGCTATTCTCGACAAGACTCACAGGTCAGTTTGCATGGCTTTCTTGTAACCTTTCCCTCCATAGACTGGAAGGCAACCGATTGCTTATTCGGCGTTTGTGCATCTCAACCGTTATCCTCCTGTTTGCCTGTGAAAAAGGTCCTCACTGGCAACTGACGCACAGATGTGCGCAGCCGCCATATACTTTCCGTACGTGGATATTGCTTCTCGGTTTTCTTTTACTTCACAGATTCTGTTTGCTGCCCGTATATTTGCACCTCAGTTCACCGCTTACCCCACCGGATCGACGCCTACACCAGGTGAAAGCGTATCCATCTGTCGAATACCGTTCCAGTGCCTCATGTGTCCTTGCCCTCAGTGACCGTTGTCCCATCTGCACCATGCGCCGACCGTGAAGAGAATAAAACAACCGTCCGGTAAGCATGTATGCATAAATACATGTATGTTGTTATACTGTAAGGCTGCACAGCATCACCATGTTCAGCTGCTCCATCCGTTTCCATGACGTCAAACAAGGGAACGCTAGGTTTGCTCTCCTTAGGGCTTACATCAAGGAAACGCGAAAATGGACATTTGAAGGGCCCACCAACTTTTAGTGTCCACGTTTTACCGGTAGAGTGCGTCCATAGACCCACTCCTCATAATGACGCGGATATTAGAATTGGTGTGAACGTCGATCACCTCGTCCTCCCTTTCCATGTGGCATACCTATTCACAATTCCACCTACCGTTCCTATATCGAAACTATCACTTCATCTCATAGCTATCTCAACCTCTCACAGGTAAGTTGGCAGGTTATGAAGCCCCGTGTACAACAGCCACCAGTTCTCCCCGTACTGGTCTCATACTTTACGGGGTACCAAGTCACCTCTAATCACTTAGCATATTCATTCACGCCTACACCTAACAAAAGCGCCCATACCACATTACTCAGTTATCCGCTGTGCTTACGTGACTCTTTGCATTCGTCCGCTGCATACGCGTAACACTTTGATTGGGATTGAACGACGATGCAGTGCTTAGTTTACTTACCGTATACTCACCATCCTCTTACACATGCAACCACCTTCCATTGCCTTTGTATGCCAGTGGACAGCCAACCGGTTATTTACATGTGCAAAAACGTTACCCATGGTTTCAATGACATACGTATGGCAGAACTATTTAGGTAAGAAGTTCCATAACTTAGATATTAAAAACTGGGGCGACATTTACTCATTTGCATACGAATATCTTACACGTACAACTTCATCGATCCACCGCCTATCCCTTGCCTTATTCCTTCTTTCAACATGAAGTTCGACTATCACATAAGTAAGCATAACTTTTCAGCTATTTACGGGTTTTCATTCATTGGAATTTGGTTGGCATCCTCCGCCTACTCATTCCGCCGCCACCGTTCCACCACACCGCCTATCACCGTAAGCCGGTGATTATATGCCACGCATGCATGGTTTATAATGCACCCACTCGCAGTTCCAAACAAGCAACGCCAACGCAGTGTGAAATCCGCAGATATATGACATAGTGAAATGTAATTGGGAAAACGTTCTCCGTAAAATGGGATAAACTATACACGTAGGAACAACATCGCGAGGTCTTCCAGATAACATAACCATACGGTCATTCGCAAAACCACAGTCCTTGCAAGGCTTTGCATATGCGAGCGTCATACTTGCTTTTCTACGACAACAGGGCATACACACAAACCGAACCAACCGAAATCTACATACAATTGTGGCCAGCTTCGACGAGGTATCGCTGCATAGGTATGCGCTAACATTATCAACACGCATATGCAGAGCATGACAAACAGGCTATCACTAATATTGAAATTATAAAGTAACACGTATATGTCCAAGCATTCCGCTTTTCCGATATACTTCAACATTTAAATCGCATAGGAGGTAAGTTACTCAGGAAGAAACAAGCACTTACATGAAACCGCCAGTAAGTTATCCGAATTATTTATTCCAAAGGATAAATGTTCAATGATATCGCTACAACCACTGTACGTAAGGTGAACGGTATCATTCCAAAAACCTGATTCATCGCAAAAATATGTTACGTATACGACCATATATCCACCTTTAAATTGCCTGTGTTAGTTATCAGCGGCACTGCACCAACTGCGGTAAAGAAAGAAAGTAATTGCAGCATACCCCTCAGCATAGTGCCTCTAGTGACCTATCTATGTGCATATACCCATTTGCTTATATAGATATATATATATATATATTTGCATATATTCTAACAGAATTACACATATACATATCATTGTACAGACATATATATTTGGCGGTATCCGGTATCGGATACGCCAATCACTGTGGCGAGCCACAGGAAGCCGGCGCCTACAGAAGGATCATGGGTGGCTTGCGCTGCACCACCCACAGTTTCAGCCACACACCTCATATCCAGTGTAAACCCGAAGGAAGAAGACCGAGAGGCATGTGGAGGGGAGCCACGCTTCAGCAACTGAGCCGGCCAACACTCCTTCACGGGCAAATACAAGCACACCGTATTTGAGGAATCAAGCGCACACAAGGCGGTGACTGGACCGTTGTCCGCTCCACACTGTGTTCATGGGACTGCTCTTCGATCATAGCTCGGTCACAACCAACTTGGACCCCGTCCCCACGAGCGACGATCAACTGTCTTCTGGATGCAGTATGGAAGATGTAGTGGGTAATAAACAGGTAGTCACCTTGTCAACATGCCCATCAAGCGCAGCCACACCGGGGAACTCAAGCAACAGAAAATGGCCTGAAAGGACAAGACGAAATAAAATAAATCGGATAATGCATACAGACGCTGTGGCACAACTCTTCGCTAAATTAGCGTATGAAGTATGTTGGTTAGCAACGAATCCGCGATAAGTAAATAATGTCCACAAGTTACGTTGAAATGCTACAAAGGCAACAAAGTTATCGAAGATAAGCGCAATGAGCGTAATCAACCTGACCAGTTAATAGAAGATTATTCAGGTAGGCAGAACAAACCAAATAAATTGAAATAAGATTTCTCGAGCTTAAAAACCTAGTTTAAGTGCATGTTGGTTAAGCCCAACTGCGGCGAACAAGCAGCAAGCATGCAACATCAGCCTCAGCATGGGTATAATAGACATATATACAAACATACATAAATAATTATGTCCGCACAGTTGACTGTATACAAGTATGAATATTTGGATTAAATATTTTGGTGCACAAAGTCTTATATACATATATATCCATGTAAATTCAGACCATTACAGTAGCCAAGCCATTTCAGTGCATGTTCATATACTGCTCTACGTATATATACATATGTATATGCCCCTTGCTGAGGCTGATGTTGCATTAATGATGCTTCTTCACCGCAGTTGGGCTAAACCAACTTACACTTACAGTGGGTCACTTTTTAAGCTGGAGAAATTTCATTCCAATACATCTGATTTGTTCTGCCTACAGGAATAATATTCTATTAAATTTCCACGTTGCTTACGGTAATTGTGCTTATCTACCTTAACTTCATTGCGTTTGTAGCATTTTCTGAGTCACCTCTGGACATTATTTCCTTATCGCGGCTCCGTTGCTAACCAACATAATTCATCTGCTAATTTAGCGAAGAGTTATGTCTGCATAGTCGAATGCTTTAGAGATATATTTTATTTCGTCTTGTCCTTTCAGGCCATTTTCTGTTGCTTGAGTTCCCCGGTGTGGCTGCGCTTGATGGGCATGTTGACAAGGTGACTACCTGTTTATTACCCACTACATCTTCCATACTGCATCCAGAAGACAGTTGATCGTCGCTCGTGGGGACGGGGTCCAAGTTGGTTGTGACCGAGCTATGATCGAAGAGCAGTCCCATGAACACAGTGTGGAGCGGACAACGGTCCAGTCACCGCCTTGTGTGCGCTTGATTCCTCAAATACGGTGTGCTTGTATTTGCCCGTGAAGGAGTGTTGGCCGGCTCAGTTGCTGAAGCGTGGCTCCCCTCCACATGCCTCTCGGTCTTCTTCCTTCGGGTTTACACTGGATATGAGGTGTGTGGCTGAAACTGTGGGTGGTGCAGCGCAAGCCACCCATGGTCCTTCTGTAGGCGCAGGCTTCCTGTGGCTGGCCACAGTGACAGGCACATCCGAAACCGGGTGCCGCCAACCATATATTTTTATGTATACATATATGTATTTACATTAATACATATTGCTTCATATTTGGTATCTGCATTCCTTTTACACTTGCGTACTTGCATTAGCTCAAGTACATGTCACTAAATATGCAAATGCACTTCTCTTATTAATGACACCTCCCAGCTACCTGCATTGCCCATCAGCATTGTACATTTGCTTGGCGCATTAAGTAGACCTTTCAAGAGGCATTCACATTGCCATCCTCTATTAACATACCCCATCCCCTCTACCACCTCGTAAATGTTCCCCTTATTGAACCATACTACCTTTCAACGACTTCATGCCCTCCAACAACAAATTGCCCCTGCAGTGCAAATATTGATTCCTCTGCTTTTGCATGACCAGTAATACAACTTTGGATATCTAGCGCCGTCCCTTTCATCGTGGTTTCACAAATACAGCATATGCGATAATCAGACTAGAGATATGAAAACCCCTTATCCAAAGAAGTTAGTTACCTTTATCGGTTGCTGCATGCAAGCATAATCTTTGCATAAGTGAATCAATTGCATTCACACTTATATGCTCCATTAAACAACCGTTCACACTTTACCTGTATTTACCATTTGTCTGCTTTCCATTACGCCGTAACATTCAGCTACACCTGTTGTAATTACTTTAATTTATCATAACCGTTTTCAGGATGAAAATCTATATACCATTATCTTTCATTTCCCAAACCATAATACCACCAGAATTAAGAATGTACTATGGAGCCACTCAAACTATCTTGGATGTCAACGAGGACAATGGAAGCTAAAAGCTTTCCCGCCAATACTGAAATTAGCCCTACCCAACAAAAATATTTAACTAATTTAAATTTATCAGGAAAAGGAAGCATTTTTAGGAAAATAGGCACCGTTGTTCTTGCTAGGACATATATTTACTAGGGATAACAGGCTTTTGTTT
The DNA here is from genome assembly GCA_944474145.2 of Dicrocoelium dendriticum. Classification (NCBI taxonomy): domain Eukaryota; kingdom Metazoa; phylum Platyhelminthes; class Trematoda; order Plagiorchiida; family Dicrocoeliidae; genus Dicrocoelium; species Dicrocoelium dendriticum. The sequence continues at coordinate 11,297,778 of OX104071.1, read as the reverse complement.
AAGAGGTGGCGTACGGCATGGCTATCTTCTTTTGAGTTTTGATACAGAGTGTTTCGCAATATCGTTATGAGTTAAGTGCCATGGCTTCAAACGGATAAATATAACAGCAGCCAAGTATGTTTTTTAGTATGTGAAAGGAATACCTGATAACTTGCAGCAGCATTAGTTATGGTGAAAATAAGTTCGTCAGTCAAGGAGTGGATTGCTAATTATGCGTGCTGTGGTATGAGACCCAGTTGCCACGAACAATTTAAGTGTCTGTCGAAAAATGATCCGTTAGTGTCAAAAAGCGTCAAGTGAACGACCAAAGAGGATTGACTTCATGGTGTAGTGTAGTTAAACTAAAATTGGTCAAGTTGACTGCATGACATAAAAGAGGTGTGTGAGCCCGGATGAATAGTGCACCGCAGTGGGAAGGAGTTCTTATCGTTTCTCATAAATAAATTACAAAAGCTTATCCTCGAAAATTTTGGTTCACATTTCACTAGGCCTGATCATTAAGTTACAAGCACTGATGTGGTGACCGACATAATGCATCTTTAGTTATAAAAAGTGTAAATTGTTAGATAGTATGTTTGCATCCTTACTGAATTAAAAGATTAAGCATACCTTCTATGACAGGCAAGGGCAAATCTTCATGCACATCGGTGTTACCAAACGGGCCTTGTGAAATTTAGTACATTGTGTTACAGTGCTATAATTTGGATACCAGCATATATCTGTAGGACAACACGCCAAATAAAATTTATGTGAGCAATAAGCGCGATCTACTAGTAAATTCTACTGTTTCAGACCGATAGGAGCCACGTTACGCGGGACAAGCTGCAGAATCAATATCAACGGCAACCGCCCGTTGGGCTGAATATGGCTGCTGATTCTGTAGGAATAATGAAATTGCTGCATCCGAGTTCATGTAATGTTCTATAGACCGCCTATTGGTATGCTGGTAGATAGTGATAAGTTATTAACTTGGGAGTGCTTAAGACCACCACGAGTAAGTGTTGTATCTTAAACGTAACTGAAATGCATTGTTGACCATGGTTCATTATTATAACTATGTCCCCTTTCTTCCTGTGCATGTCTATTCTGCCGATGCTCTCCTTCAGTACTTAGACCTAAATTCTATGGATTTCACTCTTTGAGCTGATATTCTAATCTCGTCTCAGTGGTCTCTGCTTCCGACTGCTATGACCCTAATTATCAGAGTTGGGCAGACTTAACGGTTTGCTCACATCACCTGGAGAATATGCTTGGCTTTTCCACTTCTCCTCAATGGAACATTTCATTTCGCACTCCGGTTGCATTACTTTTCAATTAGACGGATATCTCTTCGGGCCTGGCTCTAATCTACCCTCGGCTGACTAGTCTCCTATTTCTGACTGCTGCCAGACAACCGAGATTTTATTGCTCTAGGCTTTACATTCCAAATGCTCTGTTCCAGTCATCCCGAGACCTTACCCTGATATGCTAACTGGCTTTTCACATAGTCACCTTCGTCTGGAAAGCTTCTTTGCTTATGACAAGCATTACTCTTATTCACACCTTATGTTGGCGGCCTAGTTTCATCTGGCTGGCTTATCCGGACTCGTCTGAACGGTCTCCTAGTTTCTGACCTACCTCGGACTTCTGAGATTCAAATGATCTAGGGTCTGCCGACGTACCGTCCTGTAACCATCACCTCAAATGCATTGTTAGTCATGATTCATCCTTATTACTATGTTTCCTTTCTTCCTGTACATGTCTATTCTGCCGATGCGCTCCTTTAGTACTTAGACCTAAATTCTACGGATTTCACTCTTTAAATTGATATTCTAATCTCGTCTCAGTGGTTGCTTTGCTTCCGACTACTGTGAAACTAATGATCAGAGATGGGCAGACGTAACGGTCTGCTCACATCATTCCAAAAATAGGTCTAGCTTTTTCACTTCTCCTCAATAGAGCGGTCATTTGTTCGCGCTCTATTTGCATTACTTTTTCAATTGGATAGATATCTCTTCGGGCCTGCTCTAATCTACCCTCGGCTGACCAGTCCCCTGTTTCTGACTGTTCCCCAACATCAGAGGCGTTACTATTCTAGGCTCTGCATTCCAGACACTCTGTTCCCCTCATCCCAAGACTTATCCTTGACATGCTAACTGGCTTTTCATACAGCCGCTACCGTCCCGATAGCTTCTTTGCTTATGACACTCAGTACTGTTATTCACACCTTACGTTGGCGGCCTAGCTTCATCTTGCTGGCTTATCCGGACTCGTCTGTACGGTCTCCTGCTTTCTGACCCACCTCGAATTTCTGAGATCTAAATGACCTAGGCTCTGCCGATCTACCGCCTTGTAACCTTCACTTCAAATGCATTGTTGGTCATGATTCATCATTATTATTATATCCCCTTTCATCCTTAACATTTCTCTTTTTCCGATGTTCTCTTTCAGTAGTTAGATCTAAATTATACGGTTTTCCTTCTATGCGCTGACACTCTATTCTCGTCTTACTGGTCATTTTTCGTTGGACTACTATGTCCCTAATGATCAGGCTTTAACAGACCCAACGGCCTGTTCACATCACTGCGACGCTAACTGCCGTTTCGTTTAGCAAACTTTCATCCTAAACTGCTTCTTGTATGATGACACTCATTACCTTATACTTAGCTATATTTGGCTGCCTGGCTTCATCTTGCTGACTTACCTTGTTTTGTTTGAACGGTCCCTTGTTTGCTGACCTCTCTCAGACTTCTGAGATATAACTGATCTAGTTACCGCTGACGCAACGCTCTGTTACCCTCACCTTAATTACAGCACTAGGCATTTTTCATCCTTCTTTTTATTAACCAGAATGAATCATCCCCTTAAGAATGTCGGCGGCCTTTCCACTTCTCCTCAATAGAACCTGTTTTACCGACACTTTCTTTCTTTCCTGTGCTTCCTGCTGCATTCTTTCTTCATTCGACGCTTACTTACATGCTTCTGTCATCTCGACTCCTTATATTCCTAAAATTTAAGACTGAGGCAACGCGTCCCTGTCACACTTTCTGAGTGATATTCTTTCCCATAATCTGCACACCGCGGCCCCCTCTCTCTGGTTCTAGCCGATTGAGCATATGCGTATTAGGACCCCACAAAATCTTTTGTTCATCTTCATTCCTATTTTGGAACAATCTTTCATTCTCTACTGATCCGTGTTCTGCTTGCTTCTCGTCTTCTATCGCCACTTATTATACACATGAATATGCGAAAGTTAAATAACGATTACATGTATAAAGGTACAGTAGTTCAGTCATCGCCGAAATTGATCGACTGCATTCCAGACGCATCCCTTTCTTCTGTCGTCGTGGCTGTTTCTGTTCGTTTCCTTAACTTTTTCGAGTTTGGCACAGGTACAGCGACACGAACCCAAGGAATTGCCCATCGTTGCGACAACAATACAAGCCACACACCCTGTCAGCACTATCGGTAACTCGAGCGCACGGATGGGGACACTCATCGGGCGATCATGATATATGTTTATTTATGGAAATGCGTGTTGGCGTAGTATATTAATATTTACAGTCAGCACATTGTTTTTATTATTTTGCTTCATAACGATCGGAAATGCTCCTGCCACTCTATGTTTAAGTGCACCATTTTATTACTGTGCTACTGGCGCGTAATTACCATTTCGCTTCTGTGTCTCGCCGAGTTCGCTGATCCATTTTCGGCTATGGATAAGAAGCTTGTGAACGCCTTTTCAAGTTGCTCTAACACAACTTTTATCCTAGAATACGACGAGTTGAAGATGATATACAGAGAGAAGTGCAAGGAGTTATGTCATTACAAGGTATGGGCTTTTTTCGCGGAATGTATTTTCAGCTGCACGGGAGATGATTAGTACTGGACCTACCGCACAAGATGTGCATTCTTCGCGCCATGCCGTGCAGGAACTTTAACGCACGCAGTATCCCCTAATGATGGAGTCATTCATCACAAATATGAATCGGATGTGCCTTGTGCTTCCTCTTTATTAAATATACGTATGCAAATGTTTCATATAACGTACTTTTTTAGCCCGTCCAACCAATTTCTTGCGTCTAGCGGAATCGGTTACCTTAGAGGAAATTCTGCGTGACATGGCTCTGGACGGAAACTTCACTTTGACCCAGATTAACATCCTTTTGCGCAATCTTCGGCGCCTATATCCTAACTTACCGGTTGACGCTCGTAGCATTTTGAAAACACCCCGTCGGTGTCCAGTGAGATTAATCAGAGGTGGCAGTTACATCCATATGGGTTTGCAGGACGCCATACGTGACGTGTTGCGCAGAACGCATTCACCCCGTCCGTCATTGCTAAAGTTGCAGATCCATATAGACGGAATGACCGTGTTCAAAAGCTCGCGCAGACAACTGTGGCCAGCACTTGGAAGGCTGATAAATCCGCCAAGCGATGTGTTTTTAATTGGTCTTTACAGTGGATTATCAAAACCTATTAATGTGCATGAGTTCCTGCGGTCAATGGTGGATGAATTGAAGGATGTGTTACGCAAAGGTGTCTGCTTGTGTGATAATGATGATGCTATAGATATCGTGCTGGACTGCGTGATAGCCGATGCACCTGTACGAGCATATGTTCGGCAGGTGAAAAAACATTCCGGATATTTCGCCTGCGAGAAATGCACAATAACTGGTAAGCGAAGCGTAAAGTTTGATAAACATTTGCAGGTTCGCACGCTGATGGTAGAATGACCTTCCCTACCGAACCCTAAAGCTCATTACGTAATGACATGGATTTTAGAACACGAAAACAACCGGAACATCACATCGGCGAATCACCTTTTGAGGCTCTACGGATTGATATGATAAGTTGTTTCTCACTTGATTACATGCACACCTTGTGTCTGGGTGTAACGCGGAAGTTAATAATGCTTTGGCGTTGCGGCCCAACACGTGGGAACATACGATTGCCATCAAAATCCATCGACATTATCAATGAACGACTTCGCATTTGTTCGGCCAACCTGACGTGCGAGTTTCCGCGCAAATGTCGCACGTTTGAGGACGTGGAACGTTGGAAGGCCACGGAATTCAGACAGTTTCTTTTATACCTGGGCCCCGTAGTTTTGCGCGGCGTGTTGCCCGAAGACCTGTACAATAATTTCGTTATGTTATCCGTCGCCGCATACATTCTGTGCTGCCGTAGGTGGTGTTCACATTATTTTTCGCATGCGAAATCAGTATTGAATAAGGTGGTGCGTGACATCGCGAAGCTGTACGGTAAGAAGGAGGTGGTCTTCAACGTGCACTGTTTAGTGCATATGTGCCAGGATGTCGGGCGCCTCGGATCCATGGATAATTTTTCCGCATTTCCCTTCGAATCGTTTCTACGACGGTTTCGAAAGTTCATAAATGGCCCGACGTCTGCGACGTCGCAAATTTTTCGTCGCGTAACGGAGCGGAGGTTAACCAATGTCAAAGATGATGGCGGTTGTTTGGACGACACTGGATCCACCGTAATTATGCGTCGTGGTTGGCAACAAACCAGTTTCTTACATTTCGGTGCGCTGATTACGAATGCGCATCCAAATAATGCTGTCATCGCACGTGGAAGACCTTCGGTAGTGCTGGGACAGCGTGCTAATGAGTTATGTGTGCAGCATTTCACACAGACTACGTCGCTGTTCGTAAAAAGTTTGCCGTCCACGGACCTACGTATTTTTAAAGGTTGGGGTTCCTTAGCTCCACCGACATGGATTCCATTGAGTGCGATCGGCTGCAAATGTCTGAGATTGCCGTGCGATGAGTACATTGTATTTTACCCCATCGTTCACAGCTGGCGGCACAAGGATATGAAGAAACATCCGACGTAGGTAAGCTGTCTTCATTTATCATTTATTTGCTTCAGTTAACAATCCGTTTTATACTTTTAACCTGGGTGCGCAAAATCGTTGTACAACAGTAACGGCGTTGCGCGGTTACTGTTACGTTTTAAGCACCATGGAATACACTGCATATGCTGCTGCACCTGGTATCGCAAATAAAAGTTTCCCCACCGAACACATTTACCTCTTCTAATAAGCTCGTAGAAATGCTGTGCTCTGACCCCTTCTTTCAGATGTATCGCGTGGTCGAATTTCAAGATTCTTCCGTTGCGGTGGTTCTGTCATCCTGGATGATTAATGGTGAGGAAGTTTTGTGGGGACGGTTATCATCAAAACAGTTACAGGGTTTCCTGATGCACCGTCTGCCACCACCTGCGTCCGCTGTGACGTACAAAGTACGAATACACAGTTGTACAGGCGAGGTCACAGAACGATTTATTTATACGCATCTTTAGATGATTACCTTGAGGCTAAACATTTGGAACAGAGCTTGCTAACATCAGCCGAATTACCATCTAGCGACGCAACGATTCCAATGCTACGATGGGGGAAGCGAAAAATGTATGTTTTAGATAGTATATTATCGCAGCACTGTAAAAACCTTTCCCGACTGTGAGTCCCCGCCAATCGCAACGCGGGGTACTGTTGAAGTCGTGAACTTGGATTTATCACCTCCGCCACCGAAGCTGTATTTGGAGGAGGAATTAAACGACGGTTCTGATAAAGAAAATGGATACCTATCAGCCTATCCCCATACATCCAGGTAAACAATGCATTTGTTTTTACACTCGTAGTCCGATTCACCAAGACGTTGCTCAGCCTTTACCTGTTTGCGGAACATCCTGTGACAGCACACTGCTGTTGGAAATGAATGGTTGGTTCACAGCGTCTCCGAAACATTTACTTGCAGCCACATTGCGGAACGTAAATCGCGAAGTGATGAAACTGCGCGAACGTATGACTGCTGTTGAGTTGTCCTTGAACGCGCTGCATGCACTTCAGGCGCCAAGTTCCAGCAACGCGTGTCCATTTCCATTACCAATGGATACAATAGCGCAACTGTCATTTTTAAATAATGCACTGGAGAACGCTGAGTTCATGAACAGCATGGTAAGTCTCATGAAATTTCACTTATTCGTAGGTGCACTATTTATCCAACGTAAGCGGTTGGACAGCCTCAGAAAGTGTGCGGAACGTCATGCTTACTTGCATGACTAACAACTTGGTCAGACATGTGAACTGGCGTGGTGTGCATGAGAAGTATAAAATAGCGAACACACCATTCGCGAGAGCGGTCCTTGGTATGTTACCTTTTAAACAACATTAATATCTTCACCAGGTTCCATTATGAGAAAAAACATACCAGGATGCACAGAGCCTGATATTGTTGATAAGTTACGACGCTGGATACAACGAATTAAAGAGCGTGAATCGTGGATACGAAAGGAAACAGAACGGTTATCACTGGAAAATTCCGCTTTGTAAATTATGAGATCCATATTACACTATGTTTTCGCAAACTGTGTTATGTTCATGGCATGCAATGTGTGCGACCGCATTAACTTGCTTGCAGTGGTATGGGAAGGGAGGATAATGCGGCTAGGCTTTACCCGTTACGGCTGGAAATCGTGGAAATGTGAGCGTGCGAAGGGAGACGCCACGTTATTTTTCTCCGCGTGCACCCGATGAGTGACACAATTTTGTGCCACTAGGGCGCCCATCGGGCGCTCGATCGGTCACCCAACGGGCGCCCATCGGACATCCAACGGGCGTTCATCGGACACTGGTGCTGAGTGGGCACTTCCTTTATATGGGCATGAGCGGTAGATTATCAACCCATTTACAACTTACTAACCCGACGAATAATTCGTTATCATGCACGGATACAACTTTTTGGAGGCTTAAATCTTTGGGTTCAGTTTGCCCACCACTATATCTTCCACATAACTCTTGCCTGGGGGACTACTTTTGACCTCGGTAGGCACATTCTCCTGCGATACAAAGCCAGAAAAATTGGTCATTATGAGCTTCTCAATATGCGTTGACCGCTAACTTGGCCGTGGTTTCCAATATTTCCAATCAATTTTAGTACATGCCCCGCGGGGATCTGCGATTCTTCTTCGGAACCATATTCTATCCATCAGGACTTCAACAACAGTTCAACATATTTCAATGTATATCCCTCGGAGACTGCAGTGGTTCTGCATAGGATAAACACGTCATATACAAAAACGATGTTTAGTTCCCAACCCACCAATCGGGCACAGAACATGTCTCAAGAACGCTATAGGCACCCGGCTAACGCAGCAGCCGACAGAAAAATGGGACGCAACCTGACTGCGAATAATCGAGCAAACACACGGTCAACCAGAAGCAGCCAGTTACAACTTGCCATTCAATGGATTGGCGGCAGTGTTTCAGGACGTGGTGGGTTTTCGCCTGGCAAGCGTTCTCCATATAAAAAGCCACAATTGTACTTTTAACAACAATACGACGTGGCGAATGTGACTCGCAACAGAATAAAGTCACGGCCCAAAACTTCACACTGGCAGGCCAATTATCGTCACCATGCTAGGTTGCTTCGTTACACTGGAACTTCTGCATCTGCATATACTGCCGTATTTTGCTTTCTACGATATCACCGTGGACCTATACGTGGCTTATGCACGAACTCACTGTATTGTCATATCTCTCCTGCGCGTGCTCTTCCATTATCTTCCAATGGATCACTCAAGCTTCTCAAACTATTATTAGCCGACGTCGCGGTTTCACGGCAGCCAAATCATTAGTTCGCATTTTCACTATCGTGCAGTTCCAAGCATGGACATATGAACAATTTTCTACTGCCACTGTTACAGTTGCCATAAAATGTCTGTACAGCTGTACATATCTGCTCACACCTCCATGGGCGTGCCCCGCATAGTCAAGAATAAAATACTTATTTATTTATTTATTTATAAATTGTTTGATTATTGTTGTGGTGATAAAGGTGAAGCTGTTGGTTTACTTAAAGGAAGCATCGTGTAAAGGGGATGATCAAATGATCGTGTAACTTAGGTATTGAAACATTGTTAGGAATATTGTAGCACTTGTGTATGGAACGGCATGCTCAGGCGTCTACTTGTTTCGATCGTTCAGGCGCTTAGAATGTAATGTCTTCATAGGCAGCTAACTACACGGGGCTTTTGTCAAAGCGGTATTGTGTGTATGTTAGTGCCGCTATGAGCAGCTTCATTGCTATTTCCGTACTTCTGTTTGCATTCAAGGGTATGTGCCAAGAGACAAGTGGGGGTCGCAGGTAAATCCTCCTTGGATTACATTTTCCCATTTAGGCTAAGAGGTGACTCAACAGGCTGATGTGGGATCCCTAGGATGTTCCTTAATAACAAGCAGAAGACGGCGAAGGGAGAAGGAGAGAGGAGCCAGGAGAATACCCCAAATATATACGTGGAAGCAAACAATGTAAATGGTGCTTATGTTACTTGCAATATAGTACCGAGAACAACTGAGGTATGCTGCGCAAAGCATCATTTGCAGAAGTCGTTGATTTTGTCATTCCTAAAAGATCCGTAGCAGCAGACAATCAGACAGTTGGCAGTAAAAGAAGAGGCTTACTGATAAAAGGGTCCTATGAACTGCTGAAAATCGTTCCTGCGTTTTACTGCTATTTCGTTTACACTTGTTTACACATTCCGCTTATGTTTTGTGCGTCTTTTCGGTTTCCTTTTCGATGTTACACGGTTGAGGACCAGTTTCTGCGCGCTAGTTCTTCATTTACCTTCGTAGTAAAGTTGTGTATGACGTCATTCTTAGACACCACAGCTGGACTACACCGACTTTCAGTTAAGGTTATCCGCATAATAGTATACAACTGTGATTGCGTTGGCTCATTCCCACTATTCTACAGCATATTTGCGTGTAAACTCTACGCCTTTATCCTTTTACAAAATCTATTTTGATATTTGATAAACGCTGGAGTAGCTGCGCTTTCTGTGCATAGGTACAAGTTGTCTACCTTTCCTACACCCTCTAATAAGATTGCTGGTCCTAATGGCTGTGAATGGTTATAGGATGGAAGAAGTGCACAGTACTCGTGGACGTGTAAGACTTAACCGTTGGTTCCATGTATCTAAATTGGAGCGGCCTGCGCCTACTCACCGAATTTTTTACTTCCGGTACGCGTGCTTTCTCACAGTGCTAGCCAGGAATGTCGCTGCTGTGTATAGTTAAGTTCTGATGTGACTGTTTATCCTTGTGAACACATAGATACAGCGAGCGAGCAAGGAAATCAATGGGGGCGCGCGCTACAGATCGCATTAACGGGTACTTGCTGGTTACTCACCTTTTGGCTGCAGCAAAGGAAAACCCTTAGCTGAACCAACGAGTCATTTATTTTGGACGTGTATGGACAATGTATGTCAAGTATACTGGCTTGCTATACATGCTGCAATTTTTGTTGAGTTAACCCTGCAGCATAAGCCTTTGTCCCTGAAGGACTGCGCTTTGAAACATAAAAGTGCCGGCAGGATCCGTTTATGAAGAATGCCTTCCAACTAATGCTTACAAGTCGTATCTCTTAGCGTTTACACCTAAGCGGGTAGAGCGAATAAAGTTGTAGGTGATAAAGTGGAAGCCGCACTTTTTCCTCTATGGATGCAGGCGCCGTGTGGCTGTCTTCTTGGGGCCTCATTGACTGGCAGTGCAATACTGGATGTCGCCAACACTGTGGGTACATGTGTACTTATGTTGGTTAGGTTCGTAAATCTGCGTTTGCATTTTTGACTGCTTTTTAGCGTCTCTAACTGGGGAAGTGACAAGTGTTGTCTGCGGATTGGATATGGTTGGCCAGGTAATCACTGGTTCCTGACTACAGTTTGGCGCGCGGCTCAACTTTCACTTCTCAACATTGTTAAACAAGCCTTTGTGGCCCGTATTGGTGGAGCGCGTGTTAGGCGAAAGCTACTCACTTTCGAAACACTATCGCTGAACCATTTTCCAGAAACGGTTTTAACGCAAACCACCGAGTTTGCGCAAAGGAGTGGTTGCTTTTCCAGCAGGTGTATATTGTATGGGCCCTGACGTCAAAACGGATAATAACTTTTAAACTCACGCAAAACAGCTTCCAAGCTTGGAACCTTTGTTGCAAAATATGTGGAAATTATCAGCAGCGTTATGCGAAAGTGTGAACGCCGGATTTGATTTTACGGTGAAAAGGAAAAGCATTCATTATGGATTATTGTGGCTGTCGGATATATAGGACCCTATGCGCAGAGTCATCAATAGTCTTAAACATGTCAGTGAGCAAAAGATAGATCAGAGCTGGCTAAGGTCCTGAAAAGTTTTGCCGAGTAGTTTTGAGAAAAGCATTGATAAGTACGAGGGAGGTAGCTCAAAAGCAGGTACGTTATGATTGCCTATTGGAGAAGCCTGTCGTTATGGAACAGTGAAGCTTTCGGTCTGTTCTGAAACTCTTGAGCAGTGACACCATTAGTCTTAAAAGTCAAAGGGTGAGGGATATGCCAGTCGTTACCATGATTCCGGCCTGTTCTGCCGTGCGTACTGCAAATTTGGACCAAACATCCTTGGAGTGCGAACAAGTGATTTTAACTTGGCTTGTCGTACCTTAATGGTTCCGAAGGCAAATAAAGTACCTGGAGTTAATTTCCCGGGCCCAATATACCTAGCTTACATTTTATAATATAATTAGTAACGCTCATGCAACTTACCTACTTGTTATTGACATAACTTTACTACCTGCTTGACCAAAGATATATGGTAGGATGGCTTGATAACTAAATAAATTACTGACGTTTTATTCTTTGCTGCTCGAGGGAATCCATTAAAGGCATGACCATAGTAACTGTACTACAATGGATCATTAACGTGCAACAGTATTATTGGTTTTTAATATATGTGGATCCATAAATGCAGGTATGTATCCAGGTGTGTTGCTTGTGTTTGTAAATCTGTTACTGTTCTTTTGAGTTGGTTCGACCGCGTCGCCGTTGTCTGAAGGAATGTTTGCGGTGGGCGCGTTTGATAACCTTGCCACCGCTTCACTTGTCAGGCGCTGCATTGAGCTGCTTACAGTGCATACCTAGGCAGTAAATGGTATCTTCCGGGTCCACCAAATTGCTGTACAGTTGGAGTTTTATGACATTAAATCGATCTACAACCATCAGAGCGCAGCTTAATTGGAAACGTTATGGTTATTTTGCTGCTGGCATAATTTAACAAACTGGTGAACATATTGAACGCTTGTGAATGCAGAGTGTTGTATCAGACACATCTCGCTGCAGCTTGCTAGTTGAGAAGCAATTGCTTTGAGTAGCTTTCCATGGGATATCTTTTCTTCAAACAACTCAAAACCCTATGGCTTTTAAGCTACATTTGAGGATAGACGTCCAGGTAGTAGTCGAGGCAGAAGAAGCTGCGTATAGGCGGTGTAAAGATAGCATGGCGACCGGTATTCGAAGGTACAGGAGCATACAGCTAAAGTGAAGTTGCCCAATGAACACAAGCAGCTCAGCAGCAAACAGGATGCACACAAGTCACCGTCAATTTATCCAATGTGGTATAAATAATTATTCAGTTGTGGGCACGTTAGGGAAGGTTTTGGACGAACAAAATACGCACCAAAATCCTTCCATTCATAAGGTTTTGGAGGACCGTAAATCAACCACTGGCATTCTGAAAAATTCGTAAAGTTTTATCTTACGGGTAAGTTAATAATCATTTGCAAACCGCCACAGAACCTAAGCGTAACCTCTGCGATATTGGTTAAACTTTTAGTTACGTGGTTAAATAAGCAGTTAAATTTACTTATGAATAATTAACCGGTTAATGTATTTTTCTTTCTTTAGCACGGCAACCCGGTGTCACAACCTGTATATTTTCGGTGCGTTTGACTCAGCAGTGGTGGCCGAAGTAACTATCACGTGTCCACTAAGAAAGTCACACTTCCCACCTTCCAGCCCTACCTAGCTTCTGGTTTAATATAAACTTAACTTCATTTCAACGCCTTGTGTTCAAAGAATACGCTAAGTACAATAGTGGTAACATCAATCCTTAAGCAGCAGACTCATTGGTCACAAATTTGTCAAGGGTTTACAAGGGCACACCAACACCGAGCGTCTACTTAGCTTGGGTATATAGTCAATACACTTCGACAAGTTCGAGGGGATTAATCCTTACTTATTTAATTTTAATGGAATGCTGAAACGGTCTTGATAAGACTAATTAGCCCGGCTTTGTGGCCATGTCTTCGCCGTCATCCAATGAACTTACATACATGGCCGACAGGACCTTCCCTCCGTTGCAAAGCCATGGGTGCACATAGGAGATGTCCCTCCCCCACCGCACTGCTTTCCACAATCCTCGTCCCACGAAAATGTCCGCGCGTCCTCATCGGCAACGCGTAGCCAGGCAGTCGTAGCAGTCCGCAAGCTAGGGCGGATGACTGTTTCTTGGATTTGAAAGAGGCTTTATCCGGCCGGCGAGTCGTTAGGGATTGCGTTGTGCCGGTTGGCGGGTTCCTTTAGAGTTACCCTGGCTGTCCCGACAATTCAGATTCTGGAAGGTAGAACACAGAAGGAGTGGGCAAGTGTAGAGTTGGTGGCTTTGCGCCAGCAAGGGAATAATGCACGCTTGATGAAAGAATAAGCTTTTATGGTGTTTTCGAGCAACATAGTATCTTGTTTGCCTACATTTGCAATGTATGCCTGAAAAGTTTGCTTTTCGGCCACCTTCGACGTACCTAGTTGTTGAGGGGTACTAGTGGCTGTAAAGAGCATTTCTAGATAGCCATGCCTATTAAGAACGTATACCGCTTCGCTGCATTTTATATTTGCTTGCCTTTGTCCTGATACCTGCATGCAAAACAGCAAGCCACTTTTAGCGAATAAATATTGGCGTTATTCGTAGACCGCCATACAATTGAGAATAACTTATTAACTACTGCACGTATTACTTTGCTTTTACTTAACGTAACTAGCAATAAAAGCTTGTTCCGGGCAGCTTATATTTGTGCTGCCTTACGCAGTATTCTAGCATCAGTAAAAACATTTTTCTGCTAAGGTTCACTCAGGTTAAAATTTAGCACCAAAAATCAAATTCAGCGCAAGGATCTTTTGGTTATATTTTCGTTATTTGGTAGTTTTTTAGTAAAGTACGCCGCCTTAGAATCGCCCTTAACAAACCCATTTTATTGTTATCTGCGTTTCACGAAATTATTTTTAACCTTTTCCTATTCCTTATAATTCCGCCGCGCTTACTTCTTTTCATGCGCGCACCAATGATTTTGACGACTGCGCGGGTCGAAAGTGTCCAAAGAATATACAATGAATTTGTAATGAAATGATTCCTGTTTCCAAAGAATACCTGCACAACTACGGCTCTGCGAAACTTTCACAACGAAACAACCAAGGAGCTCAATAATGTCTGAAGGAAACAGAAGAATTTCAAAGTGGGCGCCTACGCCCACGTTAGCTGTTCACCTAACAATGCTAATGTATTCATAATTGCCAACAAGGAACAAAAATATGTTTCTACTCCCATGCAAAAGCATAGGATTAACGTAACCCGTGATCTGATCCTTTATAGGCGCAGCTTCTAGCCAGTCTATACACATGTCTATTTATTTATTAGGATGATTTCAGTTATCGCCGATTTCGCAAAACGTTTGTAGACATGACGCACAAGAACCACTAAAGGTGATAAAGCTTGTTACTGGAAATAGCAAACGTTTATAAAAATCTGTACAACGGCGCGGATCTTTGACCTGTCCACCGTGTCGGTCGGTTGCCTCCGGTTAACGCGGAGTAGGTTGTGGGCCAAGGGAAACGAGGGAGTCGGAAAATCCAATGCTCCAGTGGTCACCGCAGATACGGTGCTTGGGTGATAGCACCAGGATAAGTTGTAAGTGGTTTTTCAAAGAAAGCCACTTTAAGGCAGTCGGTGGACACAGTTGTTCGGTGAGCATTCCGGTCTCAATTTAGATGTTTCAGCGTCCATTACAGGACTCCAAGGGGGCCAGTATATGGAGTCTAGAGGGGACGTTGCACTGCGTCGGTACGGAAGAAGATTTGAGTGCAGGTGGGGAGTCCGCTGTATATTTACACACCGCTAGTCTGCTCTCATGACTGAGCCCAGCTTAGTGAACACGCGTTGAGCTGTGATGGACGCAAAGTTAGGCGGAATCATAAGTGACGTTGCGGGAGGCGAAACGAATCATGCTAGTAGTTTCAGCGTTTTGCTGTAAATCAGGCCTGCTGCTGCACATGACTGGCCAACGTTGATACTGCTGCGAATGCCTAAATAACGAGCGAAACGTTTTCGCCCCAACTAGGGTGAAGGAAGAGGCAAAGCGACGCATTTAGCTGTCTATGAAAGCGTTCAACTAACCCGTTGGCTGCTGGGTGATACGCTGTGGTATGAATGCGGCGGCAGCCTAAAAAGTTGCAGAACCTATCGAACTGTGAAGATTTGATAGGCCATTCTCGGTCAGTTGTGATGGTAGAAGGTCATTTGTAGCGAGATGCCCACCGAGCTATGAAGGCCCGGGTAACAGTCTCAGCTGTGCACTCCGTTACGGTAATGCCTTCTGGCACCTGGTGAAGCGGTCGACAGATGTAAGAATGTATACCAATCCGCTTGACGGAGGCAAAGGACCTACCTGGTTTAAGTGTACAAGTGAGATCCGGGAGTCCTAGGCGGGAATTAAAGCAAGTGAACTGCGGGTGTGACGAGGTACTTTGGAGCGCCAGCATTAAAGGCTGGCGCGAGCCCAGGTATGAAGATCTTTGTTTACGTGTATCCAAACGAAATTTTCGGCGACCCGTTTCAAAGATTGCATGGACATCGGAAGGTTGTAGTGAGTGTAGTGCGTAGATGAATGTGCATCTGTAGGAGCCGGGCACGTGGGATCTAGGACAACTTGTGGAATTGGTACAGAGAATGGCTCCTTCCGTGGTTTGGAGAGGAACAGGTTGCACATGCAGCGAAGTAGACTGCAGAGTGCGTTGGATGTTTTCGTCTTGAGCCTGAGCCGATGCCATCACGGCAAGGTCGACGTTAGGCAAAGACTGGAGAGGAAGGTTGACGCGGGAGAGAAAGCCGGCAACGGGATCGTCGGCACCCGAGAGAGGACGCATGTCACCTGTGAACTTCTTGAAAAAGTCGAGGGGTCTTGTTTCCCGTGTTAAGTGTTTGTCGCAAGCAGAGTTGAAAGTGAAAATGATGGTTTGTAGTCAGTGTAGACCATAAAGGCGTGGCCATCGAGTGTGTTTTGGAAGTAACACACAGCTAGGTAATTAGCGAGCGGTTCTCTGCCAAACGTGCTTTAACGGGGTACCGCTGGCTGCAAGCGCTTGGAGAAATAGCCAAGGGGTTGGCAGCCCCCACCAACATGTAGTTGGAGGACGGCTCCTACCGCGACGTCTGGGGCATCAATCGTAACAGAAATAAGTGCAGCCGCTTCGGAATAAGCGAGGAGTGCTATGTTGGCGATAGCATCCTTGAGCTCGGCGAAGACTGTCTGTGCTATGTAAGTGAAAAAGAACTCAAGTTCATTCACGTTAAGTAGGTCAATCAGAACCTGCATTCGCTTCGATAGTAGATGAACAAACCACAAAATCAACGGAGGTGCTTGAACAAAATTGGAGCTGGGAAGTCCTTGCTTGCCTGGAGCATATAATGAAGAACCACGATAATAGATGATGACAAGACGTAGCCTAGGAATCATACCGTTGATTTGCCGAGTTCACACTTAGTCAGGTTGACTGTGACCCGTTCTTGTTCAAGCGCTAGAAAAGAATTCGACGGTGATGGAGGTGCTCTTGTTCCCATGAACTGGGCACTAAAATATCCCCGAGGTAAGTATAAGCGAAGCCCAGGCCAAGGGGGGCATCGGGGATGAAGCGTTGACACGTTGCACAGTCCAAGAGGCTGCTTAAAATCCAAACAATACGAAAGGTGTGATAACGGCTTTTTTAGGGGTAGTATCTTGTATAGTTACCTGATGATGGGTACGAACAAGATCGGCCTTGCTGAAGATCGTCTTGCTTGTGATGCACTCGGTACCGTCTTGCATGTGTGAGATGGGATACCTAACTGGGACGGTTAGCGGATTGAGTGCGGCGTAAGCATCGCAAGAGTGTTAATTACCAGACTTATTGGTGAAGATCTGCAGGGGAGGGGACCATGGGCCGTCAAGGTGGCGGCTTATTCCAAGTTCATGCATGTGCTCAAACCGCTTTAGCCACCTTTGTTTGCTCGGATGATAGATGACGTAGATGACATGAGAATGGTAACCCCTTCGGTTGCATGTACTACGTGACTTGGGATGTCACATTCAAACTACCGTTCATTAGCTGAACTAGCTTGGCGTACTAGAAGAACAGATTGGTGTAGTCCAGCGAAGGCTGTGAAAGGCATATATATATATATATCTATATATATATATATGTATATATATATATATATGAAGGCCGAGACATGAAGGTGAAAACGTTCCATCATAAATATGCAGAGATGAACGTACAAAAGTTTATATAAAGAAAATAGCTGTAGAACAGACAAGATCTTAAAACGAAAGAAATGATTTACAAGTTACTAACCGAGGAGCAAGTTATTGTTTTTGGGCCGTCAAAGTCACGTGAAGGTTGCAGGATACGATTTCAACTGAACTAGTATATGGGAATCGGGCTCTAACCAATTGCGAAACCTTGGTTACGGGCCAAGGTTAAATAGAACAGCTGAAATCAAGAGGGAAATCGTGAGACTTTTATACTCAATATTAAGATTTCAGTAATAAACCGGAATACACTACATATGTTTATGAAGTTGTACGATACTCTAGGGTTTCCAGTGGAGTTGTTTACCGTAACCATAGTAACCTGTCCCCGTAACTTCTGAAGGGCGTAATTGCATCGAGATTGTAGAGATTGTGAAACGGTGTAATAGCTTAGCGGTTGGGAGGGTAATGAGTTTGTCCTTTGGAGCCGCGTAGGTGCAGGGCGCGGAGGTAATGTAAAATCTATAAGTGGTTCCGTAACAGTAATGCTACGAGCGTTTTCCAGTACATCAGGAGATTGATCTCTATTATTCCATGTGCGCATAAATCCGATAGAATGATTGATAAAAGCACTGACGAATGGGTGAGGTTTGGTTCATATGCCATTGTGTTAACAGATTGCAATTAACGGGACCTTGTCAGTGTTTAGCAGTGGAAATAAAAATGCCGGTTGCTTTGGTGCGAAAAACATGATCACATATCCTGGCCGTGCCAACTCGTGAGCGGTGACGAGGGCGCCTATGGACGAAGGAATACACTTTCCAGTCAATTTTGCGAGCAAAAGTAGTCATCACTTGCTGCTTGTAAAATGACGTCGCAGTCTCCAGTGAAACTTTATTCAAGCCCGCCCCTTTCGTCGCCAAAGCTTACAAGAAACGAACACAGCAAACCATTAAACCGAGCCACATCGTCCGCCATGAAGGCTGCTTCTAACGTGGCGCCACAGCGCTTTAATAACCATGGAAATGGCATTAAACAACAAGAGATGCGTTACCTTTGTCATCCATTTATATCACCAAATAAACGTATTTCCCATATACATTTTCCATTTATACATTTACACCTTCACAATCAAACTAG
>OX104071.1:11258077-11279154 GCA_944474145.2 Dicrocoelium dendriticum | reverse complement strand
GTTTGCATTACTTTTCAGTTGGACGGATATCTTTTCGTGCATGTTCTAATCTGCACTCGGCTGACCAGTTCCCTGCTTCTGACTGTTCCCCGACATCCGAGATGTAGTTACTCTAGGGTTTACATTCCAAACACTGTTCCCCTCATGCCGAGACCTTTCCTTGGCATGCTAACTGGCTTTCCATATAGCCGCTGCCGTCCTGAAAGCCTCTTATGACACGCATTACTGTTATTCACATGTCAAGTTGGCGGCCCAATTTCATCTTGCTGGCTTATCCGGACTCGTCTGAACGGTCTACTACCTTCTGACCCACTTCGGAATTCTGGGATTTAAGTGACTTAGGCTCTGCGGACGTAAAAATATAACCTTCACTTCAAAAGCATTGTTGGTCATGATTAACAATTATTATGACGTCCCCTTTCATTCCTAACATGTCGCTTTATGCCAATGCTCTCTTTCAGTATTTAGGTATAAATTATGCGGCTTTCTTTCTATGCGCTGACATTATTCTTGTACTAATGGTCTTCTTTCTTCGGACTACTATGTCCGTTTTTATCAAGTTTAAACAGACCCAACGGTCTGTTTGCATCACTCGGAGGCTAACTGCCGTTTCGTTCAGCCACTTTCGTCCTAAACTGCTGCTTTTATGATGACAATCATTACATTATACTTTGCTATATTTGGCGGCCTAACTGCATTTTGCTGACTTACCTGGTTTTGGCTGAACGCTGTCTTTTTCTGACCTCACGGAATTCTGAGATATAACTGACCTAGTTACAGCTGACGCAACGCTCTGTTACCCTCCCCTTAATTACATCACCAGGCATTATTAATCTTGCTTTTTATTTACAAGGATGAATCAGCACTTAAAGTAGGCCGGCGGCTTTTCCACGTCTCCTCAATAGAACCTGTTCTACTGACCCGTTCTTTCCTTCTTGTGCTTTCTTATGCCTTCCTCCTTCATTCGACGCTAACTTACATGCGTTGGTCTCTGACTTCTTACATTCCTACCAATTTAAGACTAAGGCAACACGTCCCTGTCGCTCTTTCTGAGTGCTATTCTTCCCCATAATCTGCAAACCTCGTTCTCCTTTCTCTGGTTCCAACCGATTAAGCATATGCTCACCAGGACCTCTCAAACTCTACTTTCTTCATCTTTAATATTTTGGAACAATCTTTTATTCTCTACTGATTCATGTTCTGCTTGCTTCTCGTCGCATTTCGCCACTTATGTTACATATATATGCGGTAGTTAAATAACAATTACATGTATAGGGGTACAGTAGTTAGTCATCGCCGCAATTGATCGACTGCATTCCAGACGCATCCCTTTCTTGTCTTTGTGGCTGTTTCTGTTCATTTCCTTTATTTTCCCGAGTTTGTCACAGGTACAGCGACACGCAACCAAGGAATTGTCCATCGTTGAGACAAGAAAACAAGCCACACGGTTCCCTTATCTGAACATAAGCGGAAGATTATCAACCCTTTTACAACTTACTAACCGGACAAATCCTTCGTTATCATGCACGGATACAAATTTCCGAGGCTTGAACCCTTGGGTCTAGTTTGCTTAACGCTATCTCTTCTACATTGCTCTTGTCTGGTGAACTACTTTTGACTTCGGAAGAAACATTTTCCTGCGACACAAAGCTAGAACAATTAGTCATTATGAGCTCTTCAATCCGCGTTGACCGCTCATTTTGCCCTGGATTCCTATATTTCTAAGCGATTTTACTACATACCCCAGGGGATCGCGATTCTTTCTTTGGAACCATATTCTATCCTTCAAGCCTTCAACAACGCAAGAAATTTCAATGTATATCCCTCGGAGACTTTATGTGATTCTGCAGTGGATCAACACTTCATATTCAAAAAGCATATTTAGTTCCCTACCTCACAATCGGGCACAGGACAGGACTCAGGAACGCAATAAGCACCCGGCCATCGCATCAGCCGTCAGAAAATGGAATACAACCAGGCTGCGAATAACCGAGCAAACAATCATTCAACCAGAGACATAGCCAGTTACAGCTTGCCATTCAATGGATTGGCGGCAGTATTTCAGGACGTGGTGGGTTTTCTCTTGGCAAGCGTTCTACTTATAAAAAGCCACAAATGTCCGTTTAACAACACTGCAACGTGGCGAACGTGACTCGCCACAGAATAAAGTCACAGCCCAAAACTTCCCACTGGCAGGCCAATTATCGTCACCATTCTAGGTTGCTTCGTTACACTGGAACTTCTGCATCTGCATATACTGCCGTATTTTGCTTTCTACGATATCACCGTGGACCAATACGTTGCTTATGCACGAACTCACTGTATTGTCATATCTCTCCTGAGCGTGCTCTTCTATTAACTTCCAATGGATCACTCAGGATTCTCAACCTATTATTAGCCAACGTCCCGGTTTCACGGCAGCCAAAGTATTATCTCGCATTTTCACTATCGTGCAGTTCCAAGCATGGACATATGAACAATTTTCTACTGCCACTGTTACAGTTGCCATGAAATGTCTGTACAGCTGTACATATCTGCTCACACCTCCATGGGCGTGCCCTGCATAGTCAAGCATAAAATACTTATTTATTTATTTATTTATTTATAAATTGTTTGATTCCTGTTGGGGTGATAAAGGTGAAGCTGTTGGTTTACTCAAAGGAAGCGTCGTGTAAAGGGGATGATCAAATGATCGTGTAAATTAGGTATTGAAACATTGTTAGGAATATTGAGGCACTTGTGTATGGAACGGCATGCTCAGACGTCTACTTGTTTCGATCGTTCAGGCGCTTAGAATGTAATGTCTTCATAGGCAGCTAACTACACGGGGCTTTTGTCAAAAAGGTATTGAGTGCATGTCAGTGCCGCTATGAGCAGCGTCATTGCTATTTCCGTACTTCTGTTTGCATTCAAGGGTATGAGCCAAGAGACAAGTGGGGGTCGCAGGTAAATCCTCTTTGGATTACATTTTCCCATTTAGGCTAAGAGGTGACTCAACAGGCTGATGTGGGATCCTTAGGATTTCCTTACTAACAAGCAGAAGACGGCGAAGCGAGAAGTAGATTAAAGCCAGGAGAATACCCCAAATATATACGTGGAAGCAAACAATGTAAATAGTGCTTATGTTACTTTCAATATAGTACCGAGAACAACTGAGGTATGCTGCGCAAAGAATCATTTGCAGAAGTCGTTGATTTTGTTAGTCCGAAAAGATCCGTAGCGGCAGACAATCAGCCAGTTGGCAGTAAAAGAAGAGGCTTACTGCTAAAAGGGTCCTATGAACTGCTGAAGATCGTTCCTGCATTTTACTGCCATTTTGTTTACACTTGTTTACACATTCCGTTTATGTTTCGTGCGTCTTTTCGGTTTCCTTTTCGATGTTACACGTTTGAGGACCAGTTTCTGCGCGCTAGTTCTTCATTTACCTTCGTAGTAAAGTTGTGTATGACGTGATCCTTAGCCACCACAGCTGGACTACACCGACTTTCCGTTAAGGTTATCCGCATAATAGTATACAACTGTGATTGCGTTGGCTCCTTCCCACTATTCTGCAGCACATTTGCGTGTAAACTCTACGCCTTTATCCTTTTTCAAAATCTATTTTGATATTTGTTAAACGCTGGAGTAGCTGCGCTTTCTGCTCATAGGTACAAGTTGTCTACCTTTCCTACACCCCCTAATAAGATTGCTGGTCATAATGGCTGTGAATGGTTATAGGATGGAAGAAGTGCACAGTACTCGTGGACGTGTGAGGCTTAACCATTTGTAACGTCCACCGCGAACGTTGAATAACGCGTAGCCAAAGATCCCGAAATCAAAACAAGACGGATCACAAATACTACGGTACTATTAAAATATATACAGTTGTTAATTGGGACATACTTCAATTGTTCAGTAGCCCGGTATATGCAAGTCGACAACACGGTGTCAGTAAACAATAAGAGGGACGAGTTGCTTACGCCGGACAAATCAAGGGAGCAAATCACCGCACCTGAGTGCTACGAGCATTAAGGCTAATGGTTTTGACCAATCAAGGAATAGTCCAATCACAGGGTGAGAGTTTACTGGCACACACAAATATGGCGTTTGGACAAGCGACCAGTGAATGGGGGAGTGGGTGCGACACGTGCTCCGGGCTGAACGTGTCCTGTTCGGCGAAGAGTAGGGTTGAAGATCCAAGGTCATCGGTAGACGCACACGCACGGAACCAGTGCCGGTGATTGGCATGCACACACAGACACACATACAACGCTAACAATGGGAATGTAAGCAGGCGCACATGAAAGCTGGTCGAGATCCATAAACGATCGGCCCTTTGTAGACTAGACCACGAAACGAAGAGTGGAAGAATTTCATGGGTAAATAAGCGCGTTACACCATTGGTTCCATGTATCTAAATTGGAGCGGCCTGCGCCTACTCACCGCCTTTTTTACTTCCGGTACGCGTGCTTTCTCACAGTGCTAGCCAGGAATGTCGCTGCTGTGTACAGTTAAGTTCTGATGTGACTGTTTTTCCTTGTGAACACATGGATACAGCGAGCGAGCAAGGAAATCAATGGAGGCGCGCGCTACAGATCGCATTAACGGGTACTTGCTGGTTACTCAGCTTTTGGCTGCGGCAAAGGAGAAACCTTAGCTGAACCAACGAGTCATTTATTTTGGACGTGTATGGACCATGTATGTCAAGTATACTGGCTTGCTGTACATGCTACAATTTTTGTTGAGTTAACCCTGCAGCATAAGCGTTTGTCCCTGAAGGACTGCGCTTTGAAACAGAAAAGTGCCGGCAGGATCCGTTTATGAAGAATGCCTCCCAACCAATGCTTACAAGTCGTATCTCTTAGCGCTTACACCTAAGCGTGTAGAGCGAATAAAGTTGTAGGTGCTAAAGTGGAAGCCGCACTTTTTCCTCTATGGATGCAGGCGCCGTGTGGCTGTCTTCTTGGGGCCTCATTGACTGGCAGTGCAAAACTGGATGCCGCCAGCACTGTGGGTACATGTGTACTTATGTTGGTTAGGTTCGTAAATCTGCGTTTGCATTTTTGACTGCTTTTTAGCGTCTCTAACTGGGGAAGTGACAAGTGTTGTCTGCGGATTGGATATGGTTGGTCAGGTAATCACTGGTCCGTGACTACAGTTTGGCGCGTGGCTCAGCTTACACTTCTCAATATTGTTAAACAAGCCTTTGTGGCCCGTATTGGTGGGGCGCGCGCTAAGCGAAAGCTACTTACTTTCGGAACACTACCGCTGAACCATTTTCCAGCAATGGTTTTAAGGCAAACCACCGAGCTTGCGCAAAAGAGTGGTTGCTTGTCCAGCTGGTGTATATTGTATGGGCCCTGACGTCAAAACGGATAATAACTTTTAAACTCACGCAAAACAGCTTGGAACCTCGACGAATGAGATATCATCAACGACATCGGGAAGTATTCATTGGCAAAGTGGACGTCGTAGAGATCCATAGTAAGGTTATGTTAGCAAAACGCTTACGGTGTTCACTCTAAATTGGAACAATTGTGGCAATTCCCAGTGGCGAGTTACGTATAGTTTGCGTGGTGTGTTCTAACCCTGTAATAGGATGTTGGGAGATGGGGAGTACAACAAAACAAAAGAGTTGAAACCAGTTGTCCAGACCCCAGGAATATTCAGTTTGGGAATACAATAGTATGATTACAATTAACCAGGCTCTGCACATTCTCATAAAAATGGGAACACTTCCTGTCTCAAACCTACATATATTCAACACGGCCAACCATACGACCTGTCTGGTGCCACCACATTTGGGATATAAAATAAACACACAGCGATAACGGAATATACAACGATGTGCATGGGAATAGGGCATCATTACATGTCTGCCATTGCACACCGTACCTTGCCACGTCACCTGGGTTTTCCAGCCATGCTTGTTCGTACTCATTGCGACACTAGTTTGATGGCTGGCAAAGCCAGACCAGTGCTCACTTTGAAAGTATCGCCTTCACTCTTACGGCCCAAGTCATAAGCTGTCCGCCGTGCTTTCGCTTCCACTCGACATCTGCATGCGCCAAGCGTGCACGGTTAGGTAAACGCTGAGTAGTTTGTGAAGCATCTTCTTAAGGCGCCGAGGTATATGCAGTGAACTTAAGTTGCACAGTGGCTGGCGATGTGGTCTGTTCAGAAAATCCTACGCTGAGCCTCCTAATTATCCATGAGATGCTGCTATCGTGTGCCAGCAATGTTCTTAAGGCAGCGCTGACGACACTATTGACGTCAAACATCCTTTACGTAAACAGGCCAAGTATGGCAGACATATGGCAGAACCTCTCTCACTGTGGCATTCTGAACCCGCCTTTTCAGGGCTAGATTCAGATTGCCTAATTGCCAGCGATGGCGGATGGTAGCAAGGCAACCCAACTCTTGGGAAATGGTAAGGAGAGCGCCGCTGTTGCGACGGCAGCCTCCAAGTTTAACGAAGTTGGCTTCCACTTTTAACGCAGAACCTAAAAGATTAAAGGTCGGAGCAGTACCTAACCAATCATGCGTAAACGCCTGCAATTTGATGGTGCGTACGAAATCCCAAGCTGGGAGATTGACACCTCCAATCTACATTGGACCTTCTGATGAGTCTGTGATGATGCGGAACTTAGGGGTGTCGTCTATACGCTCCAAATCCCGAAGTCATTCCCCGGAGGGAGCTCGATGTAGCTAAGTCTACATTCCTCCAAAGCATTCTTCAGGATTTGGTCCATTATGATACTGAACAAGTAGGGTGTGGTTGGGTAGCCCTGCCACACCTCACTGGTGATAATAAAGGTTGGCGAGCCTACTACGTATACCCGCACGGTGCTTAACTATTATAAGTTCAGTGGTTTGAAGAACGAAGAAATAGTTCTCGGGCACTCCTTTACTTAGTAGACATCTAGTTTGAGTAGCTCTGTCAATCGAGTCAAATGCGACTTGTATGTTTAAGAAGCAACGACCGTTAACCGACTTAATGTTTACGATGTTGGAGTACTTGACGGAAAACCTTTGAGGGTATACCCGCGACGATCATCTGGCCACGGAACCAACACATGAGGTTAGAATTATCTGCCCTTCGCAACCTTGACGCAACAAAGTTAACCGGAAAACTAACCAAAGCAATACAAGTCCCCTGAGTCGTCCGACTTCGACAACTCCAATCTCTTGCGGTCGTCTCCGAAGAAGACAACTACACAGTTATAGGAAACAAATTAGCGAAACATGACTGCGGGTAACCGCAAGGACAAGAGGTCAGTTGCATCCCTGTCCATGTCACATCACCGGCCAGCAGTGTTCCAGAATGTGATGGGTTTGCGTCTGACAAGCGTACTTCCTACAACACGCCATAATTGTCTGTTTAACAACAGGGCGACGTGGCGGATAGGACTTGCCACTCAATAAAGCCCTTGCCCCAACCACGCATTGGCAAGTTGACCGATACCAGATATTACAAATTCTGTGCACATAGTTGCCGGCATACGACTACAACTACAGTTTGATCAGTGACGTGCCACTATTCTCGGAATAGTTTTGCAGTTTTCTCTTCGTGCTTCGCTCACTTGACCCTCACTGCGTACACAACCACATCGGACTAATTCCGCACCAACATACTCCACTTTAATTTCTAATTCTACACTACATCTCGCATTCTGTGAGGATAGGCTGCATTCAATATTTGGGCATGTGAGCACACGCTACGGACTACAGCTGTAATACTCCCGCACTTGGTCCTGCAAATCATGCCAGCGTCAAAAATATTGCACTACGCTGATCATTCCCAAAAGGTGTGCTTCGCTTTGTCGCAAATTAAATATTAATTTATTTACTTATTTAGGTGATTGATGCAATCCTGCTTGAACGAATTCTCTGTTCGCATACTACTCTCATCCACCTTAAAAACAGGTGGCAGGCGTCTTGGAAGCAACGCAGATGATACTAATCCTTCTGGGTATGGCGCAGTCAGTAGGTAAACACATTTTAATACTGGCACGATATCTGCTAGGCTCCCGATAGCTGGGATAACCTGCGTGACCTAAATCTCTTGGACGGAGCAGCTAACTGGTGGACAACTAATGGGCCTTCATCCATAGAAGGTGCTGGAGGGAATTACTTTAAGTCAAGGGTCCTGTAGCGCTGTATGAAGCAAAGCTCATGGGCAACGTCAGCCCCAGATAGCGCCGAGCGTCCGAGCACAAGGGAGCACACTAGCTTCCCAATGGGAACTCGTCGGTACTACTGTTCACTTAAACTGCTGCTCAAAATGCTGCGACCGAAGCTCAACATAGCTTTTCTGCAGTACACGGTCTCCCCTTCTTTTCGCATAAACCTTCCCCTGCTGTCAGACTGTTGCCGACAGTAGGTCGCAGCAGGTGGTAAACTTAAGAAAATTTTTTGAGGTGATTACTTGCTCCAGCTAACTGACCCGCTGCGCCCTCCAGGCCTCGTGATTTTCACCGAGGAGCTGTTTGAGCTCAGCGTTAATAGCCCTGCGTAGTGAATAGTGTTTAATATCAGAAGGAACTCTTAGCTGGGCTTAGTTAGGGAGTTGCGCACAGCAACAGTGGTTGACAGAACGGATCTTGAAGACACCGATCAGGGTTACATAGTTGTGCATAGCGCCACTTATGTGTCCAGTGCGCTACAATGCTTTGCACGAGGCCGTCTTTAGCTTTGAAGCCATTGCACCGTAAAATGTGTGGATAACGTTCTGTGCAGTTAGCTTATATAATTCAAGCCGGCTATGGCAAAGATTTTGAGGCCCACCAAAAGGTTACGCAAACATATAACACACCAGCGCATGCTCCGAATTGAGGTGGTATTCCATATGGATTTGCCATTCCCTAACCAGCTTCGTCAGCGGTAAAGGATGAGATTGGCTCAATTGCTTTCAACTGCTAGACAGTTGTTGGTGGCCACCAGGTGACGTTGTGGCATCAGTATCCCGAAAGCTTGTTCTCTAGAGAAAGAGGCCGTCAGCGGCGCCAAGCTGGCGTAAACGGTCACTTTTATCTTTTCTGAGAAGACCTTTGTCCATTTGACCAACGAGTTAACGTTCGTCAACCCTAAGTCTAAATAACACGGTGAGAAGACAAGTGTTGCACGACGATATCATCTCGCGCTTCACGCTTACATGCGAACAAGCGTATTTTACTGATTACGAAAGGGAAAAGCAATGAATTGGGTAATGGAATAAATGGAAGAGAAAAAGGTATGTGCTCCAACAGGATCAAAAGTTTTGAGACGAGTGACGCTCTTCCCAAGGAAGCTAGAGGCTAACAGTCAGTGGTTGGTGTACAGCTAGGTCCGGACAACCTTGGTTAATTGCCACTGCCACCACATGTTTAGATCCGAATTGTCAGCCTCATCGATTGCCAGACAGTTTTTTGTAGTGAGGCATAAATTTGTCTCGAACCTGGCGGGTTAGGTTATGTACCGTACTGAAAAAGCCATGGTACTGGAGTTTGAGAAGGATGCAGCAATTAATCGCAGTCGTCCAGATCAAGGTGTAATAAACAGCTGCATGTCACCCTCAAGCATATTTGGGGATGAAGACACTCGTATCAAAGGCAATACTGTTAGGTTTAGTGCACTTTTGTTTTTTTATTCCAAGCCAGACACATGTTTGAATCATTGAATTCCCCATTTCCTGCTCGTTAATGCTCGCTCGTTTGCGGATAATCAGGACGTGTGAAATGATATCAAAGGAAATTGCCGATAGGACTCGGTTATGTTCACGATTAGCATTACGAATACTTGGGCCGAATTGGGCGGATTTGATGCATAAGGGATATTAAAGAGGATAAATGAACCAGAAGTGATGAGATGGTGAAGCGGAGATGCGCCTTTAGGGTTTAACAGAAGAAGTCATTGTCATCAGACTTTCCAAAACAGTGATGGCAAGCATATGGATTATGTCAAATAGCTGGAGTTAGTTACTGCGATTCGTTGCGGACTTGTGGCAAAATATGTGGAAATTATCAGCAGCGTTATGCGAAAGTGTGAACGCCGGATTTGATTTTACGGTGAAAAGGAAAAACATTCATTATGGATTATTGTGGCTCTCGGATATATGGGACCCTATGCGCAGAGTCATCAATAGTCTTAAACATGTCAGTGAGCAAATGATAGATCAGAGCTGACTAAGGTCCTGAAAAGTTTTGCCGAGTAGTTTTGAGAAAAGCATTGATAAGTACGAGGGAGGTAGCTCAAAAGCAGGTACGTTATGATTGCCTAGTGAAGAAGCCTGTCGTTATGGAACAGTGAAGCTTTCGGTCTGTTCTGAAGCTCTTGATCAGAGACACTATTAGACTTAAAAGTCAAAGGGTGAGGGATATGCCAGTCGTTACCATGATTCCGGCCTGTTCTGTCGTGCGTACTGCGAATTTGGCCCAAACATCCTTGGAGTGTGAACAACTGCTTTTAACTTGGCTTGTCGTACTTTAATGGTTCCGAAGGCAAATAAAGTACCTGGAGTTAATTTCCCGGGCCTAATATACCTAGCTTTCATTTATAATATAATTAGTAGCGCTCATGCAACTTACCTACTTGTTATTGACATAATTTTACTACCTGCTTGACCAAAGATATGTGGTAGGATGGCTTAATAACTAAATGAATAATTGACGTTTTATTCTTTGCTGCTCGAGTGAAGCCATTAAAGGCATGATCATAGTAACTGTACTACAATGGATCATTAACGTGCAACAGTATTATTGGCTTTTAATATATGTGGATCCATAAATGCAGGTATGTATATAGGTTTGTTGCTAGTGTTTGTAAATCTGTTACTGTTCTTTTGAGTTGGTTCGACCGCGTCGCCGTTGTCTGAAGGAATGTTTGCGGTGGGCGCGTTTGATAACCTTGCCACCGCTTCACTTGTCAGGCGTTGCATTGAGCTGCTTACAGTGCATACCTAGGCAGTAAATGGTATCTTCCGGGTCCACCAAATTGCTGTACAGTTGGACGTTTATGACATTAAATCGATCTACAACCATCAGAGCGCAGCTTAATTGCAAACATTATGGTTATTTTGCTGCTGACATAGTTTAACAAACTGGTGAACATATTGAACGCTTGTGAATGCAGAGTGTTGTATCAGACACATCTAGCTGCAGCTTGCTAGTTGAGAGGCAATTGCTTTGAGGAGCTTTCCATGGGATATCTTTTCTTCAAACAACTTCAAACCCCAAGGCTTTTAAGCTACATTTGAGAATAGACGTCCAGGTAGTAGTCGAGCCAGAAGAAACTGTGTATAGACGGTCTAAAGATAGCAAGGCGACCGGTATTCGAAAGGTACAGGAGCATACAGCTCCAGTGAAGTTGCCCAATGAACACAAGCAGCTCAACAGCGAACAGGTTGCACACAAGTCACCGTCAATTTATCCAAAGTGGTATAATTAATTATTCAGTTGTGGGCACGTTAGGGAAGGTTCTGGATGACCGTAAATCAACCACTGGCATTCTGAAAACTTCGTAAAGTTTTATCTTACGGGTAAGTTAATAATCATTTGCAAACCGCCACAGAACCTAAGCGTAACCTCTGCGATTTAGGTTAAACTTTTAGTTACGTGGTTAAATAAGTAGTTAACTTTACTTATGAATAATTAACCGGTTAATGTATTTTTCTTTCTTTAGCACGGCAACCCGGTGTCACAACTTGTATATTTTCGGTGCGTTTGACTCAGCAGTAGTGGCCGAAGTAACTATCACGTGTCCACTAAGAAAGTCACACTTCTTACCTTCCAGCCTTACCTAGCTTCTGGTTTAATATAAACTTAACTTCATTTCAACGCCCTGTATTCAAAGAATACGCTAAGTACCATAGTGGTAACATCAATCCTTAAGCAGCAGACTCATTGGTCACAAATTTGTCAACGGTTTCCAAGGGCACACCAAAACCGAGCGTCTACTTAGCTTGGGTATATAGTCAATACACTTCGACAAGTTCGAGGGGATTAACCCTTACTTATTTAATTTTAATGGAATGCTGAAACGGTCTTGATAAGATTAATTAGCCCAGCTTTGTGGCCATGTCTTCGCCGTCATCCAATGAACTTACATACATGGCCGACAGGACCTTCCCTCCGTTGCAAAGCCATGGGTACACATAGGAGATGTCCCTCCCCCACCGCACTGCTTTCCACAATCCTCGTCCCACGAAAATGTCCGCGCGTCCTCATCGGCTACGCTTAGCCAGGCAGTCGTGGCAGTCCGCAAGCTAGGGCGGATGACTGTTTCTTGGATTTGAAAGAGGCTTGATCCGGCCGGCAAGTCGTTAGGGATTGCGTTGTGCCGGTTGGCGGGTCCCTTTAGAGTTACCCTGGCTGTTCCGACAATTCAGATTCTGGAAGGTAGAACACAGAAGGAGTGGGCAAGTGTAGAGTTGGTGGCTGGGCGCCAGCAAGGGAACAAGGCACGCTTGATGAAAGAATAAGCTTTTCTGGTGTTTTCGCGCAACATAGTATCTTGTTTGCCTACATTTGCAATGTATGCCTGAAAAGTTTGCTTTTTGGCCACCTACGACGTACCTAGTTGTTGAGGGGTACTAGTGGCTATAAAGAGCATTTATAGATAGCTATGCCTATTAAGAACGCATACCGCTTCGCTGCATTTTACATTTGCTTGCCTTTGTCCTGATATCTGCATGGAAAACAGCAAGCCACTTTTAGCGGATAAATACTGGCTTTATTCGTAGACCGCCATACAATTGCGAAAAACTCATTAACTACTGCACGTATTGCTTTGCTTTTACTTAACGTAACCAGCAATAAAAGCTTGTTCCGGGCAGCTTATAGTTGTGCTGCCTTACGCAGTATTCTAGCCTCAAAAAAGCATTTTTCTGCTAAGGTTCACTCAGGTTAAAATTTAGCACCAAAAATCAAATTCCGCGCAAGGAAATTTTGGTTATATTTTTGTTATTTGGTAGTTTTCTAGTAAAGTACGCCGCCTTAGAATCGCCCTTAACAAACCCATTTTATTGTTATCTGCGTTTCACGAAATTATTTTTAACCTTTTCCTATTCCTTATAATTCCGCCGCGCTTAGGTCTTTTCATGCGCGCACCAATGATTTTGACGACTGCGCGGGTCGAAATTGTCCAAAGAATATACAATGAATTTGTGGTGAAATGATTCCTGCCTCCAAAGAATACCTGCACAATTACGGCTCTGCCAAACTTTCACAACGAAACAACCAAGGAGCTCAATATTGTCTGAAGGAACCAGAAGAATTTCAAAGTGGGCGCCTACGCCCAAGTTATCTGTTCACCAAACAATGCTAATGCTTTCATAATTGCCAACCATGAACAAACATATGTTCCTACTTCCATGCAAAAGCATAGGATTAACGTAACCAGTGATCTGATCCTTTATAGGCGCAGCTTCTAGCCAGTCTATACACGTCTATTTATTTATTAGGATGATATCAGTTATCGCCGATTTCGCAAAACATTTGTAGACATGACGCACAAGTACCACTAAAGGTGATAAGACTTGTTACTGGAAATGGCAGTTTATAAAAAAATCTGTACAACGGCGCGGATCTTTGACCTGTCCACCGTGGCGGTCGGTTGCCTCCGGTTAACGCGGAGTAGGTTGTGGGCCAAGGGGAAAGAGGGAGTCTGAAAATCCAGTGCTCCAGTGGTCACCGCAGATACGGTGCTTGTGTGATAGCACCAGGATAAGTTGTAAGTGGTTTTTCAAAAAAAGCCACTTTAAGGCAGTCGGTGGACACAGTTGCTCGGTGAGCATTCTGGTCTCAATTTGGATGTTTCAGCGTCCATTACAGAACTCCAAGGGGGCCAGTATATGGAGTCTAGAGGGGACGATGCACTGCGTTGGTACGGAAGCAGACTTGTGTGCAGGTAGAGAGTCCGCTGTGCATTTACACACCGCTAGTCTGCTCACATGACTGAGCCGAGCTTAGTGAACACACGTTGAGCTGTGATGGACGCAAAGTTAGGTGGAATCATAAGTGACGTTGCGGGAGGCGAAACGAATCATGCTAGTAGTTTCAGCGTTTTGCTGTAAATCAGGCCTGCTGCTGCACATGACTAGTCAACGTTGGTACTGCTGCGAATGCCTAAATAACGAGCGAAACGTTTTCGCCCCAACTAGGGTGAGGGAAGAGGCAAAGCGACGCATTTAGCTGTCTATGAAAGCGTTCAACTAACTCGTTGGCTGCTGGGTGATACGCTGTGGTATGAATGCGGCGGCAGCCTAAAAAGTTGCAGAACCTATCGAACTGTGAATATTTGATAGTCCACTCTCGGTCAGTTGTGATGGTGGAAGGTCATTTGTAGCGAGATGCCCACCGAGCTATGAAGGCCCAGGTAACAGTCTCAGCTTTGCACTCCGTTACGGTAATGCCTGCTGGCACCTGGTGAAGCGGTCGACAGAGGTAAGAATGTATACGAATCCTCTTGACGAAGGCAAAGGACCTACCTGGTTTAAGTGTACAAGTGAGATCCGGGAGTCCTAGGCGGGAATTAAAGCAAGAGAACTGCGGGTGTGACGATGTACTTTGGAGCGCCAGCATTAAAGGCTGGCGCGAGCCCAGGTATGAAGATCTTTGTTTACGTGTATCCACACGAAATGTTCGGCGACCCGTTTCAAAGATTGCATGGACGTCGGAAGGTTGTAGTGAGTGTAGTGCGTCGATGAATGTGCATCTGTAGGAGCCGGGCACGTGGGATCTAGGACAACCTGTGGAAGTGTCACAGAGAATGGCTCCTTCCGTGGTTTGGAGAGGAACAGGTTGCACATGCAGCGAAGTAGACTGCAGAGTGTGCTGGATGTTTTCGTCTTGAGCCTGAGCCGATGCCATCACGGCAAGGTCGACGTTAGGCAAAGACTGGAGAGGGAGGTTGACGCGGGAGAGAACGCCGGCAACGGGATCGTCGGCACCTGAGACAGGACGCATGTCACCTGTAAACTTTTTGAAAAATTCGAGGTGTCTTGTTTCCCGTGGTAAGTGTTTGTCGTAAGCAGAGTTGAAAGTGAAGATGATGGTTTGTAGTCAGTGTAGACCATGAAGGCGTGGCCATCGAGTGTGTTTTGGAAGTGCCATACAGCTAGGTAATTAGCGAGCTGTTCTCTGCCAAACGTGCTTTAACGGGGTACCGCTGGCTGCAAGCGCTTGGGGAAATAGCCAAGGGGTTGGCAGCCCCCACCAACATGTTGTTGGAGGACGGCTCTTACCGAGACGTCTGGGGCATCAATCGTAACAGAAAGAAGTGCAGTCGCTTCGGAATAAGCGAGGAGTGCTATGTTGGCGATAGCATCCTTGAGCTCGGCGAAGACTCTCTGTGCTATGTAAGTGAAAACGAACTCAAGTTCATTCATGTTAAGTAGGTCAATCAGAACCTGCATTTGCTGAGCGCCGCACTGAAGCTGCTTCGATAGTAGATGAACAAACCACAAAATCAACGGAGGTGCTTGAACAAAATTGGAGCTGGGAAGTCCTTGCTTGCCTGGAGCATATAATGAAGAACTACGATAATAAATGATGACAAAAAGTAGCCTAAGAACCATACCGTTGATTTGCCGAGTTCACAGTTAGGCAGGTTGACGGTGACCCGTTCTTGTTATAGCACTGGAAAAGAATTCGATGGTGTTGGAGGTGCTCTTGTTCCCATGAACTGGGCACTAACATATCCCCGAGGTAAGTATAAGCGAAGCCCAGGCCAAGGGGGACATGGGGGAAGAAGCGTTGGCACGTTGCACAGTCCAAGAGGCTGCTTAAAATTCAAACAATACGAAAGGTGTGATAACGGCTTTTTTAGGGATAGTATCTTGTATAGGTACCTGATGATGGGTACGAACAAGATCGGCCTTGCTGAAGATCGTCTTGCTTGTGATGCACTCGGTACCGTCTTGCATGTGTGAGATGGGATACCCATCTGGGACGGTTAGCGGATTGAGTGCGGCGTAATCATCGCAAGAGCGTTAATTACCAGACTTATTGGTGAACATCTGCAGGGGAGAGGACCATGGGCCGTCAAGGTGGCGGCTTATTCCAAGTTCATGCATGTGCTCAAACCGCTTTAGCCACCTTTGTTTGCTCGGATGATAGATGACATAGGTGACATGAGAACGGTAACCTCTTCAGTTGCATGTAGTGCGTGACTTGGTATGTCACATTCAAAATACCGTTCATTAGCTGAACTAGCTTGGCGTAGTAGAAGAACAGATTGGTGTAGTCCAGCGAAGGCTGTGTAAAGCATATATATATATATATATATATATATATATATATATATATATATATATATATATATATATATATATATATATATATATATGAAGGCCGAGACATGAAGGTGAAAACCTTCCATCATAAATATGCAGAGGTGAATGTACAAAAGTTTATATAAAGAAAATAGCTGTAGTACAGACAAGGTCTTAAAACGAAACAAATGATTTACAAGTTACTAACCGAGGAGCAAGTTATTGTTTTTGGGCCGTCAAAGTCACGTGAACGTTGCAGGATACGATTTCACCTGAACTAATATATGGGAATCGCGCTCTAACCAATCGCGAAACCTTGGTTACGGGCCGAGGTTAAATAGAACAGCTGAAATCAAGAGGGAAATCGTGAGACGTTTATGCTCAATATTAAGGTTTCAGTAATCAACCGGAATACACTACATATGTTTATGAAGTTGTACGATATTCTAGGGTTTCCAGTGGAGTTGTTTATCGTAACCATAGTAACCTGTCCCCGTAACTTCTAAAGGGCGTAATTGCATCGAGATTGTAGAGATTGTGAAATGGTGTAATAGCTAAGCGGTTGGGAGGATAAGGAGTTTGTCCTTTGGAGCCGCGTAGGTGCAGGGCGCGGAAGTAATGTAAAATCCATAAGTGGTTCCGTAACAGTAATGCTACGAGCGTTTTCCAGTACATCAGGAGATTGATCTCTATTATTCCATGTGCGCATAAATCCGATAGAATGATTGATAAAAGCACTGACGAATGGGTGAGGTTTGGTTCATATGCCATTGTGTTAACAGATTGCAATTAACGGGACCTTGTCAGTGTTTAGCAGTGGAAATAAAAATGCCGGTTGCTTTGGTGCGAAAAACATGATCACATATCCTGGCCGTGCCAACTCGCGAGCGGTGATGAGGGTGCCTATGGACGAGTGCAGAATAGAAGAGGCCAAGTTCACAAGTGCGGAACTTGTGGTCAGACCACCTCACTTGAAGGTGCTTTCCGAAATGAGGTAGTGTCCATTTTTGCCGCACATCCTTGCTGCCTTCCGCGGGTTTACGGTTAGGCGAAGGATCAAATTTACTTTTCTCCTCTTCTCCGAGGTCTGAAGTTAGCAACAGAAACTAACCAAAGATCCCATCTGGTCGGTTTGTCTGCGACCCAATAAACCTACAAAGACAAAAGTGGATCATATCAGATCCCCAACACACTTACTCCCAGCATGGTCTATGTTACTGGACAGTTTGATCTGGATGGCCTTATTTAGAGGATTGAATCAGCCACGGCCTGTCTAAAAAAGGCCTTCAAAACAAATGATTACCACAACTTATCTGAATCACTCCAAAACTACCTAACCCTCGCGCCCGCCTGTCAAGCGTCCAATCGCTCGCTTATGTCATGTCAGCAATCGCAAGCTGCTCCATTGACGACGCAACTTGACCCCACGTGATACTAATTAGGTGGTTAGGGTCTAACTTGCTCCAGCAAAAGGTTTAGCGACAGTGCTCCAGGAGGTAGTGGGTTTTCGGCTGGCAAGCCTTCTCCCTATAAAACGCCACTGATGTCTGTTTAACAGCACTGCGACGAGGCGGATGTGACTCGCCTGTAACCAAAGTCGCGGCCCCATGATTACCCAACCAATCAACCACACTCCCACCACGGACGTATATCCACTATTCTCATACCATCCACGCGATCCATCACGATTGTATTGGCACATATTCAAACCTGAATAACAGATATACACATGCCCTTTTACATATATGTATGGACTCTCAGCTCCAAGGTTCATAGCTTTCTTGCGCCGTGTTTTATACCTTCCCCAGAATTTACTTGTACCCTTGACATGATCATGTCTACAGCTAGGTGTCTCGCACTGCATGATAACAAAGACTTTATTTATTTATTTATTCACTTCACATTAATAGCCATAGACTGCGTAAAGGAGCTTGCCGGAGGTGAGGCAGGACTTCTGCAATGGTGCATGTAAATTGTTAATAGTCACCAAAATGAGTCAACTACAGAGACGTCACAAAGACGTGGTAAAGAGTTACAAGTTTACAAAGTTTGCTGGAATAAATGAATAAATATGGTGACCAAATAACAGAGGCTGATGTATTAATGGTTTATGACGTTCAACCCAATCATAAATATTCCAAAGCTTGCGGGTGCGCATGTAAATCGCAAGTAACCCACGAAGCGTGAACACTGATAAATGGTGTGTGCGCCGTGAAAAGGGAGGCATCACGTACTCCGAGACAGAAGTGCATTCTGCATCCAGACATTTTATGTGGATCTGCACAGTGTCCGAGGGGAAGAAAACAACCTTAACCACGGTTGGTCGTTGGTATATGCAGAGTGTCACTGGGAATGCGTGGACGAAGCAAGGCATCTCTGCTGGCTGACGAAAAGCTACACCACTGAATACTATTCATTTACCAGATTTGAAGCTGAAAACAAAATCAATGCGCAAGGTATGTGGATGGACTCGGGCACCGGGATGCCATTGAATAGCTTGGTTTATGTCAACTTGGCGCCAACAGTCACAGGCTTGCACTTACCGGTGAATGATACAAAATAGGCAATAGCTCATGCGACCTTGAAGCAGTATTGCTCAACGAAACCTTGTACCAAGGCCAGGCATAAGTGGTTTCGGTCTAACAGTACGCAGTGGGAAATTATTGTAGATAAACCTGACATGAAAAGCTATGGCTCCTGACTGCTGGAGGCGCGGTGGCACCGCAAAATAAGACATCCGAGCGCCGGCTATCTACTGCCGGTCTAAAAGCCATTGGGAATGTATGCTGTGCACTTACTTGTAGTGATGCGGACGACAGGCGCAAGGGATCACTGTAGGTGGATGCCATTTGGCTTTCAAATGGCACGTAGCTGTATGGCTAATTGTGCTTGAAGGCTGTGTGGTCCCGACACAACAAGTGTCAAGGCGGCGTATGTCTACTGTGATGTAGAATTCTCAGGGTTTTTGACTGCGGGATTATCGCAGACAAACAAGCTGACCGGGATACCGGTGGCTGTGTTCACCGGACAACACCTGCAAGATGTCTAACTGTTTCTAGCTGATGGGCCTCTTTACCTGGAGCAGGCCGACCACATGGTACTAATCCATGACGACCTCCGAAATTGCGAAGTAGCATCGGACTAGCAAGCGTTGGCAACCACCTTTTTTGATAGCAGCCAAGAAACGGAGTAGTCCCATTGTCTATCTAGGGCCCGTTACAGGGCAAATGGAAGTCTGGGTTTTATCGCTAGGGGTCGGAAGTTTACGGCACCGGCGAACTTGAGGTTCGACACTACCAGCTCACTTCGGTCGATGAATGAGGAGCCAAGCGCTGTGTCGTATATACAGTAGGCACAGTTCACGTATACGGAATAATAATGACAAAGTAGGTCAAGCTGGCGGGCTTAGACTCAAAAGGATGGTCAAGAAGTAGACAAGAGAAACAATAAATTCATTAAGATGGAACGCAAGTAACTACCGGATTCAAGTAGTAGTATGCGTGAACGTCACTGACCGCCTCACGTCTGATACGGTCTGCAGCCATACGTATGGACCATGCCGATGCCCAACTGCACAGAGACAGCACGCGGTATTTCGATTGTCTCCCTGGCAGTATCATTATGCCTACATACAACCACATGGACCGCCCAATTCCCTTTCGCCCAAATGAGATCCGCCACGGTGTATAACGCATGTCGAGGAAGCCGTTCAAAGGGCATACGGAAAACATGGTCCAACCAACGTCAGTGAGTCGTGCAAGGTAAACTGTGATGTGAGGAACAAGTAGGCTTGTTGCCAAAAACTACTGGTAGTCCTCAACATTGTTCATCGGATGTTCCAATCAGATTTGAACATTAGCCCGCAAAGCCAGGTGGTCAAACACGGCAAACCGTTTAATGGCCTCACCGCAAAATGCCCAGCTCACTTCTCCATAAGAAAGACCGGTCATAGCGTAGCAGTATGCACGCTACCTTGCCCTCGCAGGATACCAAGCTGTCTTCCTGCAATTTCTATGTCTCTGATCAGCAGCACGGGCCTTGTTGATACGCGAATTAACCTACGCTGATACTTGACCACCACATTTGAAGCAAATGGCAATGTAAGTGAAGCGGTCCACCGCCACTGGTAGCCAATCAGAGTAATCTGCTTTTTCAATCCACGCAGCATATTCGTGCCACGCAGCAAGACCAAATCGCCTGACATCCATTTACAAACAAGCCTGTACACAGTATTCTAAGTGCGGCTCCTGAAAACTGGATGGTTAAGAACATCTCTATCATCATTATCCAAAGTGACCACTGCATCATCCAAAACATGTCAAATCTTTTGCGGGAGGCTGCCGCCCAAGTACTACAACAGTCTGAGAGAAACAGTAGGCACCCTATCAGCTTTATTGAGATGGATAACCCTCATGCGCCGGAGTCATTGAGTCTCCGATATGGTTACCTCGGGGAAAGAGCCCCACGAGCCGTTGTCTGAAGGCTGATAACAAAGTAAACAACCTTCATCCTTATCTGTGTTAGCAACGGCGACGTCAGGAGCAAACAACACCACGACGGACAAGTTTATGTTGCATTAGCTTTTCAACATAAGGGAAACCGAAGTTTGCATTAGACGAGGATGGGCGAGCATGGTCAGGCTCACATTGCAGTCAAGGAACTCGTATATGCCGCTAGTAGGCAATTCGTGCATTGTGGTAGCGTTTGTGGGTGCATGAAGAAGGAGCAGTGAGGCCGCACGTTACCTTGGTGCAATGGTTTGCGTGCCTCAGCGATCTATTGAGCTGTGCTGGGTGCACCTTCAGAGTCACTCATGCTCGATTGCTAAATAGTTCGGGGCTCGACGAGG
>OX104071.1:11225780-11257597 GCA_944474145.2 Dicrocoelium dendriticum | reverse complement strand
CGACCGTTTGTCACCCAAAATATTTTCCAAAACACCCTGTAATTCAGAAACGGAAGTTTCATGGTTGAAATATCGTAAACATGAAGCGGAAAAGTACCTACTAATTGTAAGTACGCAATCCAGTAGCCGTAACTCAAAATACTAAATGATTTTGAATGACCAAACCTCGTCCAAACGAAACTAAATTAGGATGACTTTTTGTCAAACAGGATGCTTCATCAGATGCTATCTCACCATATATCAAGAGTGCGCTGCTGTCGCTGCCTTTATACTACAAGCACAATCCTCGGAGTCATATGATATTACAACGCACTTGGGTTCAATTACGTCGGCAATAAATGCGCCACGGATGGAGCCTAGACACAACGAGCACTGCCTTGGAGCCGTGTGCTAATACAACCCACAGGTCCTATTACATTGACACCATATGTGCCACTGATGGAGCCTATATACAACGAACATGAGCCTTGGGGTCGTGTGCTATTACAACGCACTTGGTCCCATTACATTGGCACCACTTGTGCTACTGATGAAGCCGCTATCCTTTGACCACAAGCCTTGGAGCCGCGTGCTATTACAACCCACGGGTCCTAGTACCTTGGCACCATATGTGTCACTTATGGAGCCTATATACATTGGATGTTGGAGAACGCCTGGATGTTGTGTTCGTGGACTTCAGTAAAGCTTTTGATAAGGTCACTCATGAACAGTTTCTCCACAAATTCCGAGGAATCGGTGTCGCTGGACACTTTCCCTCATGGATTTCCGATTCCCTACACACGTTCCATGCTGGTGCGAATGAACGAAACGTATTCCGATCCTGTTCAAATGACCAGCGGTGTTCCACAGGGCTCCGTCATCAGCCCCGGACGCTTCAACCTCTTCATCAACGATCTACCGTCGGAGCTACAATCGGATTGCTTGATTTATGCGGATGAGCTAAAGATATGGAAGGAGGTATCCTTTCCAGAGGATGCTGATCGACTACAAGAGACGCTCGATCTCCCGCACACTTGGTCGATTCAGTGGCGCTTACCCATTAATCAAGACAAATGTTCCTTCCTGCCTATCGGCGCTCCTGAACCATACGGCGCTCACCACCTAGGTGATTGCTTGCACAAAAATGTTACTTCAGAGAAAGATCTGGGCGGAATTGTTTCTCCGGACTTAAGATCAATTCAGAACACCATGAAGAGGGTTGCCGCTGCCTACAGGATGTTTCATGCCAAAGAGCTTTCTGTCGCTTGACACCGGAGCTTTTAGACTTCGGTTCCCCTCGCATGTGCTCCCGATTTTGGAATACGGCCTCCCTGCTGTCTACCCGCTTTCCAAATTTGCGCTCGACACGATTGAAAAGGTCCAACGGCGTGAATCGAAGTTTGTCTCCGAGTTACATCCTGCCGTATCCCTTTCTGTTTCGGCATTTGAATATGTTTTCTATGGATTACCGCCGTCGGCGTAGGGACTTGATTTATACCCGTCATATCCTCAGGGGTGCACTAGGGAAAGAGTTGCAGGAATTCTTACACCTTAACATCGGGAGTTCGACTAGAGGCCACCGATGGAAAATTTTCAGGCCACGGAGGGTCAAAGTACGATCCATTCTTGCTCTATCCACTCGCGTTGTGAATAATTGGAACCGGTTACCGCCGCCAGTCGTTGAAGCACAGACGGCGGATTGCTTCAAACGACAACTCGATGCACACCTGTTGAATATGCCGGGATCGTGTATCTTCAGCTACGAGTGCGATGGCCACCCGGGGTTCCCGTTGCGCAATGACGAGCATTCCACAGGTGATCGGGAAGAGATGGAGCAGAAAAGGGCTCTCCCGTCCTGCTCTTTATTACCACAATGAACCCGATGAACAAGGAGCACCAGCCTTGCAGCCGTGTGCTATTACAACCCACTTGGGTCCTATTACATTGGCACCATATGTGCCACTGATGGAGCCTATATACAACGAGCACCAGCCTTGCAGCCGTGTGCTATTACAACCCACCTGGGTCCTAGTACATTGGCATCAAATGTGCCACTGATGGAGCATATATACAACGAGCATGAGCCTTGTAGCCGTGTGCTACTACAACCCACCTGGGTCCTATTACACTGGCAGCCAAGGTGCCGCTAGTCCAGTTAATCGTTAAAAATGCTTTAAACCCAAAGGAGCTCAGAAACCGCAATAACAACGGTGCATTGGATTTAACAGAAAGCAGGGACAAAAGGTTCAGCGTTGTTCAGTGTATTCGTGCTTTGGACGCGCATGTCCCATGCAGGGTGTCATTACACAAAGTCGTATTCATCGGCTGAAATATAATAGTAGTGCGTACGTATAGCCTACTGTCGGGTAATTGAATGCGTTTTTATCTGACCAAGTTTTTTCCTTCTTAGCGTTTTCTTTACTGGGCTAGCATCCATGTCGACGCTACAATAAAGGGAAAATGGGAGTTTAACTTGCACAGAATAACGTACTTTGGCACCCCATTCTGCATAATACCTCTGGTTGAGGGGAACTCGAAGGATCAAATTCGACAACCTATCGATGAAAGGTAAGGAAAAAGATCACCAGTATCAAGTGCATGTGCAATATGATAAGTTACGGTTTGTTGACTTGTACACGGATCGGCGGTAATCTCATCACTGAAGGAACTTATCGTCTGTCAGACGACGATTGATGGGGTGTCGCTCAAATAGAAAGCGGGTAACTGAGTGATTATGAGACAGATCGTAGGTTGTGACTTTCAGCTTGCGTCCCGTTCTAATGATGTTAACGCGAGCGTGGCAGTTAGTAACACGTTAGCTGAAAGATTTAGAATAATAGAAGCAAAATCCTACTAAACACGTCTCATTCCTGTACTTGTTGACTTGCGAATTGCGCAGCGGACACATCGATAAATGACCCTGTCATACGTCACCCGCGTTACGTTACACTTTCTGCTGCTGTAGCATACAAAATTGACGTAATGAAGAAGCATAAAGTCTGAAAACAAACTAGTAAACTCGGCAAAATTGTCAAAAGAACGCCCAAGGAAGCTTCCACGGAAAGCAGACCCCATGGCATACGGATTCGAAAATACTGTAAGCGCCGCGTATCTAGTTTCCGACACAATTAAACAATCACAATATCACATTTGCACAGAAATAAATAAAACTGCAGAGGCAGAATGATAGCCTGGAATTATACCATAAAATGACCATAAACTATTTATTGCGCACTAGGTTTTGCGGGGTAAAGGTGCGGATCAGGTTTCCGACACATTTAAACAAATGCAATATCATATTTGCCCAAAATTGAATAAAACTGCAAAGGCAGAAAGATAGCCGGGAATCTTGTCGTAAAACAACATTACACTATTTATGGCGCACTAGGTTTTGCGGGGTAACGGCGCTGCGACTACGTCGCAGCCAATTTGTCCAACCAACAGAAGAAATTGGATTCCAGTTGACTGCAAATAACCGAATATGAAATCAGTCGTCAAGCGCCTTTGCCAGTTATACCTTAGTGTTCGAACTGCTTTACGGCAGTGTTGCAGGACGTGGTGAGTTTTCGCCTGGCAAGCGTTTTTCCTATAAAAAGCCACACATGTCTGTTTAACAACACTGCGACGTGGCGGATGTGACTCGCCACTTAATAAAGTCATTGTCCACAACTACATACTGGCAAGTCGACTAGACTCGGGCGTCAACCTTTTCCCGACAAGTGCAAGAATATGACACTCTCCGTCTAACTGTATCGTTTAACTGCACGTATAGTACCCTGACCATTTATACTCTGCACGATTGAACCCGAAGTATCGTTGTGATACACAACTGCCTGTAA
This sequence comes from Dicrocoelium dendriticum, assembly GCA_944474145.2. Lineage (NCBI taxonomy): Eukaryota > Metazoa > Platyhelminthes > Trematoda > Plagiorchiida > Dicrocoeliidae > Dicrocoelium > Dicrocoelium dendriticum. The sequence continues at coordinate 11,253,779 of OX104071.1, read as the reverse complement.
ATCTTGAGTATGCCTGATTTGGTGTGTCTCTACAGATTTGAGAATAAACTATTTATTTATTTATATTTCCCAAAAATGCTCTGCACAGAACCGAACGGTCGACTGAAACCCGCACATCAGGTAATGATATATGACGTCCATGATCGATTGGAAATTCACATTTGTGGAATGGAACAATTCCTTTCTTCTTCTACCAGATTGAGGAAGACGGTTCAGCGAACACATTGTCCTCTCCTATGCACATTTGTTACTTCGGACTCGGCGATTAACGTTAAGTCTCCTCATACATGTACTATCTTCTGTGATATAAGGGTGGTGCCGGCTCGTAGGACACTTTAACCGCGCTGTGACAAAATCGACGCTACACGCGTGCACAGTCTAGTTTTTCCGGGTTTTCAAGTGCTTGCTCAAATAATTTTTATCACTGAAACCGATAAAGTAACAAAAGAAACGAAGGCAAGTAAATCCTATAGTCGCGCTGGTATTTTAAGCATAACAAAGATGATTGCACTTGAAGCAAATCCTGCCTCGCAGATGGGAGCTGATAAGCCAGCAGTCCATAAGACGTATCTCACTGTGCTACTAGAAATTCAAGGTCCGGGGAAGCCGTTGGATAGCACGCCAATCAAAATCGAGAGACGTAACACCTCAAAAACGATCAACAATATACCAGAACTAGTTTGGCTGAGACTTAAAGATATGAAAGGCGCCGAATCAGACAGCTGAAGATCTATGAAGGCTCCGCACCAGCAGCCGAACTATCAGCCAGTTATTTATCCATAGGTCATTTCCAAAATATCATAGAAATTCGCTCCTTTGCTGTCTTCGTCAACCACAAACATCTGGCTTCCGTGCCCAGCGCGACTACCGCCCGATGCTCTCCTAGATAGCTGCACTACCTCGACCATATAGCTTAGTATATGACAGTTATAGGACATACCTCAGGTGTGTACAACGCCGTTGCTGATGCACCTTTCCGAATCCCAGCTATCGCCGTTGACGCTGGCACGGCGATCGACCTAGCACCCACCGCCACAGCGCAGCGCAACTGTCCTGAGTTAAGTTACCGCGCATGTCTTCCTCAATAGACATAAGACAAGTTCCACTTATATCCTCAGAAGGAAGTATGCTTTTGGATTTCGCTCTGGGCACGCGGCCTGCTGTCATCCTACGCGAGTTTCGACAGAGAGTGTTCGACACGTTGCACCGCTTGTCTCACCCAGGCGTTCGTACACCGGTCTAACTTGTAACCGCACGTTTCGGAATGACTGTAGTTGGGCAGCTGCTCGCTTACTGTGTCAACGCGCGAAGTTCCACAAGCACACGAAAAGCCCAGTAGGCACGTTTCCGCTGCCAGGCGCGTCTTCACTACGTGCATGTCGACCTGGTGGTTGCGCTGCTGCCTTCGAACGGCTCTGCGTATCTACCGACCTGTTGCAATCAATTAACTAGGTGGCCTGAGGACGTCTCCATCACAAATTACGCTACAGAAACAGTCGCGAAAGCGCCTTTAGGACGTTGGGTTGCACAATGTGACTGCCGTGTTATAGTGACCACAACTCGCGGATCACACTTTCCGCCCACGTTTGCTTCGTTGCTTAAGGAATTACATTGCCGCCACGTCTAGGCGAGGGCATATCCTCCGGCCGCTAACAGCCTAGTAGAGAGTCTTCAGCGTCAGTTGTAGGTAGCGGTGCGTGCGCCGACAGAGCCTTCATTGTCTGAAACACTTCCACTCGGCGTCCTAGGCTTAAGAAGCACCGTTAAACCCGACTTCCACGCACACTAGCACAGCTAGCCTACGGAGTCATGTTGCGGTTGCCCGGACAGCTGATAGCACCTGCCCCAACTACTTCCACTTTTGACTAAGGATGTTACACGATAGATCAGCTCACAAGCTAAACGAGCAACGTCCACCCACTCCTCTATCGCAGAACACACTAGTACACTTGCCCCAGAAGTGGTCTACGTGTTTACACGTTCGTCATTGTGCAGATGGTGTTCCACAGTCACTTCAGCCGCCTTACACAGGGCCTTTTCAAAGTGTTGCACAGTGCAAATAAGACGTACACCAATGACCGCGAGGCCGAAGCGAATTCCTCACCAGCAGCTGAGGCCTACCTTTATGAAAGCAAACATCGCGCCTACTTCGTCTAGTAATGTTGCATGCGACTTTACAACTCACTACACCATCTTTCAGCATTCTAATGCAGTTCGACTAGACCAGGATCCCGGTCTACAAACATCAGCCTGCAGACAACCCCATAGCTAGCCCGCCGCCTTTGAAGACCAATCGTCGTCGTAAATACGTGTAGGTTTGTAGCTATGATATATAGTTACACCGTTTTTAGTCGAGTAAGTGTAGGAAAACAGAGGCAAAAACCTCAACAAAAGCTTTTAGTTAAAAATATTCAGAACCCAACAAATGTAAACACGAAGGTAATCCGTTCGTTCCTCATGGCGTTTTCCGCGCTTGTTTTGCTTATTGCTTATCCCTAGTTGCCCCAACCCTCGCCTTTGATCGATTAGCTTACAAGAGAAATCTTTTCGAGGATAGGCGCATGTAAGGAGGAGCTCGACGCAAGCGCTGGTCGTTTTCTCCGCTGGACGTGAGCCTCATTTTCGTGGGACAAGAGTCGTTTCTTTGTGGGACGAAGGTAACTTTTTCGTGGGATGACCGTCTTTTCTCCGTGGGACGAGGGTCGTTTTGGTGCGGGCCTGGGGGCCGTATGGTGGAAGATAGGACACTCACAGGCGCACCCTTTGGCAGCAGCAGAGGTTGAGGTCCTGTCGGCATTTGGCTGGGCCAGCCCACCTTTCTAGCCAAAGAGCCCGCTCCGACGGCTCGCCAAAATGTCTACTGCCCTGTGACCAATAAATGAGAACTCACAAACGGAACTGAGAACTCCAAATTCCGACGAACCTCCATTTGAACCGCAAGCAAATGCACGGCAAGAAGTTGCTCCACCAGCTTGGATTCCACATTTATTACGACTTCTAAGGCATCTTTTGCTTAGCCTTCTAGGAGACTTCTTTAGCGCCTCAACAAGTTAACCTTTATCCTTTGTGTGCCGTTTCGCTGGTGACCAATTATACACTACTCTCTAGTGTTTCAATCTCCCGTACATTACGCCCATGTTGATCTACATCCGGCTGGACACTTGACCGTCTTAAAAGTTTCCCTGCTAATGTTGCTCGTGTCTCGCTTTATCCGTCTGGTCTTCTTGTAGGCCATCGAATACAGTCCGAATTGTCCTGCTCCAATTGCCTTCTGATAATTGCGTTTGCGCTCGCGTAAGGTCTCATACTAGTATTTACTAGTCCTACGACCCCTACTGGGCTGAGCTCAGGTGACTAACGCACGCTGTATATTACACTGGCCAGTTGTGAGGATATTCGCCCAGCCACCTCTTATTAACAGATATATTTGCGCTACCAATTTAAAAGTTTAGCAAAGAATCTATTACTGCTGATCGCGGCTAACCCAAATACGTGGACGCAGACGTCCGGAGACCCATGGATGCTTTTATTGGCAGCTTAACAGGGCTCAGTTTGCACAATTGTAACAGCATGCGGTATCAACCAGTTGCCAAACGCTAAAGGCAGACGTTTAAACGTCAAACCACGAAACTCGCGTTAACTGCGGTGTCCTGCGCTCCGAGTTCGCGGATGACGTGTGCGGAGTCATCGCCGGCATTTACAACTGTATGGTACGACGCGAAACACAGCACACTTGTGTTCAACGTCCTCGACACCGTCTCCATTGAGACGTTCAAACAGACGGTAGTCGATTTCTGCGGGAGCAAGCCGCGAGCGCTGGAAGATATGCGACTTCCAAAGTGCGTCTATCGTTTCCAAGCCTCCAGCAGACTGAGTGCAGGTGACCTGCTCTCTGTACCCACTATAATGGCTCGTTGTGAGCAATTTCGTCCAGCCATCTCTTTCAAACCGATCTAATTTCTTCCTAAGTTTGAGGTTTCACCTGACTCGGATCTCCGCACTTTTCTACTCCTTTACTGCAGCTGGCCGATATTTTGTCTGTTCTGCTTCATCGCTCCCCAAACGTTTCTGTTTACGGCGTTTCTTCACTGCATTCACTATTCTCCACCTCTGAACCATCTGCGGCGAAGTTTTTATCCCACGGGGGTGTTCGAGCCCAGCTACCCTATTGTAAATGTTGTGACATCTAATCAGCTTTTAGCCGCAACCTTTACTCACGGCTTTAAAACATTTTAATGTGCATCTACATACAGCTCAATTTTTGCTTCGGCTTTGAGGCTTAAATACCCTGGTTGCATCTTATCACCCCTGCTTAATAATGCTAGCTTTTTAAATAACAATATGCACATTCTTTGCCATCTGGTATGCATGTCGAAACTAGATAGGATTTGCAACACCGAAACCTGGGTTACCCAAATAATTGTGACCAGTATTCTCTCTCTATGGCTATGATCTCTTTACGCAACGCCGCACACAAAAGAGTTGGGGATGCGCTATATATATTAAGGTGGCTGTCTCAGCCCTTGCCTTAAAGGCCGAAAGCTTTTATGCAGTGGAGTTCTGCCGAAGTTCATGGTGGATCGTTGTTCCTGGGTTGTATCTATCGAGCGCCCGATAGTTCATCCACTAATGATAACGCGCTTTTGGAGGTAGTTGAGCACGCCTTGCACCTCCAGTACGATTGTAAACCGACCGACGGGGATAAAAACATGCCGGATGACAATCGGCTTCCAGCAGCCGCAGCAGAAAGGTATACAGGTCTGCTTGCCGACATAAATATGGTTGGATGGACTCGGCAGATTTCTTCACCAACTAGAGAGGAATATGTTCCAGATTTGGTTTTCATTTTGAATATCACGGAAGTAGACCAGTAGTGGCCCATGGGTTCCATGGAAGTAAGCACATGGCAGTTCATTACTCAATACTAGTAGAGTGCAGACTTACACGGATGATTAACCATATTCAGGTAGTGCTTCGTCGTCTGTATCGCTCTGGAAATTGGGGTACCTTTACAGCGAACTAGAGAGCGGAAACTGGGATAAATTCTTTTTCACTGATGCCATAAATGAAACAACCAAAGTATGTTGCTTTGTTGTTATCTGTCTTGGCTAATTAGCCGAAGTACCCTCACGTACTGCCAGCTGGGTGCGTAATGTTTACCCGGTTTCAGCACATAGTTGGTCGGCAGTGTCCCAGGACATGGTGGGTTTTTGCCTAATAAGTGTACTCTCTATAAAAGGCCGCAAACGTCTGTCTTACAACATTGTATAGTGGCGGTGGTGAAGCCACGAAATAAGGCCACTGCCACGTAGATATCGAAATAATCCTTTCCGACCCACAGACACCAAGCTTTTACTCGCGCATTGCGACACAATTACCAGCACCAATTACGCAGCTATATACACACATACAATTTCAAGCTTACATACCACCCTACACAAAACTACAGGTTATGGCAAACATAGCAGGTTTTTGCATATTCTTGATCACGCTTCGTTATGTCAGGATGATAATACCTTTAAGGCGTACATCGCCTTGCCGTGAATAAAAGCTTTATTTTTATTGAGTTATGTATGCTCAAATGTAGAAGATCCAGAGAGCAGATTTTACCGTCGAACACTCAAGGAAATACGAAAGCTGCGGAGGAAATACTGTGGTACTCTAACGTTCACCTATGTAAGGAGAGCGAATGTTTTGGCCCTAGAACTAACAGAACTACTTCGGCGACGTCAGATCAGTGAAGGATGCAGTGCACTAGGATGCCGGAGCAAATGTTGCTCGCTAGTGGTCTACTTCGCCGTAAACCTCGCCAGAAGCTCCTAAGGTATGTAGGATAAGAATTGGAGGCGACAGTACTACTAGTGAAGCGAGAATAATCTATGAACGTTTTAACCGTTAGTTCAAGGACTCACTTTGTATCGAGACTGAACCTGTGATCGATGTGCGGTTGAGAATTACTAAGGAAACACTGAACGGTGTTCAGTATAACCTTAAAAGTATACGGTCAATAATAACAGCAATCAGACCGTTCACTAACCTTGGTCCAGATGGAATTACATCTAGTTGAATTAAAATAATTGGTTAAAGTATTCCTGTACTTCTTCTGAAAATGTTTACTATATCTATTTCGCGTAGTGAGTATCCTAAAGCCTAGAGACACGCCATTATTACGCCACGATATAAAGGTTGATCGCTGTAAGACGTTGACAATTTCTGCCCAATAAGCCACAGCACCATTATATCCCCTTTTAATGGAGAAACTTGTGAAAAAGATACCTTTATGTTATCTACATAGAGAAGGGGTCATCCAAAAAAACTCAGCATGGGTTTCTCACAGCACAATCCTGTGCGGTATGCCAGTTAGATAGTTGGACCATCTCACCGGAGCCATGGATTCGGGCAAGGCGGTAATAACCTTGTATCTTGATGGGCAAAAGGCGTTCGACTGAGTTCCTCTTTGGAGTCTAATGGTTAAGGTTAGAGCTTATGGTGTACGACAGCTTCTGCTAACTTGGCTTTGCTCTTATCTTAACCAACGAACACAATCTGTTACAATAGGAGGGGTTGAAGCAACTACCACAGAGGTTGTAAGTGGCGTTATTCAAAGCAGCGCACCATGTCTACATTTTTCGTAATCTACGTAAACGACTCATGTGACGTGTTACTACATGCTCGCACCTTCTTTTGCAGATGATGTAAAAGTCATCTACATTTTTCAACAAAATGACCTATTACCTTAACTAGACAAATTCTTGGGGACATTGCAGCTTTGTTTACATGGTGCCATAGGTGGCAGACACTGTACTCAAGCAAACAGTTTAACGTCGTTGTGTATAACTGCGTCATACCTTCCGGGGATTTAACCATAATTAACACCGTTATCAAATGTCGCGCCTCAGTGAAGCAACCTTATGCCCTACTCTTGCATAAGGAAGGTCAAGTCCACGAGCAGTATTAAAATGATTACTATCGTAAACGAACTGTTGTTAGCTGCTCAATGTCTAGCTGGGTGAGTACATTAAAGCGTCGCAAGGAGAAGGAGGAACCAATACGGAAGCAGAGAATTAGACGCTTTGTGTGTGTCTGGGGTTGTGGGCACGTGTCTGTTTAGACTAGCCGTCAAGAATGCTGACAGAGTACACATCCCCTCTCCGCTTAATCATATGATGCGTCAAAACCATATCGATCCGGTCGTAATTGTTCTTGGCACGTCCTGCGGAGCTGCGTGCTTCGCGTGGTTTCGTCAGTGAAGGTTAGTGGCATATGCTTCGTTCGTCTGATACTTGTGAATAAGCTCTGGGCATTTACTGTTTGGTCATCTTCCAGCCGGTAAATGCGTGGCTTACATGCAAGCGTTATTCTTATCGGATCTGATAACGTAGACTGTCCTTTTGATGCAGCGTTTATCTTCATGCATACGAATGTTCCGGGCTGGAACGGAATAGTATGCTTCTGGTAAGTGGTCTGCTGTCCATGGCGACGACCCAACTCCTCGGAATTATTGGTTGGAGGAATAGAAAGTGCGGCATTCAACTTTGTCCGACGGGTGCGCCAAAGAATGAGTTCAGCTGGCGTTTTGTCTGTGGCTCTGTGGTGTGCGGTTCGGTAAGAAAATAATGCTTGTGGAACTGCATCCTCTCAACCTGTACCAGAAAAGCCAATAGTTTGGATACTCTCTTTCAAGGATCGAGTGCTCCGCTCTACCAGGCCGTTTGCCGATGGGTTATACGGCGTTGTATTTGAGTGCCGGATGGCTTGAAGTTGAAGGAATGAATGAAACTCGTGGCTTGTAAACTGCTTCCCTTTATCAGTCACTATCTCTTCTGGTAATCAGAAGCGGGAAAGCTATACTTCAGCCGTCGAATAATGCTGGCAGTAGTCACGTTTCCACATAAATGGACTTCCGGCCACTTACTGTAAAAGCAGGTCGCCACCAAACAGTTCCTTGATGCTGAGGCGCTGAGCTAAATGGACCCGTGATGTCAAGAGCTATCTTGGCCCACGGTCGCATAGGATAGTCAATGGGTTGTATAGGGGATGAAACCGGCCTTGAACGCTTGTCCGCTTTTTGACGTGAAAGGCAGTCCTGAACTAGTTTTCTATTTCGTGTGAGGTTTGGGGCCACCAGAAACATGCGGTAACCTTGCGCTTCGTATGAAGGATACCAGAGTGGGTTTCGTGAGCACATAGTATGATCTTTCGTATCAAGCTCCGAAGAGCCACAAATTTTTCGCCACACATTAAACATCTATCTATAAATGAAAGTTTATGACCCAACACGTAGTAGGGACGACACTTCCCTGTGCTCTTGTTATTTTGTGGCCAACGGTTTTGCAGAAACCCCTGAACGCAGAAGAGGGTCTCATCTTCTTGAGTCGCCTTCTGTAGTTTTTCCTTAGTCTGGGCTGAGACTGGTTCATTGCTCAGGGAAGGAGTCAGTAACCTCGCATTATCCTCCTCATTATTTTCAATTTCGTTGAAGGTCAGTCGAGAGAGCCTATCCGCTACCTGGTTTTTGCATCCGCGACGGAATTTAATTTGAAAATCGTATGTTAACAGTCATGCATACTAGCGATATATCCTAGGTGGCCTGATGCCATCTGTAATATGAGTAAGTAAGCTAGTTAGCGCTGCGTGGACTGTACGAAGGGTAAAGGGACTTCCGAACAAGAATAAATTCCACTTCTCACAGGCCCAAACACAGGCAAGGACTGCGTTTTCATCGGCAGAGTTAGAAAGCTCCTTTGCCGACAATTTTCTGGAAGCGTATGCAATAAATCTTTCATGCCCATTTTGAATTTGGGATAGTATAGCACCCAACTCAAGGCTTGATGCATCAGTAGAGACCATCGTTGGGCACGTCTCCTCGAAAATCGCCGTGACTGGTGTGGAAGCAATGTGGTGTTTTACCTCGTCAAATGCTTTTTTGAGGTGGACCCCAAACAAATACACTTTCTTCTTTGTCAGTTCACTCAGTGGCTCAGCAATATTCGTGAAATCCTGCAGGTAACGTAGGTTGTAAGAACGTATACCTAAAAAGGCTTTATTTCAGTGGAATTCTGTGGGCAAGGAGCCTCGGTGATGGCACGTGCGTTGTCAAAACTCGGCTTCATGCCTTCGTTTTTTATAATGTGGCCCAGGAACTCGATCTCAGTAGCAATAAATTTACACTTCTCGAGGTTTAATCAGAGTTTAGGATCATGTAGTCCACGTAACACAGCACGCAGTTGTGAATCATGTTTTTCTAGAGTCCTACCGAATACGCAGATGTCGTCCATGTATACTATTTGACCAAGTAAATTGGCAAATGAGTGAACCACAAACTTTTGCCAAGCTGCTGGGGATGAACTCAAGACCATTGACAAGACTTCGTACTGAAACAGTCCTTCCTTAGTGAGAAACGCGGTCAACGGCCTTGACTCCTTAATTAGAGGCATGTGAAATAAAGACCTCCGACGGTCCTAGTTTGCGAAATATCTGGCGCCGGCTAGTTTAAATAATAATTCATCCGCGGTTGGAAGCACAACTTTTCTACCACGATTAGCCGATTTAGGGCCTGCAGATCATTGCATATTCCCACTGTACCGTACTTCTTGGGGACTGTAACCATAAGATGGACGCGTTCAGAACAGTTAATGGGTTCAATGAGATCACCTGCAATTATCTGCCCTAATGCTGACGAAACAACCTCCCTTCTGGCCAAAGGAATTGGACGTGGATGAGCAATAGCTGCCGGTTTAGCCTCCTGCTTCAGACATATGCGGTGAACGGAGGAAGGAGCGCGCCCTATTGTTTGTTCAAATAATTTCGGGTACTGTGTCTGTAGGCCTGGTAGGTTAATTGCCATGATACGCACACGAGTTAGGGATGGCGAGACTCCCAGTGCAACCATAGCGTTGCATCCGAGTGAGGGACGGTTATTTCCGCGGGTAACGTACACAGCAGCTGATGGGTTCACGGCCTCAATTGGCAACACAAGCACCCCGAATCCCCTTATTTCTACCACGATCTTTGTATAACTGTCAAATCGATAGGCTGAAGGCTATGTAGGCATGTCATGTGGGCGAATGTTATAAAAATTACTCGGCACTATAGTGATAAGTGAGGCTGCAGCAAGTTCCATGTCAACATGTGTTGTTCTATCCTGTGCAATAACTGTAACGTTACGGATGTCAGGCATGGTTAGTTTAGGCTCAGGACAATTGGAACGATAGTTAGACACAATACCTGTATTATTAATTAAAAAATCCATCTTCAACGGACAGTAGCTGCTAAATAGATACGGTATCTGTAGGATGCGGCTGAGAAATGCGTACTGAACGACAACAACCGGGAAAATGTCTACTCTTACTACCCTTTTGCAATCCATTTCTAAGGCTGGGCACTCGGTAAAATTGGCTTTATGCTGTAGGCTACCGCAGCGGAAGCATTTCTGTAGGGATGGGAATTCGGTTGGTGAGCGATGGATCTTGGCAACCTCCTGTATGCCTGCGTGGTGGCGAAACATCGCCACCAATCGGCCGTACATGCTTTGAGGCCAGCTAATTCCACAGCCTTATCCCAAGTCAATTTGGAAGCGGCTTCGGAAAGTAGACATTCCCGAATGAGGTTGTTGGTGATTCCACTAACCAACTGCTGCACAAGCATTAAGCCAGCGATTCTATTTTTCGGTATGGTTGGATACTCGCAGTGTCATACACCGCGAATGCGGCAATCAACGGAACCGTCTAGAGTTTCCGACGGTTCCATTGTAAGTCGGACGAATTCGAGGCGAGCCATGAAGAGGTTTGCACGCTAGCCCCATTACTTGTCCAGCACTACTAGTGCTTCCGTTAAGCTACTCTGTGACTGGGGCTCCAAAGCATCAAATTGAAGTCCATCGTCATGGGTATGTGCCTGAGAAGCTTCAGTTTCTGACCTTTAATGTAGTTAGAAGCCGCAGGCAGTAGGTCAAGGTAGTTTGTAAACGAGGTTTTCCACTGGGCCCATGCACTTTTGGTAGAACGTACGTCGGAGCAGACCAGTAAACTCTAGGGGATGTACTTCCACGTCGTTGGTTCGTAAGCCGCAACGCCAGTGTTGTATACAGGTGGTCAAATGCACGAGCAGTGGTGGAAAGGTCACTCTCGAATACGAACTGCTGTAAGCTGATCAATGCCTAACTGGGTAAGTAAAGTAAGGTGTCGCAAGGAGCAGGATGAACCAATAGGGAAGCGGAGGATTAGACGCTTTGTGTGTGTGTCTAGGGTTTTGTGCACGTGTCCGTTTAAAATAGCCGTCAAGAATGCTGACAGAATACACAACGCCTACTGAATTTACATGTCTCCGCAACTGGTATATTGCACGTGCATGTGTAGCATCTTGAGGAACTCCGATCGGATACTACCCGAAAAACGCAGAGGCACCTGACCAAGAGGCTTCTTAATGGAACTCAGTGAATGGCTTACACAAACGATGCATGCATCCCAAAGTCTAACCCTTACGGTTGCGAAGTATGAACCTTTACATTGCTTTTTACATAGGCTCGTTCACGAAAGACATATAGTGCTTTCACGCTTGCAGTTAAGTACCAGGTGAACGTGCAACTAACGTAATAAGAACAGCAGGGTTATGCCATTAAAGGCCAGTAAAAACGTGCAAACGTGTTTTATTGATAATTTATAGAAATCTTTAGAATAAATTACCTACGAGTAATAGGGAGTGTACGCAGCTAAGACGCTTCAAGCGAGGCGCACGAACTTTTCTTAAAATTGAGAACTGAAACGCATGCCTCACGTCAATGCCACTGAAGAAAACTTATTGTTAATAGGCCCCGAAGACATGTAACTGACGTTTGCTGCCTCAGTTATCCAAAATGAAACGACGACCTTGGCGCTCGTGCTTTATTTTGCATATCCAGATATTACCATAGGAACCGAATTAGAAAGTCATACATTTTTCAAACATAGATATTAAACAGGGTCTGCATCTAAGCGTTGGACCAAAATCAAAATCAAAATATACGTATATAATAAATCAAATAAAAATCAAAAAAGCCATAGCAAAACTAATAAAGTTTTAGCATACAGGCGGGAACAAGGAATAAATATACCGTACCTTGTGCGGAAGTATGTTGCGTATGCAGGGAAGGCGCCCTACCGAGTAGGAAAAATAAATCCTATTAGATCATCATGACGAAAAATATATTCAACAGTAAACTCTTTAATGATTGGTGGACAAAAGAAATTAGATTGTGGCACTAAATTTCGCAAAAACTGCATTTGAGCGACAGGTTACAAAAAATAGATATTCTTTTCGTTTATTGCACCGCAACTCGAGAAGCTGCTACACTCTATTAATTTACCGCCTTTTTATTTTCCTTTTTACTTGGCAATCCCCGAGTTCTACCTTTGGATCAAAGCAAACGATGCAGAAAACGGCAATTTATTTTTGGAGGGGACAATCCGTTCTCGGAATAAAATAGTGAATTCCGATCAAATATTTCACAGAAGAGTAGCAATGGGCCGTGCCATTTGGAGGTTGGCATCCCAAACAACCTTGTGTTTGCTGACACCGTGGGTTCATGTAATATTGGATGGGCATACTAATACCTCTTTTCCCTGGATTACCGTCGTCATCGCGGAGATTTGATCTTCACCCGACCTGTTCTTAGAGGAGAGGTGGGGAGGGAATTACAGGACTTCTTTCATTTCAACAGAGTTCAACAAGTGGCCACCGTTTGAAACTGTTCAAACCGAGGAGTGATCGAGTGCGATCCAGCTTGGCTTTATCCACTCGCGTTGTGAATAACTGGAACCGCCTTCCGGAGTCCATCGTCGTTGCCGAAACCGAGGAACTTTTAAAGCATTTATTGGACTCTCACTTTAGTTTACGGGGATCCAGCTGTTTCCAATGCAGCTTCAGGGCTTCTCTGCGGGATATTGTTCCGCAATGACGCAGGCTATCTCCGAAACGATCGGGAAGTGACGGAGCTGACAAAAAACTTCCTTCTGCTCGCTATCATCCAATGATCCAATGATCCAATGAACACGGTCGATAGGCCCAGAAGCTAGTGCGGGTTGTACGGTACACTAGACCAAAAGTTGGCTAGTTTGATTGTGAAGGTGTAAATGTATAAATGGAAAATGTATATGGGAAATACGTTTATTTGGTGATATAAATGGATGACAAAGGTAACGCATCTCTTGTTGTTCAATGCCATTTCAATGGTTATTAAAGCGCTGTGGCGCCACGTTAGAAGCAGCCTTCATGGCGGACGATGTGGCTCGGTTTAATGGTTTGCTGTGTTCGTTTTCTTGTAAGCTTTGGCGACGAAGGGGCGGGCTTGAATAAATTTTCACTGGAGACTGCGACGTCATTTTACAAGCAGCAAGTGATGACTACTTTTGCTCGCAAAATTGACTGGAAAGTGTATTCCTTACGGACAGGGTGCAAATTTAACTGGTTTCCAACAGTTATTGGATCGCTGTCAACATGACAAGCGTTTTTCGACCTGCAATCAAAGGCTCCTAACGTCCCTTTGCTGAGTCACGTGGAAAAAGCATCATTGGAAACCTACTTTTTGTGCATTTCACTGCACAATAGCGGACTTCTAAGAAGGCTCGGAAAATCCGTGCTTTGCCCTGTACGCAGAATGCTTGTGAATACTAAGTTCAGCCTCTAGCCGCATGCAAGGGGCTAAAGCAAGTACATGAAAATGAAGTGACTTTTTGCTCTTATTTCTTTCCTTCCTTTTCAGGTGCGAACGCAAGATGCTATTATCCTGTCGAAGTGCTGGTAACCCTTCGCGCTTATTGACATACCAACCAGGACGCTAGTTAAGCGAAGCGTACTTCGTCCCTGAAACCTCTTCGGTCCTGACCCTTACGGTGTCTGCAGCCTTGGATGTTACTCGCTTTTGACAACTAACTGACTACTCCTCGCAGCTTGAGTGCCATTGATCACTTGATAAGGGAGCATTTACCTTGGTTTCTTGTGATTTGCTTTTTTCTGTGGACGTTGTCTGCGTGCCTTCGGTTTCCTAGTCGCCGAGCCGCTGCTCTTTCGCACAGAACCTGTCCTCATATGCTCGGAGTTCGCGTCGGCTTTGTTTAACCAGTTACGGTTTGGTAAGTGCATTTTAATACATACCTGTCACACTTGGCCCTTCCGACCGGTGCACTTTTCGTTTGCATAGCTGGTCACCGTAAACCGGTTCAAAGCTTTTTTTATCCCTTACGTTTATTTGATTTTCTGCGTCCTTTCTGTCGCGATAGTTGTCTAGTACTGTCCAAACTCTTCATGGCCTTGCGACGACCGCTGTTTATATATACAAAGCAGGGTGTAGAAAAACGGTTACAGGCTCATTCGGGGCATGCAAGGTTGTTGGCTCCATGTGAACTGTACTGGCTTGTATCCGGGGCAGTATGTTCATTTGGCTAGTGACAAGAGCACAAGGCACAGTTGTGTTGGCTGCAGTGTCCGTAGGACAGCGCTGCACGTCAGAAACCAGCAGTCCGGTATTTATGGAATGCCTGATATATCGGAGGTGTTTGATGAACAGGAAATTTGATAGCTTTCTGATGGGTCCGGACTGCACAGGTCTCCATCAGGGGCAGTGGAAACTACATGCAAGCCGCCAGACCCGCTGTCAGTTTGCTCACAGTCAACTGCCAGTGCACGAGTAAGTGATGACACATGGCAACGAACGCTCAAATACCGCGCTTGATTCGTCTTTTAGCCAGGGAGGCAAGTGGACTTCTGCCTTTGTCAAAGGAAAGTGGAAGAGGGTTCAAAGTGGCAAAATGCAAGGCAGCTGTAGGAGGGCATTCGCGTGTCCTATCCCCATTCCCATCCATATCTACTGCGGCTGTGCCGTCTAAGGTTGACTTTTTCACGACGTTGGAGCCTAAAATCAGAAGCTAATAAGAAACAGTCCACCTCCACGGAGCATTTGGTAAGTACTCCGCGTTGCCGAGACTTTTAACATGCTTGTAATGCTAGTTTCTGGATTGCTGCTATATCGTCTGCTGTACTACCAAAAGAGCATATGGTAGAAGCCCTTCCTTTATATAAAATTTGCGTTACCATTCTTTGTTACCAAGCTTTTCCGGCATCACTGAGCGGTAACTCACCAGACGCGGTAACTTTTCGGCTGAGTAGGCCCTACCTAGCCCTCGCATGTTGCGTGTTGCTCTTCCCGCTCCTTTACATGCTGCCCTTAGGCTCAAAGACACACGTGTCAGGTTGCACCCTGATTTCCTTTTGATGGAGACGCTGAAATTGCTGAAGGATGTGCGATTATGAAACCCGTCGTTAATTAGGAGAAAAGATCCCCTGGTGGGTTTGCGGATGGTGAGCCGGTGGTGCGCTTCCTCCTTGCTAGAACCGGTTCCAGTGGCGCACGCTCCTGAGCGCATGATGTTAAATACCTGCAAGTGAACTACAATGATTTGTGCAGCCTGCAAAGCAAGCTGTTCGAAGTGGGCGCCGTTGTTGACGACGGCCGTCCAGATGTTCTCACATTCCCTGATACGTGCATGTCCACTGACGGCAAGGACAGTGAAGTGTGCGTACCAGGCTACCCACAACGGTAGCGGGACCGCACCATCGTTCGTCGCGGTGGTGGCGTTACGTTGTACGTCATCTGAACCCTAACTGTCCTTGAGACGTACAATTTCCGTACTCGTAGTCTATTGTTATATTGCATACGTGCAAATTATAGTTGCGCTAGTCGTTAGGAAACCCGACAGTATTGTGAGTAGTTTATTCAGCATTATCCGTAGACAGTTGACGAATAGGTGCTTGTGATGGGGAACTTTAATCACCCCAACCTGGACTGTATAATTTTTCCTGCGTACCTGTTTTAAATTGTTTTGCTACTGAGCTTCTCAATCTAGCCATGCCTGCTTCCTTGATATTAATCGTTGCTAAGCCCACTAGATTCATGACAAGGCCAAACAAGTCCCTTTTGGACCTTTGCTAAATTCCTTGACTTTCTCATGTACATGGTATACAACTCAGAAGTCAAAGTACTGAAGCGCTTGTTGGCTTATTCATGCAAGGAACGGAACGCACTTGTAGCGGAGGCCTGTGTCATCCTTGGTATCTGACCTGACCTTGGTGCTAGCGACTACGCATGTCAGTCGTTTAAGTGCGCTGCTAGTCGTATGATGAATAATCTTTCCCACGGTGGTCCAAGTATATGGCTCCCCAAGCAGGGAGCCGAGAGGATACACCCGAGGCCAATTTGGAATTAAGGGCCTTCAGTCCTACAGTTTGTGGGGTGACGGCAGCAATGACAAACAGACACCTAATAGTCCTACGCGACGGCAATGCTTGTTAAATATATGATTTTATGAATTAGCGGAAAACAAACACGTAGAGGGACAATGATCATGGCCCGAAGGAATAGGCTTTATTCTGCCGAAAAGCAAATGGATTAGGCTAAAGAGATATAGAAATTATGCAATACATAACGACAGGAAAAGAGTTTGAAAGTTAAACTTCTTGAATGTAATGTATAGATTATTGGCGACAGCCTCCGGGGATTATTTGAGGAAAGCAACATTATATTTCGGGAGAGGCATACGGTCAGTTTGTCCAAACTTATACAGGAGAATTTTTCGCTTTTTAACCAAAACCCTTGGTTCAAAAACCTGACCGCAAGGAAGCAGATCAGACTGTGGGCTACAAGGGGACCGTTTTAAGGAATAAAAGTCAGCCTCTTTCCGACCCACAATCTGGAGGGCAAGAATGCTGACCTCGTCGGGCCCCGAACTATTTAGCAATCGAGCATGAGTGACTCTGAAGGTGCACCCAGCACAGCTCAATAGATCGCTGAGGCACGCAAACCATTGCACCAAGGTAACGTGCGGCCTCACTGCTCCTTCTTCATGCACCCACAAGCGCTACCACAATGCACGAATTGCCTACTGGCGGCATATACGAGTTCCTTGACTGCAATGTGAGCCTGACCATGCTCGCCCATCCTCGTCTAATGCAAACTTCGGTTTCCCTTATGTCGAAAAGCTAATGCAACATAAACTTGTCCGTCGTGGTGTTGTTTGCTCCTGACGTCGCCGCTGCTAACACAGATAAGGATGAAGGTTGTTTACTTTGTTATCAGCCTTCAGGCAACGGCTCGTGGGGCTCTTTCCCCGAGGTCACCATATCGGAGACTCAATGACTCCGGCTCATGAGGGTTATCCATCTCAATAAAGCTGATAGGGTGCCTACTGTTTCTCTCAGACTGTTGTAGTACTTGGGCGGCAGCCTCCCGCAAAAGATTTGGCATGTTTTGGATGATCCAGTGGTCACTTGGGATAATGATGATTGAGATGTTCTTAACCATCCAGTTTTCTGGGGCCGCAGAATACTGTGTACAGGCTTGTTTGTAAAGGGATGTCAGGCGATTTGGTCTTGCTGCGTGGCACGAATATGCTGCGTGGATTGAAAAAGCGGACTACTCTGATTGGCTACCAGTGGCGGTGGACCGCTTCACTTACATTGCCATTTGCTTCAACTGTGGTGGTCACGTAACAGCGTAGGTTAATTCGCGTATCAACAAGGCCCGTGCTGCTGATCAGAGACATAGAAATTGCAGGAAGACAGCTTGGTATCCTGCGAGGGAAAGGTAGCGTGCATACCGCTACGCTATGACCGGTCTTTCTTATGGAGAAGTGAGCTGGGCATTTTGCGGTGAGGCCATTAAACGGTTTGCCGTGTTTGACCACCCGGCTTTGCGGACTAATGTTCAAGTCTGATTGGAACATCCGATGAACAATGCTGAGGACTACCAGTAGTTTTTGGCAACAAGCCTACTTGTTCCTCACATCACAGTTTACCTTGCCCGACTCACTGACGTTGGTTGGACCATGTTTTCCGTATGCCCTTTGAACGGCTTCCTCGACATGCGTTATACACCGTGGCGGATCTCATTTGGGCGAAAGCGAATTGGGCGGTCCATGTGGTTGTATGTAGGCATAATGATACTGGCAGGGAGACAATCGAAATACCGCGTGCTGTCTCTGTGCAGATGGGCATCGGCATGGTCCATACATATGGCTGCAGACCGTATCAGATGTGACGCGGTCAGTGACGTTCACACATACTACTACTTGAATCCGGTAGTTACTTGCGTTCCATATTAATGAATTTATTGTTTCTCTTGCCTACTTCTTGACCATCCTTTTGAGTCTAAGCCCGCCACCTGGACCTACTTTGTCATTATTATTCCGTATATGTGAACCGTGCCTACTGTATCTACGACACAGCGCTTGGCTCCTCATTCATCGACCGAAGTGAGCTGGTAGTGTCGAACCTCAAGTTCGCCGGCGCCGTAAACTTCCGACCCCTAGCGATTAAACCCAGATTTCCATTTGCCCTGTAACGGGCCCTAGATAGACAATGGGCCTACTCCGTTTCTTGGCTGCTACCAAAAAAGGTGGTTGCCAACGCTTGCTAGTCCGATGCTACTTCGCAATTTCGGAGATCGTCATGGATTAGTACCATGTGGTCGGCCTGCTCCAAGTAAAGAGGCCCATCAGATATAAACAGTTACACATCTTGCAGGTGTTGTCCGGTGAACACAGCCACCGGTATCCCGGTCAGCTGGTTTGTCTGCGATAATCCCGCAGTCAAAAACCCTGAGAATTCTACATCACAGTAGACATACGCCGCCTTGACACTTGTTATGTCGGGACCACACAGCCTTCGAGCGCAATTAGCCATACAGCTACGTGCCATTTGAAAGCCAAATGGCATCCACCTACAGCGATCCCTTGCGCCTGTCGTCCGCATCACTACAAGTAAGTGCACAGCATACATTCCCAATGGCTTTTAGACCGGCAGTAGACATGCGGCGCTCGGATGTCTTATTTTGCGGTGCCACCGCGCCTCCAGCAGTCAAGAGCCATAGCTTTTCATGTCAGGTTTATCTACAATAATTTCCCACTGCGTACTGTTAGACCGAAACCACTTATGCCTGGCCTTGGTACAAGGTTTCGTTGAGCCATACTGCTTCAAGGTCGCATGAGCTATTGCCTATTTTGTATCATTCACCGGTAAGTGCAAGCCTGTGACTGTTGGCGCCAAGTTGACATAAACCAATCTATTCAATGGCATCCCTGTGCCCGAGTCCATCCACATACCTTGCGCATTGATTTTGTTTTCAGCTTCAAATCTGGTAAATGAATAGTATTCAGTGGTGTAGCTTTTCGTCAGCCAGCAGAGATGCCTTGCTTCGTCCACGCATTCCCAGTGACACTCTGCATATACCAACAACGAACCGTTGTTAAGGTTGTTTTCTTCCCCTCGGTCACTGTGCAGCTTCACATAAAGTGTCTGGATGCAGAATGCACTTCTGTCTCGGAGTACGTGATGCCTCCCTTTTCACGGCGCACACACCATTTATCAGTGTTCACGCTTCGTGGGTTACTTGCGATTTACATGCGCACCCGCAAGCTTTGGAATATTTATGATTGGGTTGAACGTCATAAACCATTAATACATCAGTCTCCGTTATTTCGATCACCATATTTATTCATTTATTCCGGCAAACTTTGTAAACTTGTAACTCTTTACCACGTCTTTGTGACATCTCTGTAGTTGACTCATTTTTGTGACTATTAACAATTTACATGCACCATTGCAGAAGTCCTGCCTCACCTCCGGCAAGCTCCTTTACGCAGTCTATGGCTATTAATGTGAAGTGAATAAATAAATAAATAAATTCTTTGTTATCATGCAGTGCGAGACACCTAGCTATAGACATGATGATGTCAAGGGTACAAGTAAATTCTGGGGAAGGTATAAAACACGGTGCAAGAAAGCTAAGAACCTTGGAGCTGAGAGTCCATACATGTATGTAAAAGGGCATGTGTATATCTGTTATTCAGGTTTGAATATGTGCCAATACAATCGTGATGGATCGCGTGGATGGTATGAGAATGGTTGATATACGTCCGTGGTGGGAGTGTGGTTGATTGGTTGGGTAATCATGGGGCCGCGACTTTGGTTACAGGCGAGTCACATCCGCCTCGTCGCAGTGCTGTTAAATAGACATCAGTGGCGTTTTATAGGGAGAAGGCTTGCCAGCCGAAAACCCACCACCTCCTGGAGCACTGTCGCTAAACCTTTTGCTAGAGCAAGTTAGACCCTAACCACCCAATTAGTATCACGTGGGGTCAGGTTGCGTCGTCAATGGAGCAGCTTGCGTTTGCTGACAAGACATAAGCGAGCGATTGGACGCTTGACAGGCGGGAGCGAGGGTTAGGTAGTTTTGGAGTGATTCAGCTAAGTTGTGGTAATCATTTGTTTTGAAGGCCTTTTTTAGACAGGCCGTGGCTGATTCAATCCTCTGGATAAGGCCATCCAGATCAAACTGTCCAGTGATATAGACCATGCTGGGAGTAAATGTGTTGGGGATCTGATATGATCCACTTTTGTCTTTGTAGGTTTATTGGGTCGCAGACAAACCGACCAGATGGGATCTTTGGTTAGTTTCTGTTGCTAACTTCAGACCTCGGGGAAGAGGAGAAAAGTAAATTTTATCCTTCGCCTGACCGTAAACCCGCGGAAGGCAGCAAGGATGTGCGGCAGAAATGGACACTACCTCATTTCGGAAAGCACCTTCAAGTGAGGTGGTCTGACCACAAGTTCCGCACTTGTGAACTTGGCCTCTTCTATTCTGCACTCGTCCATAGGCGCCCTCGTCACCGCTCGCGAGTTGGCACGGCCAGGATATGTGATCATGTTTTTCGCACCAAAGCAACCGGCATTTTTAGTTCCACTGCTAAACACTGACAAGGTCCCGTTAATTGCAATCTGTTAACACAATGGCATATGAACCAAACCTCACCCATTCGTCAGTGCTTTTATCAATCATTCTATCGGATTTATGCGCACATGGAATAATAGAGATCAATCTCCTGATGTATTGGAAAACGCTCGTAGCATTACTGTTACGGAACCACTTATAGATTTTACATTACTTCCGCGCCCTGCACCTACGCGGCTCCAAAGGACAAACTCATTATCCTCCCAACCGCTAAGCTATTACACCGTTTCACAATCTCTACAATCTCGATGCAATTACGCCCTTTAGAAGTTACGGGGACAGGTTACTATGGTTACGGTAAACAACTCCACTGGAAACCCTAGAGTATCGTACAACTTCATAAACATATGTAGTGTATTCCGGTTTATTACTGAAATCCTTAATATTGAGTATAAACGTCTCACGATTTCCCTCTTGATTTCAGCTGTTCTATTTAACCTCGGCCCGTAACCAAGGTTTCGCGATTGGTTAGAGCCCGATTCCCATATACTAGTTCAGTTGAAATCGTATCCTGCAACGTTCACGTGACTTTGACGGCCCAAAAACAATAACTTGCTCCTCGGTTAGTAACTTGTAAATCATTTGTTTCGTTTTAAGACCTTGTCTGTTCTACAGCTATTTTCTTTATATAAACTTTTGTACGTTCACCTCTGCATATTTATGATGGAACGTTTTCACCTTCATGTCTCGGCCTTCATATATATATATATACATATATATATATATATATATATATATATATATATATATATACATATATATATGCCTTTCACAGCCTTCGCTGGACTACACCAATCTGTTCTTCTAGTACGCCAAGCTAGTTCAGCTAATGAACGGTATTTTGAATGTGACATCCCAAGTCACGTACTACATGCAACTGAAGGGGTTACCATTCTCATGTCATCTACGTCATCTATCATCCGAGCAAACAAAGGTGGCTAAAGCGGTTTGAGCACATGCATGAACTTGGAATAAGCCGCCACCTTGACGGCCCATGGTCCTCTCCCCTGCAGATGTTCACCAATAAGTCTGGTAATTAACGCTCTTGCGATGGTTACGCCGCACTCAATCCGCTAACCGTCCCAGATAGGTATCCCATCTCACACATGCAAGACGGTACCGAGTGCATCACAAGCAAGACGATCTTCAGCAAGGCCGATCTTGTTCGTACCCATCATCAGGTACCTATACAAGATACTATCCCTAAAAAAGCCGTTATCACACCTTTCGTATTGTTTGAATTTTAGGCAGCCTCTTGGACTGTGCAACGTGCCAACGCTTCATCCCCGATGTCCCCCTTGGCCTGGGCTTCGCTTATACTTACCTCGGGGATATTTTAGTGCCCAGTTCATGGGAACAAGAGCAACTCCATCACCGTCGAATTCTTTTCCAGCGCTTGAACAAGAACGGGTCACAGTCAACCTGACTAAGTGTGAACTCGGCAAATCAACGGTATGATTCCTAGTCTACTTCTTGTCATCATCTATTATCGTGGTTCTTCATTATATGCTCCAGGCAAGCAAGGACTTCCCAGCTCCAATTTTGTTCAAGCACCTCCGTTGATTTTGTGGTTTGTTCATCTACTATCGAAGCAGCTTCAGTGCGGCGCTCAGCAAATGCAGGTTCTGATTGACCTACTTAACGTGAATGAACTTGAGTTCGTTTTCACTTACATAGCACAGACAGTCTTCGCCGAGTTCAAGGATGCTATCGCCAACATAGCACTCCTCGCTTATTCCGAAGCGACTGCACTTATTTCTGTTACGATTGATGCCCCAGACGTCGCGGTAGGAGCCGTCCTCCAACAACATGTTGGTGGGGGCTGCCAACCCCTTGGCTATTTCTCCAAGCGCTTGCAGCCAGCGGTACCCCGTTAAAGCACGTTTGGCAGAGAACCGCTCGCTAATTACCTAGCTGTATGTCACTTCCAAAACACACTCGATGGCCACGCCTTTATGGTCTACACTGACTACAAACCATCATCTTCACTTTCAACTCTGCTTGCGACAAACACTTACCACGGGAAACAAGACACCTCGACTTTTTCAAAAAGTTCACAGGTGACATGCGTCCTGTCTCAGGTGCCGACGATCCCGTTGCCGGCTTTCTCTCCCGCGTCAACCTCCCTCTCCATTCTTTGCCTAACGTTGACCTTGCCGTGATGGCATCGGCTCAGGCTCAAGACGTAAACATCCACCGCACTCTGCAGTCTACTTCGCTGCATGTGCAACCTGTTCCTCTCCAAACCACGGAAGGAGCCATTCTCTGTGACACTTCCACAAGTTGTCCTAGATCCCACGTGCCCGGCTCCTACAGATGCACATTCATCGACGCACTACACTCACTACAACCTTCCGATGTCCATGCAATCTTTGAAACGGGTCGCCGAACATTTCGTTTGGATACACGTAAACAAAGATCTTCATACCTGGGCTCGCGCCAGCCTTTAATGCTGGCGCTCCAAAGTACCTCGTCACACCCGCAGTTCTCTTGCTTTAATTCCCGCCTAGGACTCCCGGATCTCACTTGTACACTTAAACCAGGTAGGTCCTTTGCCTCCGTCAAGCGGATTTTGTATACATTCTTACATCTGTCGACCGCTTCACCAGGTGCCAGAAGGCATTACCGTAACGGAGTGCACAGCTGAGACTATTACCCGGGCCTTCATAGCTCCGTGGGCATCTCGCTACAAATGACCTTCCACCATCACAACTGACCGAGAATGGCCTATCAAATCTTCACCGTTCGATAGGATCTGCAACTTTTAGGCTGCTGCCGTATTCATACCACAGCGTATCACCCAGCAGCCAACGGGTTAGTTAAACGCTTTCATAGACAGCTAAATGCGTCGCTTTGCCTCTTCCCTCACCCTAGTTGGGGCGAAAACGTTTCGCTCGTTATTTAGGCATTCGCAGCAGTATCAACGTTGACTAGTCATGTGCAGCAGCAGGCCTGATTTACAGCAAAACGCTGAAACTACTAGCATGATTCGTTTCGCCTCCCGCATCGTCACTTATGATTCCGCCTAACTTTGCGTCCATCACAGCTCAACGCGTGTTCACTAAGCTCGGCTCAGTCATGTGAGCAGACTAGCGGTGTGTAAATGCACAGCGGACTCCCTACCTGTACTCAAGCCTTCTTCCGTACCGACGCAGTGCAGCGTCCCCTCTAGACTCCATATACTGGCCCCCTTGGAGTCCTGTAATGGACGCTGAAACATCTAAATTGAGACCAGAATGCTCACCGAACAACTGTGTCCACCGACTGCCTTAAAGTGGCTTTCTTTGAAAAACCACTTACAACTTATCCTGGTGCTATCACACAAGCACGGTCTGCGGTGACCACTGGAGCAATGGATTTTCCGACTCCCTCTTTTCCCTTGGCCCACAAACTACTCCGCGTTAACCGGAGGCAACCGACCGCCACGGTGGACAGGTCAAAGATCCGCGCCGTTGTACAGATTTTTATAAACGTTTGCTATTTCCAGTAACAAGCCTTATCACCTTTAGTGGTACTTGTGCATCATGTCTACAAACGGTTTGCGAAATCGGCGATAACTGAAATCATTCTAATAAATAAATAGACATGTGTATAGACTGGCTAGAAGCTGCGCCTATAAAGGATCAGATCACTGGTTACGTTAATCCTATGCTTTTGCATGGGAGTAGGAACATATGTTTGTTCCTTGTTGGCAATTATGAATGCATTAGCATTGTTTGGTGAACAGCTAAGGTGGGCGTAGGCGCCCACTTTGAATTTCTTCTGGTTCCTTCAGACAATATTGAGCTCCTTGGTTGTTTCGTTGTGAAAGTTTCGCAGAGCCGTAGTTGTGCAGGTATTCTTTGGAAACAGGAATCATTTCACCACAAATTCATTTTATATTCTTTGGACAATTTCGACTCGCGCAGTCGTCAAAATCATTGGTGCGCATGAAAAGACCTAAGCGCGGCGGAATTATAAGGAAGAGGAAAAGGTTAAAAATAATTTCGTGAAACGCAGATAACAATAAAATGGGTTTGTTAAGGGCGATTCTAAGGCGGCGTACTTTACTAGAAAACCACCAAATAACAAAAAATAACCAAACTTTCCTTGCGCTGAATTTGATTTTCGGTGATAAATTTTAACCTGAGTGAAGCTTAGCAGAAAAATGCTTTTTTGAGGCTAGAATACTGCGTAAGGCAGCACAAAGCTAAGCTGCCCGGAACAAGCTTTTATTGCTGGTTACGTTAAGTAAAAGCAAAGCAATAAGTACAGTAGTTAATGAGTTATTCGCAATTGTATGGCGGTCTACGAATAACGCCAGTATTTATTCGCTAAAAGTGGCTTGCTGTTTTGCATGCAGATATCAGGACATAGGCAAGCAAATGTAAAATGCAGAGAAGCGGTATACGTTCTTAATAGGCATAGCTATCCAGAAATGCTTTTTATAGCCAATAGTACCCCTCAACAACTAGGTACGTCGTAGGTGGTCTAAAAGCAAACTTTTCAGGCATACATTGCAAATGTAGGCAAACAAGATACTATGTTGCGCGAAAACACCATAAGAGCTTATTCATTCATCAAGCGTGCCTTGTTCCTTTGCTGGCGCCCAGCCACCAACTCCACACTTGCCCACTCTTTCTGTGTTCTACCTTCCAGAATCTGAATTGTCGGAACAGCCAGGGTAACTCTAAAGGGACCCGCCAACCGGCACAACGCAATCCCTAACGACTCGCCGGCCGCATCAAGCCTCTTTCAAATCCAAGAAACAGTCATCCGCCCTAGCTTGCGGACTGCCACGACTGCCTGGCTACGCGTAGCCGATGAGGACGCGCGGACATTTGCGTGGGACGAGGATTGTGGAAATCAGTGCGGTGGGGGAGGGACATCTCCTATATGCACCCATGGATTGCAACGGAGGGAAGGTCCTGTCGGCCATGTATATAAGTTCATTGGATGACGGCGAAGACATGGCCACAAAGCCAGGCTAATTAGTCTTATCAAGATCGTTTCAGCATTCCATTGAAATTAAATAAGTAAGGATTAATCCCCTCGAGCTTGTCGAAGTATATTGACTATATACCCAAGCTAAGTAGACGCTCGGTGTTGGTGTGCCCTTGTAAACCCTTGACAAATTTGTGACCAATGAGTCTGCTGCTTAAGGATTGATGTTACCACTATTGTACTTAGCGTATTCTTTGAATACAGGGCGTTGAAATGAAGTTAAGTTTATATTAAACCAGAAGCTTGGTAGGGCTGGAAGGTGGGAAGTGTGACTTTCTTAGTGGACACGTGATAGTTACTTCGGCTACTACTGCTGAGTCAAACGCACCGAAAATATACAAGTTGTGACACCGGGTTGCCGTGCTAAAGAAAGAAAAATACATTAACCGGTTAAATGTTCATAAGTAAATTTAACTGCTTATTTAACCACGTAACTAAAAGTTTAACCTATATCGCAGAGGTTACGCTTAGGTTCTGTGGCGGTTTGCAAATGATTATTAACTTACCCGTAAGATAAAACTTTACGAAGTTTTCAGAATGCCAGTGGTTGATTTACGGTCATCCAAAACCTTCCCTAACGTGCCCACAACTGAATAATTAATCATACCACATTGGATAAATGGACGGTGACTTGTGTGCAACCTGTTCGCTGCTGAGCCGCTTGTGTTCATTGGGCAACTTCACTAGAGCTGTATGCTCCTGTACCTTCGAATACCGGACGCCATGCTATCATTACACCGTCTATATGCAGTTTCTTCTGGCTCGACTACTACCTGGACGTCTATTCTCAAATGTAGCTTAAAAGCCTTGGGGTTTTGAGTTGTTTGAAGAAAAGATATCCCATTGAAAGCTCCTTAAAGCAATTGCTTCTCAACTAGCAAGCTGCAGCTAGATGTGTCTGATACAACACTCTGCATTCACAAGCGTTCTATATGTTCACCAGTTTGTTAAACTATGTCAGCAGCAAAATAACCATAACGTTTCCAATTAAGCTGCACTCTGATGGTTGTAGATCGATTTAATGTCATAAAACCAACTGTACAGCAATTTGGTCGACCCGGAAGATACCATTTACTGCCTAGGTATGCACTGTAAGCAGCTCAATGCAACGCCTGACAAGTGAAGCGGTGGCAAGGTTATCAAACGCGCCCACCGCAAACATTCCTTCAGACAACAGCGACGCGGTCGAAGCAAATCAAAAGAACAGTAACAGATTTACAAACACAAGCAACACACCTATATGCATACCTGCATTTATGGATCCACATATATTAAAAGCCCATAATACTGTTGCACGTTAATGATCCATTGTAGTACAGTTACTATTATCATGCCTTTAATGGCTTCACTCGAGCAGCAAAGAATAAAACGTCAGTTATTTTTTTAGTTATCAAGCCATCCTACCATATATCTTTGGTCAAGCAGGTAGTAAAGTTATGTCAATAACAAGTAGGTAAGTTGCATGAGCGTTACTAATTATATTATAAAATGTAAGCTAGGTATATTTGGCCCGGGAAATTAACTCCAGGTACTTTATTTCACTTCGAAACCATTAAGGTACGACAAGCCAAGTTAAAATCACTGGTTCACACTCCAAGGATGTTTGGTCCAAATTTGCTGTACGCACGACAGAACAGGCCGGAATCATGATAACGACTGGCATATCCCTCACCCTTTGACTTTTAAGCCTAATGGTGTCTCTGCTCAAGAGTTTCAGAACAGCGCGAAAGCTTCACTGTTCCATAACGACAGGCTTCTCCACTAGGCAATCATAACGTACCTGCTTTTGAGCTACCTCCCTCGTACTTATCAATGCTTTTCTCAAAACTACTCGGCAAAACTTTTCAGGACCTTAGTCAGCTCTGATCTATCTTTTGCTCACTGACATGTTTAAGACTATTGATGACTCTGCGCATAGGGTCTCATATATCCGAGAGCCACAATAATCCATAATGAATGCTTTTCCTTTTCACCGTAAAATCAAATCCGGCGTTCACACTTTCGCATAACGCTGCTGATAATTTCCACATATTTTGCAACAAGTCCGCAACGAATCGCAGTAACTAACTCCAGCTATTTGACATAATCCATATGCTTGCCATCACTGTTTTGGAAAGTCTGATGACAATGACTTCTTCTGTTAAACCCTAAAGGCGCATCTCCGCTTCACCATCTCATCACTTCTGGTTCATTTATCC